>VDFB02000003.1:107331232-107737007 GCA_007258455.2 Sequoia sempervirens | reverse complement strand
GCTTCAAAGGACAATCGCGGATTACGCCATAGGGGACTTTGGCAAGAGAAGCAAAGCTTCTTCCCCGTGAGATCGTTATATATTCTGAATCCGGTGGTGCCTGATTTCCCTTTGACCATTCCCCAAAATCTGATTTTTCTTTGTTAAAATCAGACTTCTCTCTGTTTCTGTTAAAGCCCTTATTGTCCCTGAAAGACGAAGAACCTCTGGAGTTGAATCTACTGGATGGTGCTGCCAACTCCATAGTAAGAGCTTTTTTCATCGCTTCCTGTAACGAAGGAGGATCAAAGGCTTTGATCCAACCCCTCAATGGCTCTGTCAAACCCTCCATGAAAAGCACTACCAGTCGCCTCTCTGAAATATTCGGAACCATAACCGATAACTTCTGAAAGTCACCAATATACGACTCCAAACTACCACTCTGTCTCAACTGAGCCAAGTCTCTGAAGTAGGATTCTGGATCCTTCCTGTCAAACTGCTCCACCAACCTGTCAACAAACTCTTGATATGATGTGATCCGGTCATGCTGTAGTGTCACCATCCCGTGGTGCCACCAGTCGTAAGCCACCCCCTCAAGATGCAGTGTCGCATATCGGATAGCATCTCTCTCAGCCATCGAACGCAATGTGAGGAATGTATCTAGCTTACTAATCCAGGCCTGAGCTGTGACCTTACCACTACCATCGAGCATCGCTAGATTGAGCCTGTTTGTTGCATGCTTCAGATCATTATTCTGGTATCTAGGTCTCCAATCCTATCGACCTCTGTGGTGCTCTCTCCTCTGTGTAACAAATCTGTCAAAGGTAATCCTCTCTCTGACATCTGGTGGTACCAACTCCCACTCCTCGTTCGCTGCCATAAGTGTGTCTGGGAACAACTCCTCATGCTCTTCACCTGCGATAGCCTCATCGGGCTCCTGTCTCGCAAAAGTAGGCCTAGTGGGCCTGTCTGCTGTCCGTGAAACAGTCCTAGGTGCTCTCCGTGATCTTGCATCACTCCTGTCATCGTCACGATGTGGTGACGGTCTCCTCGGAGTACCCAATCTCTGAAGTGCTACTGTCAACTGCTGCAACACATCATTAGACTGCCGTTGACCTGCTCGTAAATCTCTAAGAGCGAGTAGAACCTCTGCATCGTCCTGATCCCTAGGGTTTTGAGGGATCTCTGTTCTAGGATTATCTGTTCTGTCAGCCATGTTTCCCGGCTGCCTGTTCAAACCCTGTTGCCTGTCAATCAAGGCTCGCCTACGTGTATAATACCTGTGTGACCCAACCTCTTCTGGCTGCATAAGAGTGCTAAACCCTCAGGATGGCAGGATTTAGCTCTGATACCACTGTAGAAACCCCAGTTTCCTCTAACTCTGAAATCTGACTATCTTTTGATTGTTTTGTGTGTTTTTGGTTTTTTGACTGTTTTTGAGTTTTTTGCATGAATAATAAAGAATGCGATTTGCAAGAATTGAATAATAAATTCAATATAAAATACTACAATATCAATATTGATGGAAATACAAGATCTAACGCTGGTAATTCATTTATTGATCAACTGGACTCAGTACAATGGAGATCTGATAACATGCAACAAAGGAAACAATATTATTTAATGAAAGAACCTGGTATTAGCAGCAAGCTAGAAATGAACCAGATCTGGTACGGCTGCAATAAACTTGCTCTTCTCCCTCTGTCTCACAAGCTCAAATGATCCCAGATACCCTAGCGCCCAATTTGGTGAAGACTGCAAGCCAGAAAGATAGGCGTTTTGACCAAGATCAAGAACACGCCTTTTTAATGATAGTACGGCCAGGTACAGCAGAAGTACGGCCTGGTAACAGCAGCAATCAATGAATAAAAGGTACGGCTCTCACTGGAATCTCCAGATCCAAAAGAAATAGGCACCTCAACTGTATAAACCCTGCTGGATGAATTGCTAATCAAAAACCCTGAATATTTCTTGTCTGTGATGCTCTGTAACTTCTTCTGAATGGAGAAATCTCTTGCCTGGCAATAAATCGGAAGATATTTCACAACCTCTGAATTGCTTTCACTGGAGATGGCTCGTTCCCCAATGCTCTAAGACTGAAACCCTTGGCTTTCGTGCTCTGGACGAAGTCTTGCTCAAATTTCAATAATCAATAACATAATGGCTCTACTTTCCAAGCAAAAACCTTATACTCTTGCAAAAGTGCGAATTCCTTAAAAATAGGGATCATTAAAATAATTCGACTTTTTATTTTAATTCTTTCAATAGTCTTCGATGAAATTTTTGATTATAAATTATAATAAAAAATGGCCCCTTCCATGATGGGCGCCCCCTTACAACATTTCACTTAAGTTATAATATAAAAATATTATAACTTTATATTATATGCTCCAATTAATTAATATTTAATTAATCAATCAAATATTAATAACTCCCTCAAGAAACATCCGATTCTCGAACTGTCTGAAGCTGGCGAACCAGGGAATGATTCTGCACGTGACCCAACTGTACTGCTAAAAATAGCAGGGGTGCCTCGCTAAGTGCCAAATACTGCTAAAAATAGCAACTCAGGTAAACAGTGTCCGAAAGAGCCCGAACGAAAGCCAACTGATCAAATACTGACAACTGAAGCTGAGCCAAGCTCCATCAAGACCCTCTATCCATCCTATCAGCCTACGAGGGTCGCATAATAGGCTAATCATGTGCTCTGAGAGATGTCAACTAGAAGGGGACATGACAAAAAACAGCATGTGAACTCAAGACTGAAAGTCGAGTTAACTGTTGCTCTTGACTCTAACCTCGAAACTAACTGCAGATTCTAACTGACTTATCACTAGCGGCTATCTCGAGCAACTCAAACAATCTTGGAAATATCCACTGGCTTTCACTGACTAGTAACTCTGGCCGCTTTGTAACTAAAGTGATGACCACTGTTTCTTTTGCAGCTTGACGCTTCTTACGTTTTTCTCAATGGAGAAGTGTTGCATGACGAAACTACGGAGTTTGACCATGAACACTCTGGTTGTGAGAAATACACACGAACTCACTGCACACGCAGAATTCCAATGGTGTCCAACCCCCTAAACTGGCCTTTGAAGACAATCAGCTATACGAGGCGAACCTTGTGGACTCAAGTGACTACGCCTGTCAACTCTCTGAATGCACTTGATCTTCATTGTCAGTTGTTCTGATGAAATCATGAACTAAGACCGATTTGGTCTTGAATTCAATCTACGTGAATTGAATTCTGAAAAACTCGCCCGTTGACTGTGAACACGACTATATTCTGACAACTTTCTGAAGAGGCTGAAAAAGCTCTGGACAAGGCTAAAAATAGCTCACTGCAGGAAAGTTTTTCGAAATTTTTCTGAAACATGGGTTTTGTGTAGAATCAAATTCTAAGCAAACCCAAATCAATAAAAATTCGAAAAAGTGAGTTTTAGCTAGGCATGCAGAGACTTTTCAGTCAAGAAAAGCAGGTGTTCTAGAGCTTCTCGGGGCAATTTTTCTTGAGAAAATCTGGAACATGGGTTTTGTGCACAACGGAATTCTGAACAAACCCAGATGATGCGATTTTCAAAAAGATGTGATTTTGGCCCACATGCAAAGAAATCTTCGGAAAAAAGCACAGAGCTTCAGAATGAAGGCTGTAGAGCAATTTTCTTGAAAAAATCTAAGACATGGGTTTTGCTGCTGATGCTGAAACATGCGAACCCAGATGGTCAAACTCTGAAAATATGTTGAATTTCTTTGACATGCGAAGAAAGTACCTAAGATGAGAAATAGAAGAAATAAGACAGAAGATATAAGGTTTTATTTGCTCTGCTTCTGTAGAATTCGCCTATCTCTGACTTGGATTTGATGTAACCTGCATGCAAATTGAAAACAAAATCTGGAATATTCTTCTTCTGAACAAACTGAATCCGTTGCTACGAAGAACACTGAAATCTGACACCTGTAGCACCTCGAATCCTCAAATGCATGAAGAAATCGCCATGTTTTGAGATCTAAATGGTATCACTTGCTCAAGAATGAAGAAATAAAGACGACTTTTGTCTTTAAATAAATTAAATTCATTTAAAATTCGTCCATCTTCTCAAACTCAAAGCGCACCTCTTTATTTGGCAGTTAACTGAGCCTCAAATTAGGGCGTATGCTTAACTAAGCCTTCAAAATGAATGCCTAGAATGTGATTGGTTGTGAACTAAAGCTTAAAATGCATGAAAATGATGCTTTAATGGAGCACCATCTATAACTTTTGTTGAACTGCCCATACAAATCAGTTAAACTTGTGCATGCAAGTCAGTTAAGTGCACATGCAAATCAGTTAACTTAACATGCAAATTAGAACTCAACATCCTCTTCAGTTAACTGAACATGCAAACGCATGCACACTGCAGATGAACCGAACTTCTAAAAATAGCAACTCAAAATGAACTTCAGTATCTTCTGCATGCAACCCAGAAATCGTTCAGTTGAACTGAAGTTAGAAACCCTAATTAGGGCGCACCAGTCAACTTGTTTTGAAAAGTCAACTTTGACCCCCAAGGCGTTTTTCCAGACTTAGCCAATTTTGATGAAAATTTGGATTTTGATCCTCGCCGGAGCCTCTGTTTGCACACTGATTCCGGATGACTGACAAGCCTGATTGGTTGGTTGATGATTGCAATGGATAGCAGAGTTGAAACTAACGAGATCATCCCTTGGGTCTGAAACCACAAAACTGAGATCTAAAGGCTCGAAAATCCAAGCGCCCTTTTCAAAAACTGCTCTTTTGACCTCAGACTTAGCCATTTTTTCATCGTTTTCATATTACGAAGGTAAACTTGATTCCTCCGTATCTCGCATTTAGCAAACTTTCAGGACTGACACACTGGTGCAACGCGGCGCTGAATCCATTTCATAAAACAATTGCAAAGGCACATTACTTCAGAAAACATCATCTAAGGGGTGAAAATCAAGGGCGCCTTTTTCAAAAGGTGCTCTTTTTTCTCCAGAGAGCCAATTTTGGAACTGACCATAATATCACTAAAACACCGACTGCAAGCTAACAGGTCATCTTCTGATCTGACGGAGACAGGCAACGGATAGCTAAATGTAACACGGACAAGCTGAATATCTGAGATCACCAATAAGAAGGCATTAAAGGCTTCAAAAGCTCAAGCGCCTTTTTGAAAATGTGCTCTTTTGCTTTTCCCTTGACATTTTGACCAAGATTTAACCCCAGGTTTGACCTCCGGCTCAGGCAAC
Source organism: Sequoia sempervirens (assembly GCA_007258455.2). Classification (NCBI taxonomy): domain Eukaryota; kingdom Viridiplantae; phylum Streptophyta; class Pinopsida; order Cupressales; family Cupressaceae; genus Sequoia; species Sequoia sempervirens. The sequence goes on along the minus strand of VDFB02000003.1, from coordinate 107,731,778 downwards.
CCAGCAATTCAAATTGATGTGCAAAAGGGTGCAACGCGGAGCTGGACTAAGCGTGCAATAAACGTCAAAGGGGTAATTTGATCTGAAACCTCCATTTAGGCCCTCAAAAAGATGGGTGCCCCTAGGATAGACTACTCGTTTTTGCTTCCGGTGTTAGTCATTTTCTCATTCTTCTCATTTTCCGCTGTATCTCCCATAACTCGAGCAAAACAGGTCTGTTTGACAAGCTTGATAGCTCATTGCGAAGCTGGCGAGATCCCGAACAAATGTTCCTGGAAGTGAAAAACCCTAAAAACAGGATTTGGACCCCTAAAATCAAGGGAGCCTTTTTCAAAAAGTGCTCTTTGCTCTAGAGTTAGAAAAATTTGATGATTTTCCTTCAGATTTTGGATTTTCTCAAAACTCTCCAATATCAGACTGATATGAAACTGAAACAAGCTCCATATTTGAAAAGCCCAAAAACCATCTTTTGACATACTTTAACTAGGTTTAGACTATTTTTAGCAAAATGCCTTAGTGAAGCAAAAAAAATTTGATTTGGGTACAACACTGTGAAAGTTCAGAGCCTCTGGAGGAAATAGGCTCCCATGAATTTGAAGGTCTAAACGAAGTTTTTCGCCAGAGATGCCTCCAGAATGATCTCCTGATAATCAGTCAGGCTACGCGATGAATCATCCAGCTTGCTCGTTGGATCAATCTGGAAGCCAGAGATCGAAGGTCAAGTAGGGGTTCAAAATGGAGAAAAGTTGAAAAACTCCAAAAAATGGTTAAGTCCGAGAGTAGTTGGCGCCCCTAGCCAAGAAGGGCGCCCATCTTGCCATGCCTTAGTCAAAATTTTCAAATTTTCAAAGTTGCATGATGAAAGATGAATGTCCAAATTCATTGAACAGGCTGGTTTTAGGGTTTTGAAGATTAAAACAAAAGAAAGCAAAGCTATTTCAAGCCCTCAATCTATTTAAGACATCTCTTCCATTCAGTTTTCATCATTTTTGCAGGTGGCGTCCAAAGAAGAAAAGTGGAGCAGCAACTTTGAGTTTTATTTCAAGATTCAAGAGCTCAGGGTTGCTGATTTTCATGAATAATTTTTAGACCAGCAACATAAGATCTTGCTTTTTTGTGCTTTTTTATCCAGAAGATCAAATTTTTGAAGGAGAAGGTCAAAGGATTTTAGTTTTCAACCATATGGGTCTTTTCATCTCATTCTTCTGAAGAATTTTTGAGGAAATTTATCAAGTTGCAGCAGCTGCTTTTTATTTGCATATCAGTGAAGTCCTCAGGGTTTACAAATTTTGATCAACTAGGTCCTCTCAAAACAGTCTTCTGAAGAAAACCCATATCACAGTTTTTTTTTCAAATTCTAGGGTTGGCTGCTTTTTCAATTAGCCCTCAATGTTTTTCAAATTTAATCAACTGGGTTCATTCCAAATTGTCTTCTGAACAAAACCCAGGTGCCAGTTTTTTCGGTGAAAATTTGAAGAAATTAGGGTTTGCTGCTTTTTCAGTCTAAATTCAAAATTTTCAAAAACGGATGATCTGGGTTGTCTTGCAACAAAATTCTAAGCAAAACCCATATCTCAGAAAAATTTCCAAAAATTTGTCCGTTTGAAGAAGAAAAACCAACAGGCTAAATTTAAAAAGTTGATCAAAATTGGTCTGAATATAGTCGAGTTTACTGTCAATCTTCTAGGTTTTCAGCATGTAGTACTCTCCCATGGGATTTAGAACCAAGTTAGTATTGTATCTCGTAACCGCAGGCTAGACGATGTTGAGAAGTGCTTTTCAAATGACACCATGGATAGAAAACTTCATCATCTCAATTGAAAAGCGTGAAGGGGTATGATATGAGGAAAAATGGAAGGTATCGGAAAAAAGTTTTCCAATACTCTTTCGTTGGAAATTAAAAGTGTCAGAAGCATAAAGTTGTTGAGCTGCCAAGTTATCAATTAGTGAGTCATCTTCTGGGGCAGCAATGTTTTTCAAGAATAGAACTCATAAAGTAGCTGAAGAAGTGAAAGATTCTCTAAGTTTGATCACAGAAGGCGAGGAGATCTTGGAGAATCAGAATATTGCCTTAGATAGTATCAATACACTTTACCAGGACACAGTTTCCTGCTTTTTAGCGGATGTGATTGAGCTTTAAAGCGGCATTCATCTAAAAGCTTTCTTTCCGCTTTCTTTCTATTCCTGGAGCAATTCTTATCCATTCTTTGAAGAAGAGAAAGAAGATAAATTGTAATAGTTGGCATTTCTTGCTTTTCCTGCTTTCTTAGGTGTTAGATGTTATCTTCTTTCTAGATTTAGAAATAAAGTTTGCTTGTTGAGCAAGCCCTAGATTGTAAAAGCAAGGAGATTTTAGGGTTCCCTACTCCTCTGCTTGCCTATAAATAAGAGCCTTTGCTCATTAGTTTTCTTAAACAATTATTGTGATAGCAAATTGTTGAGTCTCTTTTAGCCAGCAAGTTGTTATTCAGTGTCAGTTCACTTTGTATTAGAACCATGCTAGTGATAACAAAACGTTGAGCCTATTGTGCTTTCTATTTGTTATTCAAGTGTTCAATTGTTTTATGATAACAAATTGTTGAGTCTCTTTTAGCCAACAAGGAGTTATTGTAATTGTTGTTCCTATTGTTTAAGAACAAGATTGCAAGCCTCTTTAGCTGCAAGTTCTTGTTCCGTGCATGTGTTAGGATAATATTTTGTTCCAGAAGTTTGAGAAATAAAATCATGAGCCTCCTTTGCCTTGGTATACTGTCTCAGATTTCCGTTATTTGTGTTATGCTTTTATCATCTTAATTTCAGCTTACATTGAAGTGTGTAGATGTTTGTTGGAAAAGAGTTTATTGAAGCACTTTGTCAGAGAATCAACCTTGTTCATTTCTAGTTTCTCTTGCTCTACGTATTAATCGAGAAGTTAGAAACGTCTTTAGCTTAAGTTAGTCGTAGTTGAAGTTATTAAAACAGAAAATCTCAGCTGTGGCGTTTATGTTTAATAAACCTTGTGCTCTAGCTGATCAAATAGATAGGCAACTTAGTTTTTTAATTTACTTTCTTTCAACACCATCAGCAAGAGGGAGCTTCCCCTCCTAATTTGAAGAGCAGTTTTACTGTGCATAGCTGTCCGTTTCAAATACGCATTCCAAAGGTGCGAATTTACACGCCAACACTCTGCAAATTCAGGATCTGATTTTGATTCTTTTCCTCATACACTGTCCTGTTCTTGTCCCATGCATCTTTGGCTGTGGACGAGCCTCGGATAAAAGGCTGAACTTCATCAAACACACTTAACATGATCAATTTAGCCTTTCTATTGGCTTGATCAAATTTCTTTTGCTCATCAGCATCATTTGGATGTCCTAGTGTGGTGCCACTGACCACATTCCAAACTTCCTCAAACTCAAGTTGAGTTTTAAGTTTGGTCTTCCATGCGGATAATTGTGTAATTTTCTATTTGGTTGAACCTACGAGTGTTATTTTAGAGCACACGGTTACCATTATTCAGCCTATATATTTGTAGATCATATTGGCATATGTAATGAGAAAATATTATAATTGATTTTCACTGATATACATTGGTGTGGGAAGTGCAAGAGGGAGGAAAATAATTGTGCAGTGGTGTTGAATAAGGCATAGAGAGGACAAAGTACAACAATTGAATCTGGTTGATAAAAGAAGAATCAAGTTGACATTTGCAGAAGAAAAGGTAACTTGGTGATAGTTTTGGAGAGCTAAGCTTAAGCCTTGCAATTCATTGGAGTTGTTATCATGCATACAAAAGTACAAGTATAAATAGTTTGGTTATATTGGTGAAATTTTTTTGGCTTTCAACACTTTTTGGTTTCAGTAGTTTGATTTCAAGAGTTAATTGTGGAGTGCAAATTATTTCAAGATACATTGGTGTTTAATTATTTAAGCATGAGAAGTATGAAATAGTTTTTCTCTGTGATTGAAGGATTAAAAAGAGAGTTTTATTTGTAACAAGGTGTTTTGGAGAGTTGGTTATAAAGGCACATGCTGGAGTTTTCAGGTTATATTATAATCAAGTATAATATCAATGAATTCAACACCCAATTTCTTTTTTTTTTAATATGGTCACACATGTATCAAATATTGCTTGTACTGTCAAGGCCATTCATGTTACACCAAATAGAGCTTTCAAAGATTTCAAAGACAAACTTATGACGTTAGAAAAATAAAATTTAACATAATCATATTGGAGGTTGGAGGCATTGGAGGACGAAAGTCTTTATCATCTTGAGCTAGCTTCTCGCTCAGAGATGATTCATCGCATGAGAAGCACCATTTCTATTTGTCTCCCTTCATGGAGCAAGTTGCTTGGCATCTTGGTAGAGCTTGTGGGTGTAGTTAATGTATGTACATTGATTGAGGTTCTTTTGTACAATAGAGGAGGGATTGTTTCCACAACACTGGAGGAGGGATATTGACACACTCAGAGGAGAGTTATTTTTTCATATCCAACATTAGAGGAGGGATTTTGACACACTTAGAGATGTGGACTTTCAGAGGAAAGTTGTTCTCTCATTATGCAAGGATGGAGACACTTTATGTTCTCTCATAACTTGAGATTGGCATCTCAGATACCTAAAGCATCGAAAGCCCAATTCAAAGACTCAAAGCTAAAAATCCAACAACTATGTGCAAACCACCATCCAAAGTGTCCCTCCTCCTTAAATGTAACCCAGAAAGTAGGACTAGACTTCTGAAAGCCATAATTTAATCATAATCCCCCATTAAAATATTTCATACAACTCCTAATTACACCAAACAAAGCCAAGGTAGAATAGGACACCACTAGGAAAGTCACCAAAGCCACTTAAAACTCAATCCCATCACCTAAAATTAGGAAGATCCCTAAAATATAGGAATTTCCCTTTTATTCACCAAGAAAACAATATGAAACAAGTGCATATAAACAATCGTACTTATTCCTATACACACAATTATCCATTCACCATAGCATGGTTCACAAAATAGGTGAGTGCGGCCCACATCCTACTATCATTCCAAAGGGGCATTTGATTTATTGGATGTCCACTTAGAAAGGTACTACATCGAAAGAGTATAATTGTATAGGTGCACAATATAACTACCCCCTTTGAAATTCTTTGGTTGTCCACTTTAAAAGGGAATACTCTAAAAGAATGTATAGTTGGTATGGGTGCATGCTAAAACTTTCCCTAATAGATGTTATGATAATACTTGATGGGCATTATTCTCTCCTCAAGGTGGTAGAGTAGCCTAGCCTCCTTGCTTAGTGTACTCCCAGCCCATTCTTTGGTGTATGTTATGAGTATGAAGAAAAAATATTTTAAAGAATTTGGAAGTTTCTGGAATGATTTGACGCAAAATATAGTATGAAGAATTTAAGAGGACCAATATGGTCATCAATGCTAATGCTTGGCTCTTATTGAAATAAAAATTGTCTGGTTCACATTAAAGTTTGATAAAGATAAAGCACAGAATAATAAGTGCTTGGTTTCTTGTTTCCTTGCATTGAAAAAACATTGTGAATTTTTACATTTACTTTGGAAATTAATTATGAAAGTGAGGTGTTGAAGTCCTATCAATAGAAATTTTATATTTTTAAATGATGTGTATTATTGAAGTACTATATCTTTAAATGATTCAAGGGAGGGAAGGAGGGGTAGGGAAGGGGAATATGTTTGAGAGAGACGACCTTGTAAGAGTATTATAGACGTAGCCCTTAGGCATTACTACACCTACCCCTTTCAGGGTTGGATGGAAGGTGACAACATGATAAAGGGCGTTTGATGCAATAAACACCCTAGATATTTTTTTGAAATCACATCAACTAAAAGTGAGATTACAATGCAATATCCTCTTCACTTTTTGTAATGTCCCCATTTTAGCCATACGCTCTTTTGTGACGGTAGCCTATTTCCGAAAGCCCGTAGGCTAGTCCAAAGTAGAAATTAGGGTTTCCTATTTTGTAGGAGGTTTCTGATGCATTTTTGAAGGTTTGCATGTGTGAGTTTCTGATGCATGTCTAGGGGAGTTTTTTGGGTTTTTGGTGAACTTCGGAATGGTGTAACATGCATCTTCATCTGATAACTTTTTTCGGCACTTACTATTTTTCGCTTGCACATTGGAGTTTCGAGATTTGGATTGCAGATTCTTTCTGGGTTTTCAGAGAGCTTCGTAGTGATATGACATGCAAGTGAATTGGACAACTTTCCAGAATTTACTATTTTTAGTAAATTCTAGTTTTGGCAATGTCTTGATTGGAAATAGTCCAATGTGTTTTCCACTTCGAGCAAAGTAGTGGTCTTGGAGGGTGGACACCACATTATGAGGAGATTAAATATTTTAATGTTCATTATGTCTCCTCAAGACTTGGATGCCTAAGGAAGAGGTGAATTAAATGTTTTAAAGATTAAAATATTTCGAAAAGTGAAGTGAGGCGTCCCATTTGGAGAAGCTGACGAGTCACCTCCAATTCTTTAAAAGCAGGACATTGCTCATTCATTATCGATCTTATCGAATTGCTACCGGAATGGCTTCAGGTTTATGACTTTGAGGAATGCATAACTCCTAGCAAGAATTCGGGAATCCAATTTCGTATTTGAAAGATAACACCTAGTTGGAGTTGTGGCTGCTTCTCACACAGACAAGTAGATTGAGCTTCATAGTTGGAGTTTTGATGTTCTTATCAATTTTGTGTTTGTTGGTTTTAACATTGTTGTACCCAAACCAAATTTTTTGCTTCACTAAGGCATTTTGCTTAAAATTGTTTAAACCTAGTTAAATGATGTTAGAAGTTTGCTTTTGGGCAATTCAAGTATGGACTTTGAGTCAGATTGATGTCGTGAAGATACTAGAGAATTTTGGAAAAATTCAAAATCGAGATGAAAATCATCAAATTTTTCTAACTCTGAAGCAAGGAGCACATTTTGAAAAAGGCGCCCTAGCTTTTGGAGTTCTAGATTCTATTTTTGAGGTTTGTCACTTCCAAGAACATTTGTCTAAGATCCTGTTAGCTTCGCGATGACCTATCCAACCAATCAGTAGGACGTGCTTAGCACCTGTTATGGGAGATTCAATGAGTAACGAGAAAAATGAAAAAATGGCTAACACTGGAAGGAAAAGTGTGCCTCTCAGCCAGGGGCGCCCATCTTTTTGAGGGACTAGATCAAGGCTTTTGATCAAATGACATCTTTGAGGTTTGTTTTATGCCTAGTCCAGCTTTGCGTTGCATCTGTCAGCACGTCAATCGGAGTTGCTGAGAAGCTGGAAACACGAGACGAACTCAGGGTTAAATTTTGGTTGGAAGGTCTGAGGGAAAAGGAAAAGAGCACATTTTTCAAAAGGAGCCCAAGCTTTGGGAGCCTTAAATGCCTCTTTTCTGGTGATTTCAGATGGCTATCTTGTCCGTGTTATGTTCATCTCTCCGTTGCCTGTCTCCGTTAGATCAGAAGATGACTCAGTAGCCTGCAGCCAGAGGTTTAGTGATACTTTTAGCTAGTTGAAAGAATGGCTATCTCTAGAGTAAAAGGAGCACATTTTGAAAAAGGCACCCTCGATTTTCAACCTTCAGATGATGTTTTCAGGGGAAGTGTTGTCTTGAAGTTGTTGTGTGGAATGAAGTTAGCTCCGCAGTGAGCCAGTTATTCAGTCCTGAAGTTTTGCCAAATAGAAGTTATGAGGGATTCAGTTTTACCTTCTTACGAAATAAAGATGATGAAAATATGGCTAAGTTTGAGAAAAAGCGCAACTTTTGCAAAGGGTGCTTGGATTTTTCAGCCCTCAAATCTTAGTTTTATGGTTTGTAGTCTCAAGAAGTGATTGGTAAGTTTTTATCCTGCTCCGCAATGCAACTGTCAGCCAGTCAATCGGTGATGTCAGTCAATCAAAGTCGGGGGGTTGAACAAAGGCTCCAAAGAGGTTCAAAATCTAGTTTTCATGAAAAATGGCTAAGTCTGAGAAAAACGCCAAAAGTCAAAGGTTCCTTTTTCAAACTCAAGATGATTTGTGCGCCCTATAAAAGGATTTTTAATATTATTTTAATATTTGAAATTCGACTTTGAGTTGACGTGGACGATTTCTGGGTTTGCATCTTCAATTAACAAATTTGCATGTCAGGTGCTTTTTCAATTTTGCATGTTGACTTAACTGATTTGCATGTCCAGTTAACTGGTGTGCATGTTGAGTTATTATTTTGCATGTTGACTTAACTGACGTGCATGTCAAGTCTTAACTGAAGATTTAATGCATGGTGCTTATTTATTTAAGCATGGCGCTTTAAGTTTTAACTAAAGTCTTAACTGAAGATAGTAAAGATGGTGCTTTATTTATGTCAAAATATTAAAGCATGGCACTTTATTTAACTAAAGATAGTAAAGGTGGCGCTTTATTTAGTGCCCATGGTTCTTTCAGTTAACTATTTTGAGAGCCAATCATAGGCTAGGTGTTGGTTTTAGTGGACCAATGAGAAAGCAAGTGCCATTTTTAGGAAAAGATATGCTTTATCACGCCTTTGATGATAAATTCTTATTTATTCAGACTTAGGCGTCCATTATTCACCATTCCAAGCAAGAAGAAATACGCCTTTCTTGAGCAAACAAGGTTTTGAAGGTGCTACAGGTGTCAGATTTTAGTGTTCTTCGTAGCAACGGATTCAGTTTGTTCAAAGGAAGGATATTTCAGACTTCATTTTTCAATTGCATGCAAGTTTCATTAAATCTTAGTCAAGCATAGGCGATTTTCTACAGAAGCAGAATAAACAAAGAAAAACAAACTTCTATCTTCTGTCTAATTTCTTCTATTCTCGTCTTAAGTATTCTTCGCATGTCAAAGAAAACGGCAAAATTTTCAGAATTTGATCATTTAGGTTCACATACTTCAGCAACAGCAACAAAATACATGTCTTAGATTTTTTCGAGAAAATTGCCCCGCAGCTTTTATTCTAAAACACTGTGCTTTTTTCCGAGAATTCCTTTGCATGTGGGTCAAAAACACTTCTTTTTCAAAATCGAGTTATCTAGGTTGCCTTAGCTTTTTGTTGCCTACAAAACCCATGTTCCATATTTTCTCGGGAAAAATTGCCACGAGCGAGCTCTAGAACCCCTACTTTTCTCAACTGAAAAACCTCTGCATGCCTAGCTAAAACTCACTTTTTCAAATTTTTATTGATTTGGGTTTGCTTAGAATTTAGTTCTACACAAAACCCGCGTTTCAGAAAAATTCACGAAAATTTTCCTACCATAAGCTATTTTTAGCGTTGTCTAGAGCTTTTTCAGCATTTTCGGAAAATTGTCCGAACATACTCAACTTCACAGACTTTTTCAAAATGCAGTTCAATCTCATAGATTATAAGACCAAATCAGTCTTGATGCATGATTTTGTGAAAACTTCAGACACAGACTTAGGTCATGTCTATCCGGTGCTTAACCTGAGCAGTTTGGAAGGCGTTAGCAGCAATACATTGAAGAATCTTGAACATTCTAGGTTGCTGGCAGCAGCGTCTATTCCCGTCACAACTTTCGATCTTGAGTTTGTTCTTACTTGCATCAAGCATTATGACTCATCCACACGACAAATCGGATCAGTTGATGGAAGAGTCATTTGCAGCCTTAAGCAGAGGGACGTGGAAAAATGCTTCGCTATTCCTCCTCGTTCAAACAATTTCACTGTAGTCATTGAGGCTTGTGAGAAGATATGGTATGAAGATCTAGAGCGATCACAAAGGAAAGTTGCTAAGAGATGGTTGAAAATACAAAAGACCAACATGCCCAAAAAAGTTGGTTGTGGTGAATTCTAGGATGAAGTTGTTGTTTTGATAACTCTACTCAATCGGATTACAGGTCAGGAGGAGGCTAGTACTTTCCAACCATGGATGTTTTACATCATTTCTAGGATCCTTGATGGTACAGAGCACTATGACTGGGCCATGTTGATCAGCGAGTACCTTCACCAATAGATTACTGGATTCCTCAAAATCCACGAGTTTCATATGGTGTCTTACTTGGTCTACTTGGTTGCCTCTCAAGGTAATTTCAGACACCTGAAGACTAACGGGACTCTCATTGTTCAACATGTACACGAGTATTACTCTCAGTTGGAGTTTTCAAAGGCTAAATAGAATTTCATGGCGGTGAATTATCACTTTTTCATGAGGACAGTCAAGGATCTCAACAATGAAATGCACATCCGAATTTCATCAGAGGCCAGAGCAGCTATGGAGAGTTTGGCGGATTGGTTTATTCAATTCCCCACTTTCACATATATTTGAGTTTATGGTTATGTCGGAGAGCCTCTAATGTTACCTATATACCCGTCAAACAGAGTTCTTTTCATGGAATTTCTCAGACAAGCTCAACATGTTCACTCTTTTCTTCGCAGTCGCCATAAGTCAGCAATTTCCTTTCCTTTCGGATGGGGTATTTACACATGCAGGACTGCGGTTGATTGCAAGTTTGAGAAATTCAACTTCAAGTCCCATACTAAGAGGCGCTCTGATGATCCTTTGGGTCATTATGCAGCCAAGTTAGAGCAAGGGATTGCACATAAGTCAGCACTTGAGGATTTTTGGGCAAATTGCGAGGATGAATTTGAAGTCCATCAACATCATTACTGCAAACTTACTATTGCTCAGATTGCTGATTATTTATCAGAGGATGTTGAGGGTCTGTCAGATGATGACGAAGAGGTTCTACTTAGCTTGTATGGCAAAGATCAAGTTGCTCGCCAACCACTTCGCTCACCGGATTGGTGCGCCAGGGAGACTACTTCCATTTAGGACGTGTCTAAATCAGTTATCAAGACCAACAAGAAATTCTTGGAGAGTAAAAGAAAGCGCAAGGTAGTGCCAGTGTCAGAGCCGCAGATAGGATTTTCATCATTACCTTCTACCTCGAGGCCAAGGCCTCGGGTTAAGGTTATCTTGAAGCCACTTGAAGGACTTAGACTCAGTGGAAACACAAAGGGGAAGAACACTGGCAAACAAAAGCAGAAACAAGTAGAAAAGGTGCCTGAGATTCCAGTAGAGACAGTCATACAAGCTGAACCACATCTTTCACCTCCTAGTTCGCCATGTGCACCACATGTGCATCCTATTGATATAGACTCAGAGCCGGAGCCACCAGTTCAAGTAGCACCAGAGACAGTTGACCCCACACAGGCTGATACATCAAGGACAGTCTCTCCTCGAGCTGATAATATTGTTCACTCTTGTTGGCTCGAGAGATCTTTGGGAAGACAGAGGCGAGAGCCTTCATATCATCTTGATTTCTCTGAGTTTGGAAAACCTTATCAAGGGAGGTCAAACAAGAAAATCAAGAAGCAGGTGCATGTTGAGAAGACTCCAAAATCAGAGATCGTCATAGAAGTTGCTACGCCACCAATGGGTAAGAGCCTGGACAAGGTTGAGGTTGGTGATTTTACCTTCGTCAAAGCAAATCTTGGCAGAACCACTCGGGAGACAGAAGTGAGCCTTCTCAAAATTGTCACAAATAATCTTGAAGAACGTGTCATGAAGGACAAAGAAGATAAAGCACTTCTTATGGCTGAAAACAGTCAACTTCGACAGTATATCTTTGATCTTGTTCATGGAAATCCAAGTAGAGCACCTGTTCTTCCACAAAGTACACCTGCAAAACAATAGAAGTTGGATCAGTTAGTCAATCATGGCAAACTTCTAGACATCTGGGTTGAAAGCTTCGCTGTTACAAGTTAGCATCTTCTTGCAGAGTTATATCAGTTGAGGAGTGATGTGCATGGACTTCGGTAGGGAATCCAATCGCTCGAGATTGCAATAGTGGAAGGCATCGCAAAGGATCATGTTCTCATATCTCAGTTAGCAGTTGCATATGACGCCATGGAAGAAAATGAAGAGAAAAATAAGATCTTCGCTTGGAAGCAGCAGCATCTTTTCCAGATGGAGACATACGAGAAGATCTCTACCAAGCTGAATACACTCAGACATAACGTTGTCAGAGCTCTCGCACTCATCAGCGGCTTTGTCACTCAGACCCCGTGTCATTATCTTCTTGAGAATAGCACGTATGTTGAACTTGATACAGTACAAGCCGAATTTGAGAAGCTGATTCGTGATAATCTCGAAGGAGATCCTGTGGCATCTAAGTTGGATCACATCTCAGTGATTACAGCTAGTTTCAAAAGGGTAACTGAAGATGTAAAATAATGCATGCAAACGATCAACGATGGTGACAAAGAGTTAAAGAGGCAGGTTATCATCGTGGACAGTGTCAAAGTACCAGAGGATGGGCTAATTGACCAGTTCCTGGACGAGGTGATAGACTGTGATGAATGGGAGTGATTAGTCAATTGTGACCTACAGTTAGTTTTAAGGATAGAGTTAGGAGCAGCAGTTAACTCAACTTTCAGTCTTGAGTTCTTCTTGCTGATTTCATGCATGCACATCTCTTCCTTGGAATTATCCTCGCAGGAGTTAGACTTTCATTTAGGGTTTTTCTTAACTGATGGTATTGTTCTACTTAACTTGCTTTCAATAAGGACGTGCATGCTTGCACATTGTCCATTTAGATTAAATGTACCGGTTAACTGATGGTAACTTTCCAATTAACTGTATAGTTTGCTTTATTAGGTTTTAGCAATAAAATCTTGCATGCATTGCAAGACTATAGTTGACTCAAGGTGATTTTAGGGTTCCCTAACACCTTTCAATGTCTATAAATAAGAGCTTTCAGCTCATTTGTAAATAATTTTTGCACGAGAGAGTAATATATCTTGTGCCCACCTTGCCTATAATATTGCTTATTTTGTATTTGTTTGCGAGTATTTATTATGATGATGAATTGTTATGCCACTTAGGTTTCATGCAGTTGCTATGGTGAATGCTTATCTTAGTTAGATATAGTGGCTACTTCGATCATAAATTGCATGCGTGTTTCGTCTCTGCAATTTACCGTCCTAGTTGGCTATCCTTTGTGTTGTGCTTCTAATAAGCCTATTTAGATTGAGAGAATAGTTGTGCCCACCTTCCCTTCACGTTGTGAATTTGTACCCAGTTTATCGTGTAAGATTATTCCCACTCCGTTTCCTCATGCTCTATTTTCTTGAGGAGATTGGATAGTTTAGGCGATTTAGTTTGAGTTGTAGTTAAGACTTACGAAACCAAAAAATCCTTGGTTGCAATGCTCGAAGTTTCTCACAAACCTTGTGCCTCTTTTAGTTAAGACAAAAAGATAGGAATTAGTTTAATTTACTTTTCAAGCATTTTGTCCGCACAACGAGGGAGCTTCCCCTCCTAATTTGAAGAGCACTCATTGCGTAGTGTGCATAGCTGTCCGTACCAACCTGCACTCCAGAGGTGTTAGTTGTTACGCCAACAAACATGGTTGAAGAAGATTTCCATTCATAGCACATTGTGTAATTTTATTTTACTTGTGGGTATTTGCTCCATTGATTTCTATGCTTGAGGCGCCCCAATGTGCAAATTTACAGATTTTATTGGCAAGTGTTTCATTTTATAGACAAGGTCAACCTCTTCCCAAGGCCGTCCCTTGTCATCTTTGCTTGGAAATGCGTGTTGGGCAGATTTCAATGTTGTTTGTGACTTGTTGATGCTCTTTCATGGTCGCCTAGCCTTAGAAAAGGTTCACTTTCAGTTTCATGTGAAAGGGTGATGCGTAGTTGAAGATATGGTTTTTTTGTGGAATCTTACCTTGCTAGTCTGAACTCTAATTTGCTGGTTTTTTATACCAGACCTTTCTATTTCTGCCTTATGCTCTAATTCCTTGGTGTTCCAATTCATAATTGTAATAGGAATTAGTGTAGACGCATTGTATTGAGATAGGAGAAGGATTTCATTGAGAAAATCATCGTGATAAGCTTATTGTAATTGCTAGTTTCAATAGTACTGAATCAGCCTTTCAATATTTCAATTATATTTTTCTTATTTCACCCACTGAATAAGTGGAGAATCCCCACTGTTTAGTGGATGCCTGCTGAAAAGCGGATGTCTGCTATTAGCAGATGGATTGTTCTTTCATTGTAATTATTTCCCCCCCACTGAATAAGTGGTAGTGTGGAATTCTTATGGTCGGATTACCGCCTGCTCTTACATTTCCAACATTGTAATTCAATTCAGTTTATTGCTAACAATCCCATCACCATATGCTATCACCTCGCCTTCAATAGGACCTTGGTGAACATTCTTGGTGAAGGTTACTTTAAAGTTGATTATCTTTTGGGAGCTAACCCTAATCATTGGTGTTGTGCTGGATTTTGTGGTGAAAAAATTGGGAAAAAACTAAGGGGCATATTACAATGGTATCATAGCCAAGATCCTACCATCCTATGAAAATTAGAGCTCAGCTATCAATTGAGTGTTACAGAAATCAGATTCTACACCAAAGGTCAGAATTGAGTTTAGTTTTGACTTTTAGAGTTTCAAAGATGTTACATTTTCTGAAATTTAGGAACCATCAGAAATCATATTTGATTATGGCTTCTGAAGAAAAAAGGAGTTTGGCAAGGTCACTTTCCATTGCAGGTACAAGGCTCAAAGAAGAATGTCAAACTAGAGGTGAAAAAGTGAGAATATTGTCTGAGTTGGAACATTGTTTGAGCCAAGTCCAGCAATCATCTATTGAATTGTTGAAGAAGGCATTATCTCCTGCAATTACCTCTTTGATTCATCCCTATTGGATAGGGCATCCAAATAAAGAAATAAGCTTGTTGGTTACTTCATGCTTTAGTGAAGTTATGAGGATTCTAGCACTTTTGATGCCATATGATGATGAAACCATGAAGAAGATTCTTCCTAAAATTGTAGAATGTTTCCAAGATCTTGATGAAACCGGTAGCAATCAATTTCCCATAAGAACTGCTATCTTAAAGACATTTTTAGATCTCAAGACAAGTAACTTGCTAATTGACTTGCAAATGCAAAATCAGATTGATCATTTGATCTACTACCTTTTCATATCCACTTGGAGTGAACAAGAAGAGAGTGTTATTGCAGCTGTAAAGAATATTCCTGTTCTCACTATTAAAGAGGTTGATGAAATTCCACCAAATGTTCATTCACTCCTTTTGGAAGTATATAAATGCAAAGAAACTTGTTCTCACTATTAAAGAGGTTGATGAAATTCCACCAAATGTTCATTCACTCCTTTTGGAAGTATATAAATGCAAAGAAAAGATTTCTCCTATTGTTGATATGTTGTTAAATGAATTGTTTAATCAATGTGAGGAGAAATTGAGGCCCCTTTTGATGAAGACAGTTCGGAATAATGTGGAGATTTCTTTTGCCGAAGAAAAGAATGAGATTTGACATCCTGTGGGTTTTGTATGAAAATTTCAGGAAGAATCTACAAATATGCATTTGACTATGCATTCAACAGAAGAGTGCCAAGAGGCAACCAAAGTTTCAAAGGAGCAAGAAGACTATCAAATGGACTCACTTGAGATTTCAGAAAAAGAACATGTTGAAATGAAGAGAGATGAACCTACAGAGCTGTTGTATGAAAAAGAAGATTTCATTAATCAAGAGGAATGTATGGTAGACCATCAAAATGATTTATTGAAGGAAATGCAACTAATGAAGAGTTTGAGGTAGCTGAAAATCTCAAAACAGCAGCTAAGTTGGAGCATGTACACCATTTTGTTGATGATAATTCTAAATATGAGTGGGACTCTCCCACGCCAAAATTACTTCAGAATGACTTTGGGGCAGATTTTGTTGAGATAGGTGTTCCTAATGATAGAGCTAATTATTGTTATAACTCCAGTGTGTTTGACTTAGATCTCTCTAATGGTGATGTATTGAAGAAACCAACCATTCATGGAGAGCTTGTTGGGCATATTTGTTTAGAACAAAATCAGATATTCATGAGACCATGGGATCCAAGTGTTTTGACACCGAAATGCTTAGGGGAGCAAGCAATGGAATCTTTTGATGATTCATTGCTTGAAGATATTGCTGACAAGCCTTCTATTCAGAAATGATGCAGTGAAAAGGTCAGAAAGGAAGCTGATTTTGAAAATCTTGTCAATGAAAGCAAATCAGAAAAGTTGGTGTTTGATGAGCAAAGCCTCTTTGCTGATTGTGATCAACAGCCCAAAGAGCTGCAAGTTTTGAAGGATAAATTAATGGTTTTAGAAGAGAAAATTGTTAAAATGTTATCAAGGTTTGATAGCACACACAATTTTATTGAAAAACTCTATTGGAAGTTTCAGTTTGAAGAGAGACCGAATGAAATTAAAGATGGAGATACTCTTTCCAAGATGCAAACCATCAAAGAAGCATTGGAATCAATAAAGATAGATTATTTGCATTTTCTCTCAGATAGGGATAATGCCATTAAGTTTGTAGAGGAGACCTATGATGCCTACCAAGAAAAGGAGAAAGAGGTTGATAGGCTTTGCTTTGATCTTTCTTTAGCTCATCGCTCTTTATGCAAAGCAGAAAATCAATTACCTATTGCAGCTACACTTAAGGAACAAGAAGCTAATACAAGGATTATGGAGATCAAGCAAATAGTTCAAGGGATAAATGAACTCCATAATGATGAAACATTGCATAATGCCAAGGAGATTCAATATGTTGATGGTGATTGGAAGGTACATCAAGAGTGTGAACTTTTGAGTTGGGAAGAGAAATTGCCACAAGAAAGAATAGTTTGCAGCCATGAGATAGACGTTGTGACTGGTAATGTGTGTGGTATTCAGCACGTTACACTCTGTGGATCAGCAACTAATGATGGGTATCCACAAGTTGAAGAAGATGTGTATGAATTATATGAAGACACCAACGAAAGGGATGAAGGAAATATTGTTTCTATGATTGTGTACAACAATCCACTATCTTCACACCATTTGGTTAATCATAAGGTGATCGATAATTTCTATGGCATTGGTAAGAGGCATTATCTTTTAGACATGCAAGATCTTATAGTCAAGCATAGGGTGATGTGGGTGGATCCAAGCAACATGCTAGGCAACACTCTCTTGAGATGGTTAGCAAATGAGCATTCAATGGTATCCAAACTTGAACCTGTTGGTCCTCATTCAACATGAACCAATGGAAGAGTACTACCTATCTTAAGATGCTTGAATTGGTCAAGTCTTGGAAATGTGCATCAAATTGTGGGAGAATTGTCAAACTTGACCCATTTGTTTCTAGATTGTACAATGTCGTTTAGTGGTTATTCTAAAATGCTGGCCATGACATGTTCAAACTTTGCATTGAAGTTTGCAGCTGATTACATGAGTTTGTGTGCACGAGACTTTCACTATAGCACTTGGAGATGTGCTGAGTTTTATTTTCGATGTGTTGGAGATCATTTTTAGTTGGGTATCCATGTTTGGGATTCTCAACATGGGTTGATGGAGCTAAATACTCGTGGAAAGATGAATTTTTGGAGGGATAAGGATTCTATTTTCAGTTTCTTTGATGATGTCCCCATCCTTACCAACCATTCGATGGTTCCTTTTGCTCATCAACTGGGGAATTGGAGAGATATTTCGAGCAAAGGATGGTTTAATGTCGGGTTGGAGTTTCTTAAGAGGATGTTTCCAACATTGAGCACGAGAAGTTGTGATATTATGCAAGCTGATTTCCAGTGTTGCAGCAGCTGCTCAATTCCTTGCATGCTGATTTCCTAAAATCAGACTTTAAGTGGTTCATTCCAGATTTCATGGGCAGCTGGTACACTCATTTTTTTTCTTCACAATCTCTTATCAGTGATGGTTTTTGGCCTCAAAAGTGGGAAATGATGTTTCATAGTGATTTGGATCAATATTGGATGGAGTTCAAGTTCTTTTCCAGTGGCTATCATTGTACAATCTCTTGCACTAGTGTTTGGGGCAGCGAACCTTTGCTTGATTTGGTTCAACTTTTTGAGACTATTGAGGAGAGATTGGTGAAAATTTACAGAAGTTTTCTTGAATATGTCAGAACTACTCAGAGGAGGCATTATACATCCTTGAGGAGTTTTGAGGATGTGGCTGCTATGACTTTGCAAAGAGTTGTTTTTCCTTTCCAAATAGTTGTGATGGAGACACTCTTGTTGTTGTGACTCTGTTTGATGCTTTGAGGACTTATGTTGATGACAATATTTTTGAGTTCATTAGATTATTCTTCTTTGTTCTCAGAATGGTGATCGTCATTGACATTGCAGATGTTAATTCCTGAGAGTTTATTGAGCGTAAAATGCTGCTGGATTTTGATCCTTCCATATTTTTCAGTTTGAATTTCAGGCATGTTATCTCTTTGAGGTTGCAAGGAAGGTTAGTGTAGTTCTGGTACAATGGCTTTATTTGTATGATCAGAGTGGAGCAGCATCAACATGGTGGGTCTTTCCAGAGATGGATATGGAACCTCAAGATCCTATGTGTTTTGGTTGGATCAGAGTGGAGTGTTGTGGCATTGCTTGAGGACAAGCAATTTTGGGAAAGGCGAACTGTAATGTCCCCATTTTAGCAATTTGCTCTTCTGTGATTGATAGCCTATTTCCGGAAGCCTGTAGGCTAGTCAGAAGTGTAAATTAGGGTTTCCTATTTTATAGGAGGTTTCTAATGCATGTTTGAAGGTTTGCATGTGTGAGTTTTTGATGCATGTCTGGTGGAGTTTTTTGGGTTTTTGGTGAGCTTCGAAATAGTGTAACATGCATCTCCATTTGACAACTTTTCCCGACACTTACTAGTTTTAGCTTGCACGCTGGACTTTCAAGATTTGGATTGTGGATTATTTCTGGGTTTTTCAAAGAGCTTTGCAATGATATGATATGCAAGTGAATTGTGCAACTTTCCAGAATTTACTATTTTTAGTAAGTTCTATTTTTGGCAGTGTCTTGATTGGCAGCAGTCCAGTGTGTTTTCCACTTCAAGCAAAGCAGTGGTCTTGGAGGGTGGACGCCACATTATGAGGAGAATAAATATTTTAATATTCATTATGTCTCCTCAAGACTTGGACGCCTAAGGAAGAGGTGAATTAAATGTTTTAAAGATTAAAATATAACAAAAAGTGAAGTGAGGCCTCCCATTTGGAGAAACTAAAGAGTCACCTCCAATTCTTTAAAAGCAGGCCATTGCTCATTCATTGTTCATTCATTATCTATCTTATCAAATTACTAGCAAAATGGCTTCAGGTTTATGGCTTTCAGTAATGCATACCTCCTAGCAAGAATTCAGGAATCCAATTTCATGTTTGAAAGATAACACCTAGTTGGAGTTGTGGCTGCTTCTCACACAAACAAGCAGATTGAGCTTCACAGTTGGAGTTTTGATGTTCTTATCAATTTTGTGTTTGCTGGTTTTAACATGGCTGGAGACAATTTCCATTCGTAGCACATTGTGTGATTTTATTTTACTTGTGGGTATTTGCTCCATTGATTTCTATGCTTGAGGCACCCCAATGTGCAAATTTACAGATTTTATTGGCAAGTGTTTCATTTTATAGACAAGGTCGACCTCTTCCCAAGGCCGTCCCTCGTCATCTTTGCTTGGAAATGCATGTTGGGCAGATTTCAATGTTGTTTGTGACTTGTTGATGCTCTTTCATGGTCATCTAGCCTTAGAAAAAGTTCACTTTCAGTTTCATGTGAAAGGGTGATGTGTAGTTGAAGATATGGTTTTTTTGTGGAATCTTACCTTGCTGGTCTGAACTCTAATTTGCTGGTTTTTTATATCAGACCTGTATATTTCTGCCCTATGCTCTAATTCCTTGGTGTTCCAATTCATAATTGTAATAGGAATTAGTGTGGACTCATTGTATTGAGATAGGAGAAGGATTTCATTGAGAAAATCATTGTGATAAGCTTATTGTAATTGCTAGTTTCAGTAGTACTGAACCAGCCTTTCAATATTTCAAATGTATTTTTCTTATTTCACCCACTAAATAAGTGGAGAATCCCCACTATTTAGTGGATGCCTGCTGAAAAGCGGATGCCTACTGTTAGCAGATGGATTGTTCTTTCATTGTAATTATTTTCCCTCCACTGAATAAGAGGTAGTGTGGAATTCTCATGGTTAGATCACCGCATGCTCTTATATTTCCAACATTGTAATTCAATTCAGTTTATTGCTAACAACCCCATCACCATATGCTATCACCTTGCCTTCAATAGGACCTTGGTAGACATTCTTGGTGAAGGTTACTTTAAAGCTGATTATCTTTTTGGAGTTAACGCTAATCATTGGTGTTGTGTTGGATTTTGTGGTGAAAATTTTCGGAAAATACTAAGGGGCATATTACACTTTCTGATCACCAACTCCCATTATGGGCAAGGTGAGAGTATATGGTGAAAGATTTGTTGATGTTTAGAGCAGCATTGTCCGATTCCTTCCAGCACGAAACTCTTGAAGACTATAATTAAATATAGCCATCGGCTATTTAATTATTATATGCAATTTGGTGAAGAGACACTTCCTTTGATAAACAATGCAATTAATGAAGAGATGTGAATTAAATAAGGAGGCACGACTTTGAGGTGGCCGACTTATTTAATTAGTAAAAGAAATAATTCTTTATGAGGCCGACATGCTATGTTTGATGTGTCACGTCCCTTCATGCTGTATATATATTCATTCGATTGTTCATTGTTCAATTATTCATTCAGCATTCAGTTTGATTCATTCATTCTCTCAAGTGCGAATTCAGTTTAGAGCAGTGTAAGTTCATCATATGTGCAGTGTGATGTTGATAAAGACTACAGTTTTGTGTTAGCAGATTATATGAGATAAAATCTGTGATTGCATCATCTGTTGGTGCATTATTTTGGCCTCTATTATTGGCCCCATTTGTAAAAGTGTTCTCTTCAAGAATCAATAATATAAGAGATATTATTGGCTGGGTTTTTTCTCCCTCAAGAGGAGGGTTTTCCCAGGGTATCTGCTGTGTATTGTGTTGTGTTTTTGAATTAATTTTTGTACATGTCAATCTGATCCTTAAATTTAACAAGATTTACCTAACAAATTAAATTGCAGTAATTGAAAGTAAGGCACTAGGCGGCAAGCCAGCCAATACCACTTATATAGTGGAGTGCATATGCTATACTAAAAGGAAATACACTTCACGCTTATTCAATGAAGTGTTTAGTACAATGAAAAATAACAACACTTCCACTTATCCAATGGGAATGAAAAACACAATGATACCACTTGTTCAGTAGGATGAGTAACAACCAAACCATCCACTTATTCAGTGGGAATCCATACAAACTACCACTTATTCGGTGGGAGTATAATAATCAAAGAGCTTATGTTAGCCGACATGCAGTAATATCAAATAGTGGTGTATTTGCTATTATATAAATGCTAATAAAGGAAAGTATTGCTGATATAAAGTGCTGATGATAAACAGAACTGCTGTAACCCCTACAATAGTGCCAAATAATATGTACCCAATGACCCAACTATGAAATAACTATATGATACCTTGAATGGATGAATAGGGATGTGATGTCCCCTCGCTAGACAGTTCTCGGGAACAGTGTGTTAGCCCTTTATTGGACCCTTGTGGGCTAGCCAGATTGGTTAGAGGGTCAATGGTACTTACTGGAGAGGTTGATCGTTTTAGTTTTCAGAGCCCAGTGACTAGTTCACAGCAGGTGTTGGCATTTCAGGAGTCCACAGCTTCTGACGGCACAGAAATATTCTGAGTTTTGAGCGAGTTATGGAATTTTAAGTGATTAAGTTAATTATTTAACTTAATGTCTTTTTATTAAAGTCACATCGACTTTAATATATTTTATATCACTTAAAATGTTCAAAAGGGAGATTTAATATTTTAATGACTTAAAATATTAAAAAGTGCGCTCAAGTATTAAGTCTTGACTATTGAAAAGACTTAATTAAATATTAAAAGATTTTAATGATTGCTAAATGGCGTATCTTCTTGGAAATGCGTGCCAATTAGGTATAAAGCAATTTCTGGCAATAGAAACTCATCTTTTGACAATTTCACTTTGCCTTGTGCTATTTCTCCTGTGCATTCTCCTGTGACCAGGGTTTGAACAATTTTTCCATTGAGGAACGATAACTCTTCAGTGTTGAGTGCTTTTGAGGCTGTGAAAGATCAGCTGAATCAGTGCAGTTGAGAACTTCATTCAGAGGTTCTACAGGTTTCATTCAGAGAATTATTATTTGGTTTTTTTCAGTTCAGAGGAGGGTTTCATCATCTTGAGGCGTCCTCACCAGCATCTCTCAGCTTTCATCCTTGTTTCTTCTGTGAATGGCTTGGGCCGTACTATTACCTTGGGTTTTGTGCATCTCTGGAAAAGGCGTGTGAAGGAAACTAGAGAAACGCCTTCTTCTTTGCTCATTTTTGTGCTTCAACATTGGCGTCTAACCCTACCAGAGCATTGTACCTCATTCTGGAGTGGGAGAAGTCAGATCTGGAGAGGTGGCGTGCTTATTTGCTTGTTTTCACCATTTCCGGCTGTCAAATGAGCAATTTCTTTAATTAAATAATCTGGAGCTATTCTGGTATGTGTATCATTTGCAATCCATTTGTTACAATAAAATAATGCAATCTACACTTTCATTCTGAAGCAAATAGTGTAAATTTACCTTTTATGAGCATTTATGATGTGTGCCCCTTCTCTTCTGTCTATCAAAAATTCTCTTAAAAAACTAAATAACACCTAAAGACTTAAGAAAATTGGGGTTTGAAGTTGAGAGCCAGCAGGGCTCATCACAAGGGAAGCTAGTGCAGGTCTGAAAATGCACTGAAACACGCTACAACAGGTCTATACAGACAGAATAATCACCAAAAATCTCGGACAACTCACCTGGCACACCAAAGTTGAACATAAGCAGAAAATCCACCTCAATATGCACCCAAACTTCACCACAGCACCTTGGAAGCAGAGTATATCAATCTGGTAACTTAGATCAGACATGTGCAAATCTGAAAAGCATTTATACAGCAAGCACAGTCCCTCTTAAAGTCATCATGATTCATAACTCATCACAAACCCCAAAGTGCACCCATATGATGATTGATATTTGCTTGCAAGCACTAGGCACCAACACTGAGGATGATAAATGCTTCAAAGACTAGGTGCTTCAGCCTAGGATTCCCATGCCAACCTCTAGGACTAGTGTACAGCCAAAAATGATGGTATGGCCTCAAACAACATTAAATCTGCTCCATGAAATTTATACAGCCTACAAGTATAATGACAATGGCAATTCCCAACAACAAATAAAGAACCCAAAATTAGAAACATATACCATACTAAGCAACCAGTAAATGATGTACAGTCTAGACTAAGGATGGTACAACCATAACAGCAGCGAAGACTCCTCCAGTCGCCATCCTATCACATCAAAACTCCAGCAACTTTGAAACTGAAAGCAATCACACCAAAATATGCACTCAAAACATTGCAAAGATCCTCATATCTGCAAACAAAAACTGAAACTTCGATCTGTAGCACAATGGTGATCTTTGTATGAAACCACACTAGCTAGATAGGGGGAGGGAGCAGGGGGTTCATGTCTGAAACCAACAATTCTAAGAGGGTTTTCATCCTCAAGAAGCTTGGAAGAAATCAGGTTCTTTCCAGCAGCATAACAAAATAGCATTCACAAGTCTCAACCCCCAAATGAGCCCTCAGCCTCCTTTTATAACTTTTTTGGAGGGAAATAACCAATTGTAAAATATAATAAAAGAAATTCCCTCACAGACCTTTAAGATAATTAATACTATTTTTCATGTACAAAGTCCTCCGAGCTTAGGCGCTCAAAAAAAAATACATTTTAACACCTTTTTAACGAGCTATTACACTAAGTGGTCCCTTTATTATTTTTCAACATTAGACAACTTAAGTGAATAATTAATTAATAACTCAATAATTAACCCAAGTTGCGGAAAGCACTAAAATGATGTAGAAATCAAATTTTGATCATACCAACATGATACTAAGAACTTAGGACAATGATCAAAGGCAACTGGGTATTTTCTAAAAATAACCTGCTCCTCCAAGAAGTTTGGAGAGCTTCCAAAAGGTCTTAAATTGATTCTAGAAGCATCACAAGGCTCACCAAGACCAATTATGCTTACTGTCAGCAACAACACCTCTGCAAGACACATCCTAAGCACTCCAAGAACTTTGGAGTTCTCCCCATCTCACCAAGACGCTTATGGGAAAACTCGAAAACTGGGCTAGTTGTTCACAAATCAATATTGCTAAAAATGGGGACATTACATTAGATGTCTATAGGGAAACATGACCCACCATTTGTGATCAAGTTACAAACATTTTACAAACACAAACAACCATAATAAATCAGCAAAGCTTAAATTTTAAGGCCACCATTTTGTTAATCAAAACATTGAGATATGGAGATACAAATTTGTCATTGTCCATAATAAGAACACTTCCATTCACCCTCAATTGAATATAGATATTCTATCATTTGATAAAGTATTAGATAAAGAGTAGAAAACAATATGCAATGTTAGACAAAATGAATGGGAGAAAAGGAGTCATACCAACAATTTTATGAACTTATCAAACAATCTAAAAACATATTGCTGAAAATAATACCTTTTAGTTTTGTGTGTTAGAATTAGTAATGCCTATGGAGGCCATGTTTTCAAGAATGACAATTATAGTGACAACTAGGTTGGACAAGGGCTCGTTCTTGCAATTGGAAGGCTTGGCAAAGCTAGAAGATTCCCAATTTTGACCAAGATGGATCTATATGGTGCAGAAGACAATTGAAAGCCCTGATAAAGAAAAAGTCTCAAAGTGAAGAGCTTTTGGCTACATGGAAGGTTCCTTTGTATGCAAGCATATTCCAATGGCATCCAAGTAAGCCTTTTGTGTGGGACCATTTGAAACGGATTATAATTATATCTAGGATAATGGAACAATGAAATTGCATGTGCTTTAGGGAGAGAGATTCAAGGATATTTAGATTGAATGAAATAAATACATAATATATTAGAGCATGTGCATGACGAATAGGATTTTCTTTTGCTCCGTGTTGGTTGGGCAGCAAAGGTAAACCCTAGGGCCAATAAAAATCTGATAATGTTCATAAGCAAATGTCCAAGGCCTAGGAGGTCAAGATGGGAAATCCTAGGAGCACATAATAACTCCCCAAAGAACCTCTCCTACTTATTAATGTCAAAGAGGAATGCATATTTTCAAGGAACATATGCAAGTGTGTGTCGTCCATCAATGTTGTTGCAAAGATAATTGATGGATGGCAAGAACATTGTCCTCCATTGGTAGTTATTGACAATTTTGACTAGCAAACATCAATGCAATCCATAATCAAGGTTGACCAATTGACAAAGGTATATATGGCAGTCAAGAAGTTTCAAGAATTGTTAAAAAAGTGTAAAAGTTTCAGATTTTTAATGACTAAAATATAAATAATCATGAAAGCAAGAAATTGACTTAAGTCAATGACATGAACAAAAAAAATGTGTTTATATCAACATGTGTATACTCCCCATATTGTTGATGGTAAGAACAAGATTGAATTAATCAGGCACCCCTGATTTGGAGAGAGATAGTTTCCCGCACTCGGCTGGAGGTAATCCATCAATAAATCTTATTTGATAAATCTAATGCTGGACTTTGGAGGAAAATATAATAATATGTAGGTAGTATCTCTTTTGCAAAGCTTTAGTTGGTGCAATTGAGCTTGGTAGATTTTGCAGATTACTTACATGTAAGGCTTGTTGAGGATCATATTATAGAGTTTAATACACATAATGCTGCATAGAACTTCACTTCTTGAAGGACAAATGCAAAATTAAATTCAACTATTTTTATTAAAGGTAAATAAGGAAGATTTTGAAAAGGCCTCCACCCTTGTACAATCTAACCAAATAGAAATAGCAAGGAAACAACCAAGCAACAGCCAAACCAAAAAAAAAGCAACACCTAACAGTGGAGAGATGACCCCACCAACAACCACAAGGCTAACAAAAGACCACCAAAAAGCCTAACAACCACAAACAATAAGGAATGCCCCAAAGATTAGAGTTGATTGAGCACCATTGCCGCTTCCCATTCCTCCCAAAGAAAATCTAGGTTTTTTTCTACAAATTTTGTTGTATCAATTTTGTAGAAAAACAATTGGATTTCCTCCGAGAGGAACGGGAATTGGCTATGGTGCTCAATCAACTCTAATTTTTGGGGAATTCCTATACTTTCCATGGCTGTCATCTTTTTGGTGCTGGTATTTTGTTAGCCTCTTGAATGTTGGTGAGGTCTACCTCTCTAACATTCAATGTTGTTGTTTGGTTCTTGCTTAGGCGTTTCCTTGTTTCTATTTGGTTCGATTGTAAAAGGCTCAAGGCCCTTTTATATTCCTCCTTTTTACCTTTAATAAAAAATAATTGAATTTTTTAATCCTCCATTTTTCCATCAAAAAGTGAAGTCCTATGCTGAATAATGCATATTAAACTCTATAATTAAATTATTAGTACTAATTTGTGAATTGAAAATTCTTCCCCTTCCACAGTAAGCAAATGGTCCAAGGCTCAAGATTACAAAGCCACCTTGTACATTCTTTTCGTATTTACTTTATTATCCATTAGAACTTTACCTCTTTCCACCATTCTAATGACACATATCACATACACAGACTCACAATGCTCTAAAACCAAAATGATGATCTTCAACTTACTGTCACAACAGTGTCAAGGACTTAACAGAGCAAAAGACAATTCTCCGATAACCAACACATACAAATATATATGCAATAGGAATTTCAGCAACTAAACAAAGCAATTAAAATATGTTCATATGAAAGCCAGAAAACAAAAACATCATTGACATTTGTTAACTCAGACAAAGAACACCCGGTTCTTTACTTTATTGCTGCAATACATAAATTATCAAACAGACCCAATCTGCTTGCCCAAGCTTCTTTTTGTTGCTCCTGCTGCTTCTACAACTCATCTCATTCTCTTCCTACCCAATCCTTTCATCATTTCCTTCTATATTGATCATCTCTACAAACTTAAAACTCAGCTTCCCAACATCACTCTATGCACCCCATTCGATGTTTCTATTTTAAGCTTTGACTATGCCTATATTTGCGTAGCCTAGGCATTGATTATTCAGCAAACATTTGTTATTTGATGTGCCCTATCTACTCCACCTTCCACCTTGTGCGGCCTGAGCAATACATCATTTCTTTCTTTCGTCACACCCCGTCACATTCTTCTTGTCATTTTTATTGAAATTAACCATCAACCATTTTAAATTAATTCAACCTTCCCTTTATGTTGCGTCACCTCCATTTTAGTTTTGGTTGTCTCTCTTATTTATTCTGGCAATCTATCTTCTTGAGGCTATGCCCAATTACTCCACATCTTCTCTTTTTGTTTCTCCCAATCCTTCCACTCCTTCCAAGAATCGATTACCCTTTCCAAAATAGATCGAGATCCCTTTTGCAACCGTTGACCTCCACCACCGAACTTCCAACGTCCATATCTACTCCACTAAACTGGATCGTCCAACTCAGCAAAGGAAAAATTAAACAACAATTCACAAACCTAGAATAGGCAACTACAAAAACCAAGAAATCAATTTGATGCTCTTGCATTAGAATCCCCAGGAGACAAAAAGAAATCATGTGCTCCTACGCATGAGGTCATCAACCAGAAATCATTTCTCTGATCTTTTATTTTGCTTCTTCCAACATCACTCTGGAACAACTTACCATGTTTCTCCAACATTGTTGTGCACTATTCTTCTCTTCACTTTTCATCTTCCTTCGCCAAAGTTTCCTTGCCCACACATTCACATGCAAATCAATATGAACAATTATAAAGAGATTAATGATCTCCACATTTGCTTCTTCAAACTCTTTCACCTTAGACCTCTGTCTTTCAACTTCATCAAAATCATCCACCTTCTTATATAAATCTGCACTTACTATCCTACACGGTTCTGCACATTCTAGAACTTTTATCATCTCAAATGGAAATAAAACATCATCTTCACAATTTGCAAATAAATTTACCTTTTGATCCTGTGCTATAATGTTCAACTTATCACCTTCATTAGTCATCTTTTCCAGCCATTCTTCTTCAATAGCGAACATCTTCAACAACAAATCATCCTTGGTTTTACCATTCACATTACAACCCACAAAACCTGCACTAAAATCTGCATATACTCCTCCATACTTGTTCCCAAGCTTCTCAACATTCAACATAGCAAATGAAAATGAAACAATGTCCTTATTTAAGACCAATAAATTTACCTCTTCCTTTTTTGCAGCAATAGCCTCTTTATCATCAACTGCCAACTTCATTTTTGGATCCACTCCATACTTATATTTGTTCATTCTAAGTTTTTCCATCTGCTTTCATCTATTTTCCTTTTTCTTTTTATATCTTCTCCTTCCTATGTCTTTTTCATCTACAAGCCTCCAAAACTCCATCTCACGTTCATATATATCATTGTCACTATGGTTCAACATATTTTTCCTCTTCTTCTTTTGAACTCTTCCCTTCAACAATCTGTAATGTCCTTTGCAAAATCTGACTTGTTTTTCCACTTTTTAGGTCTTGGACATTTCGTCAAACAGTTGGCATGTAAAGTCTAAACTTGTTGTTTTGAATTTTCAGTTTGATTTGGATTGCTTTTGAGTGATGCAAATGATATTTAAGTGCCTTCTAAAAGATACTAATCAACTAGCAAATGGACTGAAATGAAATGCAATATGTTTTTGTATTTTCTTATGCATATAAATGACAACTACTTATGAAAATGTGCACCTACAGCAATAAGACATTTTGTCATACAGTTTGCAGCCAAACTCCTTATATCTCCAATGTGATATTGCAATGAAATGAAAATGATTACAAACTGAAAATGACATGCCACTCCTTCCTTTTATGATGTATAGCTAATATAAAAGTTTGCCAAGACTCTTGGCTTACAATGCTTATCAAATGCAACTTCAATGAACTTAATAGCAGCGCCTACTGCAAGCTGATTTAATAATGAAACTACACTTAAATGACATGAAGGAACCTGGTTTTAATATGTTGGAATGACTGTGTACTAAATGGCGAACTTGTCCCTCAACAATCATCAAAAATGAAGTCTGCTGAGTGAAGAATCGACCCTCCAAAGCTACCGCCCCTGTTCTGGAAGTGCAGACTTAACATAAAGATTATTGCAGTCTCTTTTAACGTTCGAATACCTCCAAGATTGATCACCCAAACTCCCCAAGTGGAGCGCTCAAGCTTACATAGACAATCTCAGCCTCTATGATGCAATATAAACAAAATCGTCCCTCCTCTATGATGCTGATCGACCCAATGGCAGCAACAAAAATGACTTGAAATGATAAACAGATTTCTACAGAAAATCGTCCCAAATGCCTCCAATAATCTCCTTCCAAAATTTGGCCAATGGCCACAAAATTTTGCCAATGAAACTCAAGTAGAAAGTTTGAAGTAACTTCCTCACATATCCAACTAGGGTTGATATTTCACAACCGAAATCAGCACTTAACCAGCTAGGTTTGGTCTTTCACAAACGAAAACTGGAAACCAACTTGCCAAGCATTCAAGCCTACCAATGTAGTAGAAAAGATGTATTCAACACAAGATGCCCAAATGCATAGCCAAAGCTTCTTCTTATACTTTTCATAACACATCACCAGGAAGCTTCTAGAATAAAATATTATTTTATTCTCTTAAGTGACGTTTTGATATTATTTTATTTTTAGTCACTTTATTAAATTAATTATAATAAAGTTACCTTTGAAATATTATTTTATTGAGATAACTTTATCAAATAATTAATTTAATACTCCACTTTAATTTAATTAAAATAATCAATAATTCATCCTTATGAAATATCAATATTTGGACAACTTAATTAATTAGTTTAATTAAATTACTCTGCCTCCAAATCAGGGACATGACACAATCTCATTCAAACATTCAAAAGCAACATGATTTAAATCATATAAATCAACTTGCTTACCTTTCACCTTGCATGTGTTCTCCTCAAGCTTCTTCCAAGCTACTCCTAGAAGTATGTCAATCTTCTTTTTCTTTTCTTCAGGCTCTACTTCCATGTCATCTTCATGGTGTGGCAATGCTTCTTCTCTTTTCTTGGATTTATCTACATAATTTACACCTTATTGTCTTATACTACCCTGCTACAAAGTTATTTTTTCTTCCTCTACTGACTTAATCATGATCTTTTGTTCATTGGAATTGACCATTTCTTCACATTTTATATTCTTTTGAAGTGTTTCCTCATCACCATGTCCTGCAACACCACCTTTGTTTTCTGCTGTCCTACCCTTAGCCTTCCACACTTTATTTCCCATGGCAGTGGGTTGACATTTGTTTATTGCTGCACTTGTTCTCCATAAGCCAAGGTCTGATTTCGGCCTTAAAACATTTTCTTTATGCTTCCTCTCATGACAATTTACCCTATGTTCTCAGTTCTTCTTGAACTCTTTCATGACTTTCATCTTTTGTACCAGTTTGTTGTCATAAACTTCCTCATATGCACCCTCTTGCTTATTCTTTGTATGTTGTCCCTCAACAATTGGTTACTTTTGCCAACTTGGCACCTTGTATCCATAATCCTCGACAATATTTGAAATCTCTGGATTTCTCTTCTCCCTATCAACTTGCATTTCTACATTCGTATTTCCACATGCATGATTAGAATTAACATTTATACCTCCATATACCCGTGCAATGCTCTGTTGTTTGGATTTTCCCTCATCCTAGACTTCTTTGCTTGCCAACTCTTCCCCTTCATGGGTTTCCTTTCCTTCTTCTGCAACACTTCCTAATGCATCATGAAATTCTAAACCATCCACTACTTCTTTACTGTCATTTAGTAAAATCTCAACACCATTCTTATCTTCAAGTTTAAGTAATTTGCAACATACCTTTTCTTGATGGACTGCTACAAATTGTCCTTGTATAACTTCTTCATAAACTGCTGGAAATTGTCCTCACTTGGCAACTTTTTGCTATCCAAACCTCTATGGGTTTCTCTTTTCAAGGCAGCCATATTCTGCCCTCTTCTTTTCTTAACAATCATCTTCACAAGCCACTCCAACTTCTTTTTCAATGGCCAACACCAACCATATTCTTGACTTTTTTCCTCAGGCCATTACTTCACCTCAAGCTTACACCTCTCTAGATCCCTTGTCAACTCTACCATTTCTCTATCCCACTTTGAATCTTGCTTCTCCATATTCGTGTTTATTTTCTCTTTCCTCTAAGGGCTTTCTTTCTCAGCATGCTACTGCATCTTTCTATCTTTTTTCTCTTCTGGTCTTCTTGTTACGTCACCTAAGGCTCCTCTCCTTTCCCTCACACATACTTGTCCAATATCCTATGAGCATAACTGACTTCCCCTTCCCAGACCTTTTAGACTCTAATACCAAAATGATGACACACGTATCACATACACAGACTTACAATGCTCTAAAACCAAAATGATGACACACATATCACATACACAGACTTACAATGCTCTAAAACCAAAAAGATGATCTTCAACTTACTATCACAACAGTGTCAGGGACTTAACAGAACAAAAGACAGTCCTCCACTAACCAACACATATGAATATATATGCGACAAGAATTTTGGCAACTAAACAGAGCAATCAAAATATGTTCATATGAAAGCCAGAAAACAAAGACATCATTGACATTTGTTAACTCCGACAAAGAACACCCTACTCTTTACTTGAATGCTGCAATACACAAATTATCAAATAGGCCCAATCTGCTTGGCCAATCTTCTTTTTGTCGCTCCTGCTGCTTCTACAACTCATCTCATTCTCTTCCTGCCCAATCCTTCATCATTTCCTTCTAAATTGATCATCTTTGCAAACTTAAAACTCAGCTTCCCAACATCACTTTGTGTGCCCCATTTGATGTTCCTCTTTTAAGCTTTGACTATGCCAATATTTGCACAACCTGGGCATTGATTAATCTGCAAACATTTGTTATTTGTTATGCCCTATCTCCTCCACCTTCCACCTTGTGCGGCCTAAGCAATACACTGTTTCTTTCTTTTGTCACGCCACCTCACATTCTCGTTGCCATTTTTATTGAAATTAACCATCGACCATTTTAAATTAATTCAGCCTTCCCTCTATGCTACGCCGCCTCCTTTTTAGTTTTGGTCGTCTCTCTTATTTATTTGGGCAATCTGTCTTCTTGAGGCTACGCCCAACTACACCACATCTTCTCTTTTCGTTTCTCTCAATCCTTCCACTCCTTCCAAGAATCGGTTACCCTTTCCAAAACCAATTGAGCTCCCTTTTGCAACCGTCTACCTCCACCACCGAACTTCCAATATCCATATCTACTCCACTAAACTAGATCGTCCAACTCAACAAAGGAAAAATTAAACAACAATTCACAAACCCAAAATAGGCAACTACGAAAACCAAGAAATCAATTTGATGCTCTGCATCACATTCCCAAACTTGTTGACAACTTGTTGAAACCTTGGTAAATCTTGGCTTAATTACTTCTCATTAAAATCACCCATAGACCTAGTAAAGTTGTTGAATAGTTCAAATTTAAATAATCTTATAACAAATAAATTGAAAGGATGTTTCAAGATCTATCAGACGTACTTAAACCTTTGCAGCGCAGATATACATTAAAAGTAATGGAAGCATAGCCAAAAGAAATGGCAAGGCTAAAAGATCTAATGTATATAGTTACCAGGAGACGAGTATTGGTACTGAAATAGGTACAGGATATGGGAGAAAGGTCTAAATATGTTATTTTTTAAAAGTTGGAATCGGGTACTTCGAGATAGCTCAAAATATTTAAAATTATGTATCTAATTTTTAAATTTAGAAAGAAAAAAAAAAATAGCAACGAATATGCAAGCTTAAAAGAATGTAAAATACTAAAATGCTTAACCTTTCTTTTAAACAACATTTTACAATATTGAAATAGATATCAATGAAAGAAAAGATATATATATAAATAATGAAAAATACTAAAATGCTTAATTTTTTTTAAATAACATTTTACAATGTTGAAATTGATATCAATTTGCTTTATTATATTAATATTTGATAATCATCAACATGATATAAAAAATTATTTTAAACCATTATCACCTAAAGATGGCAGAACTGTTGATGTTCATATACAGCATCAATCTCTACATCCAGTGATCTCCTATTTGTAATAAATCAAATATAGCCCCAGGCTATTTTATTTATTGATACTCCAAGAGGCGTAATAATTAAGAGACGTATCTCTTTGTTAAGACAAACAAATCTTAATGAAGAGGCACATTTATTATCAAGGCCGACCTACATAGGAGAAGGCGCGATTTTCAAGATACGATTTTGAGGAGGCCTACTTATCATTTTTTTGGATGCGTCTCTATGAAGGGATATCTCCCTATGCTGGCCGACATGATGGTGAAGAGTCACGTCCTTCTCTTGATAATGTATATATATCCATTCTTGTCTCATTGTTTAGCATTCATATTCATCTTAAGTCGTCACTATCATAGAGCGAATTATATAGAGGAGCAGGTTGAAGAATTGTATAAGGCTGAGTCTTATTGCTGTGTATCTACATCAGTTTGTAGTGTCTCTTGTTGGCCATCATATCGGCCTTTGTAAAGGAAATTCTTGAATTACATATCAATATATAAGTGATATATTGTTGCTGGGTTTTTCTCCCTCAAGAGGAGGGTTTTCCCAGGGTATCTGTTGTGTTATTGTGTCTGATTTTCAATTAATTTCTGTGCATTTAAATCTGATCACTAAATTTAACATGGTATCAGAGCGGGTTTGAGAAAATCGTGATCAGATTTGTCCTTACAACGATACTCTATTCTCTTCTTGATATTTAGTTGTCTATCTCTACCTTAGTCAAGATGGTGAATGGTTTGAAGATTGAGGATAGACTCGAGGGAGCATCCAACTATACATCATGAAGGTTTAGAATCATGCTCACATTGGAAGAGAATGATTTGGCTGAGTTTGTGGAGACCAAATTTCCCGAACCAAAAGAGGAAGAAGAGAAGTTGCAATGGAGGAAGAAAGACATCAAGGCAAAGAAATTGTTGGTTGATTCCGTCAAAGACCATATTGTTCCGATGGTCTCCAAGTTGAAGACGGCAAGGGATATGTTCAAAACATTGGACGAGATGTACGAAATCAACAACACAAGTCGGGCACTTGCACTAAAGCAACAACTTCACCATGTGAAGATGGCGAAAGGAGAAACAGTCATTGCCTATTTCATGAGGATTTCGGAATTGAGAGATCAGCTCTCTACAATTGGTCATGTGGTGTAATGTCCCCTTCTCGAGCCTGATCTTTCCAGTGACCGTTGGCCTATTCCGGAGACCCGTAGGCTATTCGGAAGGTAAAATTAGGGTTTCCTATTTTGAAGGATGCTCTTGCTCGAGGTTGGTTGTTTCAATGGCGGATTCTTTCTGGGTTTTCAGAGAGCTTCGCAGTGGTATGTTCTTCTTGGCATTCTGAGCATCTTCAGGAATTTACTATTTTTAGTAAATTCTATTTCTGGCAGTGAACCTGTTGGTCTCAGCACAGTTGACTTTCCTCTTCAGTTGACTCAATTGGCTTATTCAGTTTCTAGCCTCGGAATGCAGTTTCGGAGAGATAAGTTCATTTTACTTAAATAACATTATATTTTAATGTTATATTACCACCTTGGCCTAATCTCTTAACTTAATGTTGTTTTAAAAGGTGGACTTTAAGGGTGGCGCCATCATTGAGATAATGTTGTAATTATTAAGGTTGATTTAAGAGCCTTAAGTTGGACGCCATTTCTAAAGTAATGAATTTAATTAAAAAGTCAAAATTGAAGCTTTGAAGAAAGGGACGCCATCTATTGGAGGATTAGGGTTTGACTCTAAAAAGAAGATTAGGGTTTCGAGAAGGTCAAACGGAAAATTATAAAAGG
Organism: Sequoia sempervirens; assembly: GCA_007258455.2. Taxonomy (NCBI): domain Eukaryota; kingdom Viridiplantae; phylum Streptophyta; class Pinopsida; order Cupressales; family Cupressaceae; genus Sequoia; species Sequoia sempervirens. The sequence continues at coordinate 107,696,867 of VDFB02000003.1, read as the reverse complement.
AAGCCTTTCGTTCTCTTTCAATATCTTTTCGTCTACAGGGATGTTATGCTGCCGGTTTGGCTCTGGGATTGCTTCGAGGAATGTAAGCCTCCTAGCTAGGCATTGCTTCTCGCTTGAAAGATAGCGACTAGTGGTGAGATAGTGATAGATTGATTGTTTTAGTGTGAGAATTCTGCATGTTAGTCTTTGTGAGGGTTTATAAATCAGATTTATGCATATTAGAGAGATTTTAGAATTGTATTTCCATTACAGCAGATTGTCCTTTTTATTCGTAAATCAAATATAAAATACAAAAGAGTGCTTCTGGGTATTGTTTCATTCTCTCTGTTTGTAAGGGGCGATCCATTTCCTAAAGTTGCAGATTTTTTAATGAAGGTCTGAATTTTTAAAGGGAAATTGAACTTCTTGCTGGCCGTACCATTTGTCCTTGTCTTGAAATTCGTGCAAAAATAATATTGAGTCTTTTGACTAACTTTCAGTGTTCTATTTTAGTCGCCATCTTCATAGGGTCATATTGCATTTCGTCTGGTGGGAATTGGTTGAGTTTGGAGTGAGTTGTGAATGAATCTGTGAGATACAGGGCTGCTGTTCATGCATGAGGAGATCCGGACTGTCATAAATCAGATTATCAGGTTGGCCTTAATAGTACAGTTTATGATTAAAGCTTTCTTATTCATTGAAAGGAATTCTATATATATTGTTGCAGCTCTATTTACATTTTGATTCGCATTGATAGCAAGGCACTGTCTAACATATTGTAAGCTGGCAGTAGTACTGACAACCGTTCATAATCTTGCTTTATCAATCTGTAATGCTCAATCTTTACATTCTGTAATTGCTTGTAATATCTTACATCTCCGCCCTATGGTAGCTTCTTTCCGACTCCGGGTTAGAAAGCACATTTTGGGTGTCGAGTTACTTTCAGCATTCTAGCTTATTTCCTTTCAAGCATTGTAATTCTTAGCACTCCGCCATATGGTCGCCTCAATTCCATACTGGATTGGGTAGCACATACTTGGTGTTGAGTTTTCTTTCAGTACTTGTAGCGTAGAAGATCCTCTGACCATATGCTCGCCATCATCGGCGCCATTCTTGGTTAGAGTTACTTACAGACCCTCTGACCAATGCTCACACCTTGCCCACATCGGGATCCTGGTGTACATTCTGGTTAGAGTTGCTTCAGCATCGTTTTGGTTTAGATCTAACCTTAACGGGTGCGTTTGTTTGTAAACCTGCAATTGAAAAAATGAAAAAATTTGGCTCGGAATATTTCATGTGGTCGATGATAAAAATTTGATGATGCTTGCTCTCGATGGTCTGCCATTATCATGGGAGTCCTACATTCAAGGAATCAGTGCAAGATCCAAACTTCCTAAGTTTGATCGCTTGAGGGCTGATTGCATTCAAGAGGAGTCAAGATTGGTGGCTAGAGGCGTTGGTCAAAGTTCATCTAATAAAGATATTCATGTTCTTGCCTCCCAAACTTCGAAGAAGAAAGGAAAAGATGGAAAGAAAGGATTCTTATAGAGGAATCGAGATAAGGGAAATGATGGTGCTCCCCCTTCCAAGAAAAAGAGAGACTTGTCCAAGATCCAATGCTTTAGGTGTGATAAGTTTGGCCACCTTGCTAAGCATTGTCCAACTAGACCTAAGCAACAAGCCACCGTTGCAGTTGTTGATGATGCTTCTCTGCAGAAGGATACATGTGAATATTTATTCTACTCGGCATTGTCAAGCAATGTACCTACAGACACCAACACTTGGCTGATCGACAGTGGAGCTTCTCAACACATCACAGGTTTTAAGGAACACTTATCAAGTTTGGTGGAGAAGGAGTCTTCCAAACAAGTCATTATTGGAGATGATGAAAGCTACTCTGTGAAAAGGATTGGGACTTCTACTCTTCATTTGGATTCCGGCATCACACTTCAGTTGAGCGATGTTCTTTATGTTCCAGGAATCAAACGCAATCTCATTTCAATTTCAGCCTTAGAAGATAAAGGATATCAAGTTGCCTTCTCCAAAGGCAAAGTACTTGTGTGGATGGAGAATTCCAGCTTCAAAGATGCTCAAGTAATTGGAGTTAGACATGAAAGTCTCTATAGACTTTGTACGCGTCCACTGCAGGCATTAGTTCATGATTCTTCAAGTTTATGTGATCTTTGGCATCGAAGATTGGCTCACCTTCACTTCCGAGACTTACCTATCATGGAGAAGATGGTTACGAGTCTTCCTAAGTTCAATCAGCAGCATGAAGAAACTTGCAAGGGTTGTGCATTGGGTAAGAATACAAAAGCTCCTTTCCATAGTAGAGAAAATAGATCTAAGTGTATTTTAAACCTTATTCATTCTGATTTATGTGGACCTATGTCTGTTTCATCTTCGAGTGGCTTTTTGTATTATGTTATGTTTATTCATGACCACTCTAGAAAGACTTGGATTTATTTTTTGAAAACTAAAGAGTCTGAGGAAGTGTTAGGAAGGTTTAAAGAGTTCAAAGCCTTGGTAGAGAATCTTTCTGGTAAAAGAATTAAGGTCCTTAGATCTGATAATGGTGGAGAATACACCTTTGGCAATTTTCGGAATTTTTGTGTTGAAACAGAGATCAAGAGGGAGTTTTGTGTCCCCTATAATCCTCAACAGAATGGTGTTGCAGAAAGAAAGAACAGGACGATCGTGGAAGCAGCAAAAGCCATGATCCATGACAAGAATTTGCAAACCTTCTTATGGGCAGAAGCTTCTAGGACTGCAGTATATGTACAGAATAGAAGTCCTCATAAGATCTTGGAGAATATGACTCTAGAAGAAGCCTTTACAGGGAAGAAGCCAGAGGTTACTCATTTAAGGATCTTTGGATGTCCTATCTACATTCATGTTCCAAAGGAAAAGAGAACAAAGTTGGAGCCTTCTAGCAAGAAGGGTATTTTTGTAGGCTACAGCGAGACATCAAAAGCCTACAGAATATACATTCCTGGACAGAAGTTGATCGAGATCAGTAGGGATGTCACATTCAAGGAAGATGTTGCATTTAGGAGATCCAAGGGCACTCATATGGAGATCGATAACGAAGAGTCACCTCAGGATATGGAAGTTGACCATACTCCTGAGATTCAGAGGGAGACTTCAAAACCGAAAGAAGATATTGATCCTATTGAACCCTTGGAACCTACTGATGGGCGTACCGACATTGTAATTGGGAGAAAAAGACCTCTATGGGCCAGGCGTACTATGCAAGAGGCTGAAAGTTTTGCAGCTCTTAGAGGCACATTCAAAGAAAGTAAAAGGCCACATAAGTTCTCCAATTATGTTGCCTTAATGAGTCAGATTATTGAATCTGAGCCTACCTGTGTTGAGGAAGCATCTAGTCAACAGGTTTGGAGAGATGCTATGGCAGAGGAGTACCAATCAATTCTCAAGAATGATGTTTGGGACATTGTTCCTAGACCTGAGGGCACATTTGTGGTATCTTCGAAATGGCTCTTCAAAATCAAGCATGTTGTAGATGGGAGCATTGAGAAGTACAAGGCAAGATTCATGGCTCGTGGGTTTTCACAGAAAGAGGGAGTTGATTACAAAGAAACATTTGCTCCTGTTGCTCACTATACTTCTGTCAGAACCATCATTGCTATTGTTGCATCTCGAGGATGGAAAATTCACCAGATGGATGTGAAGACAACGTTTCTGAATAGTGTGATTGAGGAAGAAGTTTATATCGGGCAACCTGACGGATTTGAGGTTCATGGGAAGGAGTTTCATGTTTGCAAGCTGAAGAAGGCCTTGTATGGTCTTAAGCAGGCTCCTCGTGCATGGTACGAAAGGATTGATCGTTACCTGTCAAGTTTGGGTTTCTTAAAGAATGATGCTAATTCAAACCTATACTTCAAGGTAATTAATGGTGAAGCATTAATTTTGGTCTTATATGTTGATGATTTGATTCTTACTTGAGAAGATCACCTGATTCTCGAATGTAAGAAGGAGTTGGCTTCTGAATTTGAGATGAAGGACCTTGAGCTCATGCATTACTTCCTTGGCTTAGAAGTCTGGCAGAAACTAGATGAGATGATTCTAAGTCAAGGGAAGTACACCATTGATATACTTAAGAGGTTTGGTATGATGGATTGTAAATCCATGTCTACACCCATGGAGACCAACCTACACAAATTGAAGGAGGCTGCAGCTAGTTCAGACTTGGTGGATCCTACTATGTACAGACAACTGATTGGGTCCTTCATGTATCTAGTTAACACTAGACCAAATATCTGTTATGCTGTAAGTGCACTTAGCCAGTTCATGTGTGAACCGAGATAGATACATCTTGTTGCAGCTAAACATATCTTGAGATACTTGCGTGGCACAGTTGGATATGGATTGAGATACTCTTCAGATGCAGACTTGGAGTTGCATGGCTATATTGATTCTGATTGGGCAAGATGTGTCACTAATCGGAAGAGCACCTCTGGATGTTGCTTTAGTTTGGGTTCTGCTACGATATCCTGGTGCAGTAGGAAGCAGTCATCTGTAGCATTGAGTACAGCAGAGGCATAGTATATTGCAACTTGTATGGCAGCTCGGGAAGCAATGTGGCTTCGTAAGCTCCTTGTAGGATTGTTTGGACAATCAATGGATCCTACTATCATTCATTGTGATAACCAGAGTTGCGTGAAGCTTTCTGTCAATCCTGTGTTTCATGACAAAACCAAGCATGTTGAGATCAAGTACCACTATATTACAGATATGGTACTGCGGAAGGCTATACAGTTATTAGAGATATGGTATTGCGGAAGGAGATTTGATCACTAAATTTAACAAGAACAAGACTAGGTGGGAATCACCATTATTTTTAAAATCATGAGATGGGGTTCCATAGAGATGAACATATTTTATATCAATTGAAAAACTTCAATGCACATACACATCTAAAGCCTTATTATACCTCTTCGGATTTGATAAGAAAATTCTCTACTACAAAAAAAAGCTTGTAATTTTTTAAGTAAAAATAGAAATTACAAATCTATGTGTGTATTTCTTTGGTTCTTTTAGCTCTTGTCAACCACATGTCAGCACTTCAAACAAAAAGTCCCAATGTAATGTAATGTCCCCTTCTCATCAGTAAGCAGTGCAGTGGCTCATCAGCCTATTCCGAAAGCCCATAGGCTCGTCGAGGTAAAATTACGGTTTCCAGTTGTTTGGAGATTTTTGGCATTTTTGGAGGTTTGCATGTTGGAATTGTGGAATTTGGTTTGTGGATTCTTTCTAGGTTTTCATAGAGCTTCGCAATGATATAGCATGCAAATGAATTGGGCAACTTTTTTGAATTTACTATTTTTAGTAAATTCTATTTCTGGCAGTGCTCGGGTTGCTAGCAGTTCAGTATGCTCTTCTATTTCTGGCAAGGTAGTGAGTATATTTGATTTTTGGCTTTGAGGTGCATTTTGGAGGAATAAGTTATTTTAAGTCATTAATGTTATATTTTCAAATTGGCCCCCTTTGGCTAATGTTATGATTTAAAGTTGTTTTAAAGTGTGGCCTTGAAGGGTGGACACCTCATTTGGAGGAAATTAAATATTTTAAAATATTTATTGGCCCCCTTGCCTTGACGCCTAGGAGAAGGTGATTAAGTTTATTTTAAAATTAAAATATTGCAAGAAGGCTTGGGCGTCCCTTTTTGGAGGGAAAGATGGAATTTGAAGTCACCTCAAAACTCTATTTAAGAGAGGCCTTGCTCCAGTATTTGATCATCCATTGCTTATCATATTGAATTGCTACCGAATTGGTTTCAGGCTTATGGCTTCAAGGAATGCATACCTTCTAGCAAGTATCCAATATCGTGTTTGAGAGATAACACCTAGTTGGAATTGAGGCTGCTTCTCAAACAGACAAGCAGATTAAGCATCGTTGTTGAAGATTTTGGTGATTATATCAATTTTGTGTTTGATGGTTTTTGTATGGCTGAAAGTGATTTCTATTCATAAACCCTTGTGTTTATTGAATATCATTATGGGTGTTTGTTTCAATTGTTCCTATGGCCTAGGCACCTCTTTGTGCTAATTTGCAGATTTTATCATTGAGGGATTGATTTTAGAGACAAGGTCGACCTTTTTCATAGGTCGTACCTTGCCCTTGCTGCATTGGTTTCCGTGCTGGGCATCTTTGGAGTTGTTTGTGCCTTGTTACTTGATGTTTCTTGGTCGCCTAGCAATTGAGAAGGTGTGTTTTCAGTTTCAGTTGAGTTGGTGAAGTTTGGTAGGAGTTTTCAGCTTTTTGGTAGTGTATTTACTTGTTCGTCTAAATATTCAGTTTGCTAGTCTTGTATATCAAACTTGGTTTGTAAGAATTCTAAGTTCTCCCAACTACAAACTCTAAACTGCTGAAACTGACTGCTTGTTTTGTCTTTTATTGTTTTTGTGATTTTTTGGTGTTTTTGCTGAATATATGCTTTTTTGTATTTTTGAATTTAAAACACCAGGCAAGAAAGAACATGAAAGGAAATACAAACTACCAAGAAAAACTACTGCAGCAAAGAGATATTGTTTATTTATTCACTTTTTGAAAGCTTCTACAATAGAGCATACACGAAATACAAGAAGAACAATAATATCAAAACTGGGGCGACTGACAGGCATGGCTGAAAATGATAGGTAAATCATCCTGCTGCAAATATTTGTTTCTCCTCCATTTAAATCATGCCATTCTCTTCCCCTATGTTGGGCGCCTCCAATCATGAAACAAAACCCTCAATAACTCAGGCATTTCTTGCTCTGAGGGAACTCGCCTCTCCTAGATGGTACAGTTGCAAGTACAAAGGAGGTATGGCCCTGTGATGATTGAAGCAACACTAAAATGAAACTCTCGAAATGGACGCTTCTCACAATGATAGATGTGCCTGAAAACCTTATAGAAATCTCTCCAATATGCTCAAATTTGACTCTTGGATGAAGCCAACTGTGAAGCAACTTCAACTAATAGTTTCACAGCCTCGGACTGCTGATACACTGAAGGAGCTATGCTCTCCAATGTCGATATGCACAGGAAATTGCAGAAACCCTTGTCTATGTTCTCCCAACACCAAGAAGTTCATGAAAATGAGATAACAAAATGTCCAAGAGAGAGTTTCATTTTCACCAAGCAGCATATATATATATATATATATCTCAAGGAGGTCGACCCCTCTTTTTCCCTTTTTAATTCTTTTAAAATGTTATAAAGTTGCACTTCAAGATATTAAAATATGATCTTTATAATTGGCGTCCAAATAAATAAATGAAATGGCCCCTTTTAATGTATTAATGACCCCTCAAATATAAAGTGCAAATATCATAGAAGCATAAATCTGCAAAAAAACCCGATTAATCGCAATTTTTAATAAATTTGCAGGCTGGACGATTTTTTCCCCGATTTTTTGAAAAAAACGTTGACTATTGTCAACGACTTTTGCCAGGTTTTAATCGCATTTTAATCTGGGAAAAAACGCGATTAAAATCTCGCCGACCTAACATTAAATTCGCGCGGAAAAAAAACCCTAAAAGTTGCCCGAAAATTCTATATGTTGCAAGGGAAAACGCGACGGACATCATCAGACTGGAGAGGCGGACTGAAACAGAGAATCTGAGGCAGACTTAAGCGTTTCTTCGTTTCTTCCATTGAATCTCAGAGGCGTACATCATCAGACAAGAATCGACGCCATTTCTTCCTGCATCGACATTTCTTCTTCAAAGTTCACACGCACGGGAGGTAGGCTCGAATTTTTTCCCTAAATACTAAGTATTCTGTATGCATTTTTATGCATTTTTACGAATTTTTTCCCTAAATATTTAGAACTTTGAATAAAATTATAAATAATTTAATTTAGTATTGTTTTACTTTTTTCAAAATCAGTATTATAATAAATAAAAAATACTATATTATTATTTTGAAATAAGTATTATTTAGTAAAAAATACTGTATTTATTTTTATTTAGTATAATTTTTTATATACAGTATAATTTTATTTAGTATAATATTCAATATTGAATTTGAAAATTAAAAAAAAATACTAATAATATTATATAGTAAAATACTAAAAAATACTGTATTATTTTTAAATAAGTTTATTTATTTATTTTAATTTTTTATTATTATTTACTATTTAAAATTTTAAATAATATTGCTTTATTTTTATTTTAAAATTATTGTATAAAATATAATTTTAAAATGCAATTATTATTTTATAATAATCATGATTGTTATATTTTATAATAATCATGATTGTTATATTATTTTAAAAATATTTACTGTATTTTCAAATTACTATATTGTTATTTTCTAGTTAATTATTTTAAAAATATCATTAATTAATTTTAATTAATTCTTACTATTATATCATTTTAAAAATATTTAGTGTATTAAAAAATATAGTAAATTGCTAAATAGTAAAACTAAATATAATCAATAGTTCATAAGAAATTAGCTGGTTATTTTAAATTTTATCAAATTTCAATTTTATCTTACAAGTGAAATAAAATGCTTTTGCAGATTTCATTCTTGATCAGTGATCACAATGCCACGTCCGAAAGACTTTGCATGGACACATTGCACACCAATTGATGGTAGTGCAAAGGTTAAATGCAATTGGTGCCGAGATGAAGTCGGTGGTGGAATTTATCGGTTCAAATGGCATTTGTCAAAAGAACCAGGTAATAACACCACCGTTTGCGCAGATTGCCCTGCAGATGTCACATATCAGGCAAAACAAGCTCTTTATGGTATCGCTGAGAATAAGGCCAAAAAAGCAAGAACTGGAGTTGAAACAGGTTCTAATTCTGCAAGTGCAAAGAGGAATAACTTGGATGAGGAGGCTGGTGGGCATGGGAGTTGTAGGGAATCCGGATCAACACCTTCTACAGCACGTGGCCCAAACACAGGTGGAGGAAACATTGATACTTTCTTCCAACCTCGTACTACACCAGGATCACAGACTACTTTGGAGAGTACAGGATGGAGGAAGAATGTCCACGATCAAGCGAAGAAGGCCGTTGCAAATTTTTGGTACTCCTCGAGCTTGCCATTCCATGCTGCCAGATCTCCATATTGGCAAGCTATGGTTGATGCTCTTGCAGCTGTAGGTCCTGGGTTTCGAGCCCCATCTTATCAGACATTGAGGACTAGTATGCTCAATGAGGCAGTAAGTGATGTCAAAGATGTTCTTAAAGAGCATCGATCAGAGTGGACTAATAGTGGGTGCACCATTATGTCAGACGGATGGACAGATAGAAGGAACCGAACCCTCATCAACTTCCTTGTCTCTTCTGATCTTGGCACTGTTTTTTTGAGATCTGTAGATGCATCAAATACAATGAAATCTGCAGCTGCATTGTTTGATATGTATGACTCGGTAGTCATGGAAGTGGGGCCAGAAAATGTGGTTCAATTTATTACAGACAATGCTGCTGCTTGTGTTGCTGCTGGGAGACTTTTGATAGAAAAATACCCCTCCATGTTTTTTACCCCATGTGCAGCACATTGCATTGATCTAACCCTAGAGGACATTGGGAAAATTGAATGGGTTAAGGAGATACTGCACAAGGCTCGCTCTGTTACCAAATATATTTATAATCACACAAGGGTTTTGAGTATGATGCGGTCTTTCACAGAGGGCAAGGACCTAGTTCGTCCAGGGGTGACAAGATTTGCAACACATTTTCTTGCACTACAGACTCTTTGTCAACAAAAAATGAATTTGAAACGAATGTTTGTTTCAAGAGAGTGGATGGAGTCTGGCTTTGGTAATCAAACAGATGGCATGGCAATTGCAGATTACATGTATTCTACTAGTTTTTGGAATGTGGCTGAACAAGTTGTATCATTTTCGGAGCCTCTAGTAAAAGTCTTGAGGCTAGTGGACGGGGATAAATCCCCCATGGGATACTTGTATGAGGCCATGGATAGGGCCAAGGAGGTGATGAGGGGTAGGCTGGAAAATGACAGGGATAGGTATATGCCATTGTGGGACATAATAGATAGGAGATGGGATGGACAGATGCACTCCCCTCTCCATGCTGCAGGATACTTTCTCAATCCATCATTGTTCTACAACTCTTCATTCAGACAAATTGATGCTGAGATCACACAAGGATTGTTAAAGTGCATGGACAAAATGTTTCCAGACCAAGAACGATTGCATGAAGCTATGTCAGAGTTGCAATTGTATAGGCAAGGAAGGGGTTTTCTCTCTTCTAGGGTTGTCGTGGAAGGCCAAAAGACCTTCCAACCAGGTAGACTATAAAATTTTGATAATCTTTTGATTTTTCATGTCACATGATCATTAAATGTATCTTAGATTTTAAGATATTCTTACATGACACTCATCTCCATATAATGTTCTTTGAACTTTCAGCTCAATGGTGGGATTTTTTTGGCAACGAATGCAAAAATCTAAGGTGGATGGCAATACGCATTTTGACCCAGCCATGCAGCTCATCCGCTTGTGAGCGTAATTGGAGTGTTTTTGAACACATACATTCCAAAAAACGCAACCGCTTAACACAAAAACGGATGAATGACTTGGTGTTTGTTCACCACAACCTCCGCCTGAAGCTAAAGAAAGCTCAAGGTGAGACTTTTAATATGCTTGCAATCAATTTCAATTGTTGTCATTGTGTTTTTCACTTGTAGAGAAAAGACTAATTTCTACATGGGCAAAAACAGGTACTATTGAGGAAGATGCCCCAATTGATCTCGATGAGATTGATCCTGAGTCTGAGTGGATTGCTGCATCTGATGATGATGATCTTGAGGATGAATTTGAATATTGTCTTGAGCCTGAAGATGTAGATATCATGGCGGAGGCCAGCGTGCCTGATGATCTACTTGAAGAAGCTCAGCGGGCAACCGGTCACCTAGCAGCTTCAACATCGGGAGCAGAAGCTTCTACCCTATAGCACGTCATTTGCTACAATTGAATTTTTTGGAACTTTGTACTTAGTTTATAGGTTTACTTTGTACAAAGTCACAAACTATATTGTAATAGACATTTTGACAACTATCACAATCTGATATTTATGCAGTTGTAGTATGTTTTGTGCAATGTAATCACTGATCAGCGATATGAGTATAAGCAAAGAAAATCTATTTTCTATAATTCATGGATTGAACTCTATATTTTATTTGCTCTCAATGTCTGTATGCTATGGAAATGCCATTAAATTTTTAAAAAAATTACTTTCTGACTGTTTTTCTTCAATTTTTTGCAGTTTTTTGTATATCCGTTTTTTTCCCGATTTTTTCGCGATTTTTTCAAAAAATCCTGAACTTTTGGTTTGCCGATTTATTCCCCAAACGATTTATGCTGCTATGGCAAATATAACCAGTGTTCCACGGAGTTTCGGGGACGGGGACGAGGTGACGACGAGGGACGCGTTTCCGAGATGGGAGACAAGGGGCCTAAGTTTGGGGACAGCAGGGGGACGGCGGCGGGGGGGTGGCGGGGGGGCCGGCGCTGAAATACATATAATACTTGAAAAATTACTTATAAAAAGATGTAGAACACTATAATTATATAACTGTAGAAGCCTAAGGAATAAGTAAAGTTAACACATAAAAACAAAACTTAAAACTTAAAAGTTTAAAGTTTAAACACAATAACACATTGCAATGATATATCATTTCATTGAAGTAGTGAACCACTGAACGTTGAAAATCAAAATGAAAATATAGACATTGGGAAATGCAAAAAGAACTAGATGTTTCATAATTTGAGTTTCATAATCATGATTCATAATTACAATCAACTATCACCGTATCATCAATGTTCAAACTTCAAACTTCAAAAACAAAGTACAAAATAGTAAATGCTAATAGTAAATGGCTCCAGGCTAATGGCCTCATGCCTCTGGAAGTCTCCTAGAAGTTTCCTCTAAGTCTCCCAGATTTTCCTTGGAGTCTCCCAGAAGTTTCCCTTGAGTCTCCCAAAAGTTTCCATGGAGTTTCCATGGGTGGAGGGGACTTCTAGAAGTCTCCCAGAAGTTTCCCTGGAGTCTCCCAGAAGTTTCCCTGAAGTCTCCCAGAACGGGACAAGGGGGGACAAGGGGACTTCGGGTGGGGGGTCAGCGAGGGGACATTTCCTAGGTGTCTCCCCGTCTCGGAAACTGGTGGCTTTTCTGGGGGGACGCGTCCCCGTGAAACACTGAACATAACATTATAATATATCATTAAAATCTTAATTATTATTAAAGTGAACCTTTAATAATAATTAAATGTCATAACTTAGGCAAAATGCCTTATTTCTCCAAGCCAACTGAAAACCGAGGTCGACACTGATAATTCTATCTCAGTCAGATGCCCTGCTATAAATAGAAACCTTGGCAGAATGACTTATTATAAATAGTAAGTATGTGAAACTGGGCTCTAAATCCCCCGCAAAAGCCAAACCTGAAACTTACTGAACTCCGGAGAAGAATAAAACCATCAAATGATCAATTTTTTGCCACAAAGACCCTCTATCCAATCCTATTAGCCTATGAGGGTCGATTGATTGGCTTATGCCACTGAAATACTAAAGTCTAGCTAGGAGGGGACATTACATGATTATTACCATTTCATGCAATATTTCCTTGGTATTTCTATTCACATTTGTAAACTGAGATATAGTATAATCAATGCAGTGAATTTGGAGAAGCTTCTATTGTAAAATCATTGTAATAAGCTCATTGTAATTTGCTGGTTTCAGTAGTACTGAATCAGCCTCTCTATATTTCATTTGTATCTTTCTTATTTCACCCACTAAACAAGTGGAGTATCCTCACTGCTCAAGTTTGTCATGTCCCCATCCTAGTCAGCACAGCTGGTGACAAGGTTAGCCTATCAATTCGATCCTCATAGGCTGACAGGAGTGTGCAGAGGATCATCTGGAGCCGTTGCTCAGTGTTTGGTAGCTCCAGATTGCAGTTGTATCAGGTTGGGCCTTCGCAGAATCTTCCAGTGAGCATTTTCAGGAAACTTTCTATTTTTAGAAAGTTAGGTCAGGCGGAAGTCGCTATTTCGGGCAGGGCACTGTTCAGCCATTCAACCTAATCGAATTCAGCAGTTGGTTGTTTAGACGGAGAAATAAGGAGTATTTAATGGATTATTAAATATTTAATATTTTGACTTTATAATAAAGTCACTTTATTGGAATATTTAAATATTTAATTATTTGGCTTAATTATAAAGTATTTAATTATACTTTATAATATATTATTAAAAGTGACTTAATGAGTATTTTATATTCATTAAAAAGGGGACGCCAATAATTAATGATTTCTCCTAAGTTTAAAAGGCGTATTAAATCATTTAATTTAAATGATTATTTTAAAGTGAGTTGGGTCGAATTTTCTCAAAGAGCAATATATACCTCTTCAAGGCAAAAATCGAACTATCCTGTTTATTATTCAATTTTGTCTTATTTGCTCTGAGCATTGGAGTTTGCAAACCCTAGGGTTTCTGGCAGACGATCGTTTCTGGAGAACGAAAACTCTTCAGAGATCAGGCAGACCGAATGAAATACCGGTTGAAGCTTGCACTTGGTGATTTCATCCAGAGATCACAGTTTGGGATTATTGAGTTATTTATACAGAGATTAGCAGAGAAAATCATCTTCCATTTGAGGCGACTTCAACAGAGGAATCTATTCAGAGATCTGGCAACATTTTTGGAGGCCGTACTTGTTTTTCATTCAGTCTGCCGTCTTATCTGACTCTCTTCGCAGACTTTTTCATCTCCGCTGGGACTTTTCAGTTTTGGGTGCTTGGCGCTTTGGTTCTGGAGACTGATTCTTGCCTGAAACGGGAGAGCAAAGTGGATTCATTATTTTTTCATGCATTATTTGCTGCTACAGCCGCCACCCAGGTTCTTTAATAAAAATTCATTGTATTTCATTTCTTACTTAGATTTTGTATTAAAAAAGCTCTGGAAAATATATGTATTGGTGTGCCCTTGTTATCTGAGCATTTCTTAGTATACTGCATGAGTTTTAGATTTCTTTTGAATTTATTAGGATTTTATTAGAAAATCGCAGCCTTCATTATTTTGTCAAAAAACCACAAATTCATAAAAAAACAGAAAATTGCAAAAAACACAAAAATTTCAGTTAGGGTTTGAATCGAGAACCATCAGGGTTGACAAAGTTGATGCACGAGAAGCGGAGGGCTATTGTTAGCGAATGATTGCTTTCTCATTGTATAATTTCCCCCACTATATAAGTTGTAGTGGAATTTCATGGTCGGACATCGCCTACACTTCATTTCCACTAAGTTGTCACGGTACAAGGACGGTAATTGCGTAAGATATACGGTATGCTGCGGTGATTTTCTTTTTCCTTGGGTACGGCACTTTTGCATACGGCTGTATATATATATATATATATATATATTTGCAAAAAATTAAAAAATATACAGAACTGTAAATACATTTGATAGTATGAACTATGATAATTCATCAATCATCAATCATCATTAAATCTAAAATCACTGATCAATGCTAGTGATAAACTATAAAGATAAATGCCAATTGATAGTTCAAAATTCCAATACATTTTTCATACTCATATATCATATATGTCTCTAGTCATGATTCAAATGAAGATCATTATAATTATTCATCAATCATCAAGAGGATCTAGATCAAATTCATCGATTGGTTAACATATCAAACTTCTTAGGAACCTAGACTGTCTGCAATCTGATTAATCAACAGAATAACTGAATTTGTTTGCCCCTCAAAAAGTTGACATTCAAAAGTTAGAATATAAAAGTGTCTGGGAGCGCCAAGGAACCTGGGGGTGCCCAGGTGCTCCCAGGGAACTCCCAAACGTGCCCCAGCAAACACCAGAACCCAAACGCTCTCGAAGTGGGTTCTCTAGGAAAAATAGAAGAACCCGGTAACATAGCATTTCCAGCATTGTAATTCAGTTCAGATTATTGCTAACGATCCCTGTCATCATATGCTATCACTTTGCCTTCAACGGGATCTTGGTGAACATTCTTAATGAAGGTTACTTTCAAGTTGATTATCTTTGCAGCTAACGCTAATCGGTGGTGCTTGTGTTGGATTTGTTGTAAAAAGAAATTGGGAAAAAACTAAGGGGAATATTTCATGTAATTAGAATGATATATCTAAGAAACTTCTATCGGAAGTTTCCCAATTTTGAAGGGATGCTTCTAGGAGACCATAGAAATGCAAAGAAACTTCATCTAGTGTCCCCTAATGTCTAAAGAAGGGTACACATTTCCAGTACAAGAAATGAGTACCAAGGATCTAAGTACAAATCTATAGTAGCCATGCAGCTATGCTAAAGAAAGAACAAATCAGATGATTCAAGAGACAAAGTTGAGTGAGTGTATCACTCTTAGATATTCAGCCCTGTCAAAAGCTAGAGGCATTCAGCTATAAGCCAAAAAAAAAAAATTTAAGTTAATTCTCAGTACAGTCTGTGTAAGAAAAACAGGGGAAACTTCAATATTCATTAGTGTCTCCTGCAGGCACAACTGATATTAGGCACTAACTTAGTAAAAATAACCAGCTTTCAATCCCACACAAAAACAATTTAAACTCAAAACGCTGCCTGAATCAATAAAAAAACACTTGATATTACTTGCACAATAGCTGTCTAATATGCAGC
Organism: Sequoia sempervirens; assembly: GCA_007258455.2. Taxonomy (NCBI): domain Eukaryota; kingdom Viridiplantae; phylum Streptophyta; class Pinopsida; order Cupressales; family Cupressaceae; genus Sequoia; species Sequoia sempervirens. The sequence continues at coordinate 107,681,236 of VDFB02000003.1, read as the reverse complement.
ACCAGAAAAGGATTAACAAACTTTTTAGTTCTCTAGATGTGGAACCAAAGATGAAATACCTGTCTGTATGCATTTCATTGATGTTAACGAGACATCCAAGTCATCCTCCTCATTTAAACTAGTCGTGAGGTTTACAGCATGTTTGTCTGAGATTAGTAAATCAATAAGGCCAGAGAACTCCTCACCAGCATCATGTAAACTGAGTACCTGGCAAATAATGATAATTATTGATTAAAATCCAAGCTCTAAGCTGCAACAAGAATGGTCCAACCATCATACAGCCAGTAAAATACTTTTCCAGTGTGCAGCTTTATGAAATTGATGCTTCCCACCAAATGACTCTGAGAAAGCATACAGATGCACACAGTTCAGCTAAAGAATAAATCTTTGAACTGACCATATCTGCATCTTTAACCTTTAGCTTTAGAGAATCTTTGATAATTGCACTCGCCACTGGAATCTGAAAACCAGAATAGAATGATCCTGAGCTGAGAATTACTACATTCTAAAAGAGCAACTTCATACAACAGTTGATGAGGTAGATATCAAATTGTATAATTTTAATTAATCAAAAGCCAAGAAAAGCACTCCTCACTCAACTAACAACGAGCTAAATGTTACTAATATCAAAACTTTGTTATCATAAGCAAAATTTGATTGACAGAAAACATAAAATTTTAGAAACCTTTCTAAAAATTGCTGTTCAGAAACATTCCATAAAGAAAGGAAGAATGTAAGAATCTACGGGAAGAACAGCCCAGTACCCCTAAAACACAATTTTAATAAAAAGCAAGCTAAAACTGAAACTGCATATACTATGAACCATTCACAACTAACATCTTGACATACACGTGATCAAGCACATATTGTCTTCTTGAAAACAACCAAAGCTAATGCAGATCTGTAGTTTAAACCATAGTAGCAATAATCTGCAAAACATCAGCACTCATCTATTTCACAATTTTTACTACTTTAATCGAAGTTGCCAGTTCTGGTACAAGGTCGGGTATGGGTACAGGATTTTGGTAATGCCAGTATGGCAATTTTTTTTTTCTCTTGGGTACGGTAAGTTTGGGTACAGCTGTATATATATATATATATATATATATATATATATATATTTGCAAATACATTTGATATATCATATAATATTAAATTTTAAGATAATAATGGCATTTGATCTTTGATAGTATCATACTTCATCATTGATCAATGATATTATGATTGGCATGACTCATAAAGATAATTGTCTAAGTTGTCAATTTTGGTCTCCATTCCTAGACCTCGTCATTGTAATCAAGTTTCTTATGTGACAATAGATCCCAATAACTAGTGGGGATTGGGAGTGGAGACCTTGATGGGATTGAGGGTTAGCACCCCTCATGGGGGTTTAGCGGCAATGCCCCCAGCAGCATTGAGGGGCAGCGCCCCTCATGGGGGTTTGAGGGCAATGCCCCCAACAAGGTCAAGGGGCAACACCCCTCGTGGGGTAGAGCCCACACCGCCAAGCTCAAACTAAGGCCTTTGAAACCACACAAGCCTTCCTAGTGCACGCCATTTCACAATTTTATCTTCAAAAGCACTTTTTGCATTTTTTAAGTGTTTTTTATTACTTTTTGGCGCCCACAAGGCACTAGCACCTGCAGAAACACTCCAGAAAGCACTCCTAAACCCAAACACTCCCAAAGTGGGCATGGGGGCTTCAAATGAAGAATCTAATAACTTAAGCTTTTATCAATATAAATCACATGCAGATTTTTTTGCCCAGTTAATGCAGCTAAATCACTAAAAAATTGCAATTTAATCATTCTTTTGACTGATTTTGATCATCTTTTTGCATTTTTTTAATTTTTTGGAAACCCTAACCCTAATCTGATTTTTACCCACTTAAACTGAAAAATCTTTATCTTTTGGTTTCCTGATTTATTCCCAAGAATGATTTTTGCTTCTATGGTCTAAATAATCAATGTGATACAAGCCCTCCAAATTATTAATTCCAACACCAAAGTATTTTACCCATTTTTGGGGATAAAGTTCGGGTAACTTAAATGCATTGAACAACATATAAATTCTGGGTGGTAGCCAAATGCAAAGTATTTTGAACTGCTGCTACTTGCTCATCAATTCCCAATCTTTACTTGCAATTGCTCACTTCAAATATTTTGAACTAAGAAATGAAGAGATGGAATAAAAATAATAAGTATTAAACATTATCAAAGAAAATAAGCTTACCATTTTTCCCTTGCGATTTGCATAATTCACATTCCTTAAAGGTAAGAATAATGCGCTATATAAACACAATCTTCTGTGATCATCCTACAGTGACAATGATTTTGAAATTTAATGTCACTGCTGTCCTTGCTTTTCATAAGTCAAGTTTATAAACAAATTTGAAATTACTTTTTCATTATCAAAAGAATTAAAGCAAGCCCAAAAAAATTCCCACAAGGTTTTCATCAAAATGCACAGATCATTATAAGTAATAAAGTGGTTGCATTCTAATTAAACTGGAGGTGCATTTGATTCCTACATTATGCTATCCAGACGTATCATACAGCATATAAAGAATTGTTCAATGACTTCAATATATTGTACTCACACTCAATGTTGAAAATCCAACTTTCCCCAGGACTTCTGATAAAGCTTCCAAACTTTTAACACATGCTCTGCAAGGGCAATATAATAATCCAAATTTAGAAACAGAAATCATAAAATTTCATCCTTATTGTTAATTGCCTACATTCAGAATGTAAAACACACAAAGATCTTCAAGATAAGAAAACCTCAGACAAATTCCTTTCCACAAGCATGTTGCAAGGTCAAAATATGTCCTATATTGCTATCTTACTGCACTATAAAACATTTCTTGCACAGAAGTAACTCCTCAAAACAAACAACCTCAGGCACAGTTATTTATAACAGCCTACGAATATTGTACATTCACAACAACTCTGTAAACCTTGAGAATATTTTTGTATTTCACCTTTCAGATTACCATTTTGTTCACTTCATTCTTCAAAATATCAAAATAATGCAATCAATTTGTATGGAGCTGTTATAATCAAAAGCAGAGGAAAACAATCTCTTGATTTTCCTTTTCTGCTGTCTATTGCTCTTGGGGAAAAAAACCATTCTTATTTAAAGTGCAAACAATTCCTCTATAAAATAGTATCTATATTGTTTACTTTTGCTAACAAATTGAACTAAGCTATTGTAAAGTTCTGATGCCAGCATTATTTCAGATTTCCTCTCATAAGTGCAAAATAGTAAATACACCCAATCTATAGGGATATGAATATCCTAAACCCATATCATCCATATAGTCCAGATCATAGTTTAAAAATGAATGCAATAATAAGTTTAACCGTGTATAAATGCTAATAAATTCCTAGTTTAGACATTGCTTTCTAGGTAACCATAATATCTCAGACTATCAATATATGGCTAAGTTGCCAAATTAGAATTGGATATGAGAACAGTACACCAGAATGGTGAAAATTGAGGGAGCCTAGGTACATCTTGTATATGTCCATACAAAAAAGATATAAAAATAATATATATATGCTAAGAAAAATGCCCATAAATAGTCCAAACCATAGTTTAAAATGAACGTGACCATTAATTTAACCATGTATAAATGCTAATGAGTGCCTTTGTTAGAACTTGCTTTCTAGGTAGCCATAATATCTAGGACTATCAATATACAACTAAGTTATCAAATCAGAAGTGAGTACGGGTATGGATACATGGGTATAGTATGCGAATACAACATATTTTTGGAGAGGGTTAGGTATGCCTTGGATACATCCATACAAAAAACATATCTACATATTTACCTTAACACTTCTAATACTCAAAACAAGAATGGGTCAAGGACAAGATGAATCAAATGGACAGTGTGCCTCCCTTCATTTAAAACCCTTGTCAAAAACCCTGCTAGATCTTGTTGTGACCTAATCACACATCGTCCCACTGCAAATGGGGACCCCTCCTTTTTAGTCTTAGTATTAGGGTTAGTTCTGGCATTAGCTTCAATTTCCTTGGGCTTCTTTTAAGACAGGAATGGGAGGGCATGTTCAAGGTCTGGGTTTGAGTTAGAATTTGTCAAAATTTAAGATGGCTAAGTTGGTCAAGTAAGTGCTCAGAGGGTCAAATAAAGTTTCTAACGCCACAAGAGTGCTTAGAAGGGTTGTTGTAGTAAAAACAACTATTCAACAAGCGAATTTTGACACTTCCCACTTTTTAGGGATTTTGCTTTTTTGTTTTTTCGAAAGTCCCATTTTTGGCATTTTTGGACCAATCAGGGATTTACTATTTTTAGAAATTTTGCTTTTTGCTTTTTGCTTTCTTTATTTTTAGTAATTTCTATTTTTAGAAAGTGCCAGGGTTAGGGTTTCGACGACGTCAAAGCAGAAAACCTATAAAGTTCGCCCCAAGCAAGAGGAAATCATCTTCAAGACTTAAAGTGCGCCCATGGTGAAAAAATCCAGTTGAATCCTTGAGAAATTCAGTTGCGAAGTAAAATCCATTTGAAATAAAATCCATCAAAAATGAAATCCACTTAAAATAACAAGAAATCCAGTTGAAGTTAGCCCATTCTCCAAGAGTGAAATCCAATTTGATGAGGCAAAATTCTAGTTGGGCTAATATGTCTAAAACTGGAAATTCAACTCGAAATGGATAAAATTGGCTAAGGAAAATGACGTAAAATCTAGTTAAAACCTCAAGAATTCCATGTTGAAGTCTTCCAAATTGTAATACCTCCTTTAAGGTAAGAAATCCACTTGAAATCATGAAAATTCCAGTTGGAGGGCGTACTTCCAAGGAGAAATTCATAAAATTGACTAAGGCATGGAGTCAGCTTGGTGAAGGAGGGAAAATCTAGTTCCAAAATGAAAAATTCCACCTAAAGGTCGATTTTCCTAAGCAAGGTAAAATAAAAATAACTTAAGTCTTTTTATTAATTAAAAACTTCACAAGCAAGCAAAGGGGCACCCAAGGGAAAAATCAAAAGGAAGGATAAGATTCTTTATGTTTTTTTTGTGACAAAGTAGCCAATCAGAAGGAGGGTCGAACCAAGTAAATAAGAAAGGTTTTACTTATAAAAGGAGGCGCTTGAGGAGTTATTTTTCATTATTCACAAATTAGAATTTCTCTCAGCAAGCTTTATTGCAGCCATAGGGGTCCTTCTCCAACTTTGCATGAGCTGCAAATTAGATCAATCCAGGCTCGGGAGGTCAAATATTCCCTTCAAATTCCAGATTTCTCATACTTCTACAGGATCATAGATGGCGAATTTGGAGAAGAGAAAGAATTTAAATCATGAATTTGCAAAAAAGCTCCAATTTCAAGCTAGCAAATTCCAGTAAATTATTTAAAAATTCTTTGAATAATCTTGAAAAGATAACAAAGGTTGTTAATAAAAATTCATTTTATTCGAATTTATTTTCCAATCAGCCTTTGTAGTCGAATTTTGGAATTTTTAATTTACTCTCCAACCCTAAAATCTTAAGCATAATGCCTTCTTTGAAATTTATTAACATTTTCTAACTTCAAGCTTCATATAGGTGCAATGTCTTTATCAAAGAACGTCGAAGGAGTTAGAAAGAATCAAGTCAGAGAAGTTCTCAAGGGATTTTATCCAGAATCCCAATTATCATCTAAATGGAAGAAAGTTGCAGACACTAACTTCGAACAATTCAACATAATCCAGCACAAGAGACGGATGTTTGGCACCCAGAAGGAAATGCCTACGCCCATTGCAGCCAACATGATCAAATGCGGACTTCACCAAGCAGCTGGTTTTCCACCTGCAGTTCAATGTAGTGAGCTAATAGTTGAATGCGCCAAAAGATATGATCCACAAGCATGATCCATCAAAGCATTTAATGGGATCACTTTGCCGTGCTTCACAGAAGAGTCAATTAGAGAAGTGTTTGGCATTCCTCGTCGTCACAAAATGTTGAACAGAACTCAAGAGGAATCACAAGCAATGTTTGATCAGGCAAAAAAAGCTTGTATGGATATAGTTAATTCCAACTGGGTCAAGGAACCAAAGAAGCATCGCTCTAAGTTACCCAAGAGGCTGATTTGCACTGATTTCAAGGAAGAGTACAGTGACATGATCCATATGCTAAACAGAATTATGGGTACTCCTGAGGGGGCATTCTTTGAAGTTTGGATGTTTTCATACGTGGAGGAAGTTGTGTTGGGAATGGAAATGATAAATTGGGCTAAACTGATAAGTGACAATATTGATATCCAACTAAGAAATTTGGAGAAAACCAAGACTTTCTACATGAGTTCTTACATAGTCTACATCTTAGCCCGGTTTACAAAGTATAGAGGATTAATCTGCAAAGGAGAAATAGGACCTCGGAGTAACCAGTTCAAGGCATATGATTGTTACCCACAACTACAGTTGCACTACAAAGACAACTACAAAATAACCAATGATACATTTCTCATGTATATCACTTGGTTACTTCAAGGAGGAATCCAAAAGAGGTTGTCCAAGGAGGCTATGGTGTTGCTTATCATGGTTCATTTAATTTCCAACCTTTACATATTTAAGGATCCATGGATTTGGAGAAGCTCCATATAAACTCCCATGGTACCCGAAAGATAAGATGGTCATGCTTGAAGTTGCAAGACAGTTAGTTCACTTGGATTCCATCCAAGAGAAAAGGAATAAACAAGGAGTGTATTTTCCTATTGTGATTGGGAAAATGTTGGAAGTTTTCCCTTCATTGCAAGCAGCCAAGACAGCAAAATCAGAATTGCAATTTTATAAATTGGGTACTTATAAACCAAGGTCAGATTTTGATCCATACTTGAGAGTTCATAGGAAGAAGTCACTTTATGTTATGCAAATAGAAGACTATTGGTCTAACTTGGTGGACGAATATGGAGTTAGAAAGAAGATGTGGTCTAGAATTCCAGTAGACCTTGTGAAGTACGACTTATTCCCTATTCCTTGTTAATGATAAATACAGCTACAGGCGATCCTTCCAGCTCTATTGAAGGAAACATAAATTAAATGATAGCCTATCAGCTATTTAATTTATTGTCTAATATTTATGAGGTGGCCGACCTCACTTGTATTATTTACGATTTCACTTGAGGCCGACATCCTTTATGATCTGAAATTAATATTATTCTGGCCGACATCATTTATGATTTGTAATTGTGCTTATTCTGGCCGACCTCATGATATGAAGAGGTGTGACCTCTCTAAGTTGTATATATACAAGATCATCCGTCCTTTGCAAGATCATCAAGAAAGTGCGAACTACCTTCATGTGTGATATATCTTCTAGTGCGAATTATTTGCAAGTGTGAATTCCTTGTTAGCAGATTGCTAATCATCAAGTTCAGAGATTGCGAATTTTGTCAAGAGCAAATAAGTGCGAACTCATTCAAGTGTGAACTGCCAAGAGAATTCTTTCAGGCGCTTCAAGAACAGATTGCGAATTGTTCCAGTACAGATTGAAGGCTATCTAATGCTGAGTTGGAATACTCTTGAAGGTCTGAATTATACTGTCTGAAAGTGAGGTCTGTATCTGTTCCTTGTATCTGGTGAAGGTTCTGATTTCTGGCCTTGTGTTCGGCCTCATTGTAAAGTGAGTTGTTGCCACTACTATATTAAATATAAGTGAGATCTTTGTTGCTGGGTTTTTCTCCCTCAAGAGGAGGGTTTTCCCAGGGTATCTGTTGTGTTATTGTTTCTGTTTTTTGAAATATTTTCTGTGCATTTAATCTGTTCACTTAAAATTTACATTCCTGACCAAGTAAAGGACAATGGAGAGTACGTACATCCTCAATTTGAACAAGAAAAGAATAAGCCTATCTTATTGCCGAATTGGACATAGCCTAAGTTGACAGATTTGAATGTATTATTGAAGGATATTATAGCTAATTCAAGGGAGTGGGTAGATCACCAAATCAGCAGATTGAGAAAAGGTGTCTCCCTTACCTACGCCAAACTAAGCAATGAAGAAAGTCAGGGAGAAGCAACTGAATTTGAAAGGAGAGAAGAAGGTCTTGGTGAACTTTCGAGATCAAGTAAAAGGAAAGCAATGAAGAAAGTCAGGGAGAAGCAACTGAATTTGAAAGGAGAGAAGAAGGTCTTGGTGAACTTTCGAGATCAAGTAAAAGGAAAGCAATGAATGAAGGTCTTCAAGCAAAGGCAAAGGAGGCAGCAAGTGAAAAGTCAAAGATTAAGAAGCAAAAGGTTAATGAAATCCCATCATCTTCAAGTACACCATCCATCAAGGTAGTGGAAGAGGCGTTTGTTGCTGAATGTGAATCAGATCACGAACAAGAAGCTGAATTTCAAGAGATAGAACAGCTAGAGCTTCTTCAAGAGAAAACCTTCATAGAGTGTTTGGAAGGAGATGATACACTTATGATTGAAGACGTGGGAGGTACTAAAATCCTAGAAACTAATGAGGAATTGGGTGATGAGATAATTTCGGTCCTAAGGGGGATTAATGATGATATTCAACTAGAAGATGGGATGGAATTATCTACTGTACCAGATTGGTTGACTGAAAGTCTGATGAAGAAACCCAAGCCAATGGATGAAATTCAACCAATTGAAAGTATGCAAGACTTCTTGGAAAGGATTGGGAAAGCTAAGACACCAAAGAAGCCAAAGAAGTATTCTCGAATCACCAGAGATGGTACGAGATCCAAGATCTTACAAGTAGCAGTTCCAAAGGTTGACAAGCCTAGGGACCAAATTACCCCTATGGATTATGAAGTTACAACACCGGACATTGCACCAACCACAATAGAACAGGACTTTCATGAGCTAGTAGACACTTCAAGGGCCATCAAAGAAAATTTTGACAAAACAGAGGAGAAGAAAGAAAGATTAGAGGTAGAGAATTTGAGATTGGTAGAGTTCATTCAGCAAATAACAGCCCACTACGCCAAGAGAATGAGGCTTTTATTCCACAATCTTCCCTTCCTCAGCAATCCGTTGTCACCCTTGAAGCAATGAGAGTTACAAGCCAAGCAACCCGAAGGTGGGTCAACAATAACTCAAAGCAAGTGGAGCAATTCCTAGAGAGATGTGTTCAAACCTATGACAAATCAGTTTTCCTTGTAACTGAGATTTGCCATATAGAAGAAAGCTGGGAGGATTTCCACTACATAGAGGACAAGGTGATACCTTGCCTAAAGGCTTTAAAGGAAATATCCATGCAAGAATTGGTTCAAGAAGGTGTTATTGATAATGGAGCCTCGTATGACTTCAACAGATGGTGTTGTTCTTTGTTAGCAAAGAAAAAGATATATGATGAGATGAAAGAGGAGTGTGTTGTTATGCAAAATTCTCTTCGAAAGATACAGCTTAGGATCCTCGCATCACTTGAAGGATTGACAAGGCAAGAGACTCATGGTACAAGTGGTTTGGATTTGGAAGGTTTAAAAGGAAGTGTGACAAATATTTATTTGAAAGAAATGGAGATTATTAAAGAAAACTAGTTGGATGATATGTCATCCCTCTTGACCTTTATGGACAACTTCCAGAGGCAAGAAGGTAAATGGGAAAACACTTTTACTCAGTGCATTGAAGCCTTGGACATAATTGGAGTGCAGTTGGATACTATGCCAAACATATCAATGGAAGAGCTCAACTTGGTGATGACAAAGTTTCTTGCATTTGCAGTCAAAGAGCAAGCCAAAGAGAATTGCATTTTGGATTCTCGCTTACTTGATTAGCTTGCAGGGTGTCAACATTTTCCATACTCCAAGTGGTTCATCCTAATTGTGCCATTTGTCCAAGAAGTTAGTTATGCTTTTTAGGGTTAGGGTTTCTGGAAATAATCTTGGTCGTTGATCCCAGATCGATCTAGGTCGTTGCTTTGTAATTGGGGTGCCTATATAAACCCCACTCATTTCATTTATTCAGGGAGACTTGTGAAATTGTTGCTAAGAGTGCTATTCAAAATAATAATTGGATTCATTGATGAGCATTTGTTAGTTTGAAAGCTTGCATGGTTTCATATTTTCTCAATAAAATAGATTTGTTTTCAGCAATTTTAAATGAATGTAAGATTGATAATGATGATAATGGTAAATTAGTTCATACCTTTTTCAATTGAATGATTTTCAATTTGATGTGCAAGGTTAGTCTGAACTTCAAAATTGTTAAACTCGAATTTTATTACTTATGTTCATTGTTCGAATTGATGATGGTTTTGAGTAATAGGATATCATTTGCAAACCTGCTTTGAAGATTGCACCATCTTTGTCTAGTTGTTGTAGTCATTGTACTTGGCAAAGCAAAGATAGCTTTGAATTTCACCATTCAACACTTGTCTCTTGAATTCATAGGAGTAGTTTAGAATTAGTTTAGTCTCTAAAACCCTAATCTCCTTTTATCTTTTTTTTCAAAGATCGGCAAAAATAGAACTTCACCAGATCGGCAACAATAGAACTTCACCATTCATTATCCACAGCATTCATAGTCCAAAGTGATAAAGCTAAGCGTAAGTCCCCCTTGAAATACCAACAAAACACATCAAACCAACTAAGACTATCCTATATGCATCACGAACCTTGGAGTCTACTTTGTGATCACTTTGCTTAGCACATTGGAGTCTTTGTTCAAGAGAGAATAAGATATTCTATTGGATATTTTATTCTAATGTTGGTTAAGGTCACAAAACCCGCATCAACATATCTCATGTCTCTCTCTCTATATATATATATGCTAAGAAAAATGACCATAAATACTAGAAATTTCAAATACAAAATATTCAATATCATTTTACAAACTTAAATGTCATAAATTATTAAATATTCATTGTTCATAAATATTATGAATAAATGAACATTTAATTATTTATTTAATAAAATAGGAAACATTAATTTATTTAAATAAATCAAAATTTGAAATCCCAAAAGTTAAAAAACATAAAAAAATAATAAATCAAACAAAACTAGCAGAATTGGATATCCCCATTTTCCAAACACATTTGTCATAATAAGCAACGATCAAGAGGTCAATATCAATTAGAATTGGGAACAAGCGTATTAGCAAGAGAATGGAGTCATCATCAATGTACCACTAAAGGAAGGTACCAGAGGAGCAAGTCATGTAGAATGCGGGCCACAACTCTTAGCCACACATAATTTGAAAAATGCATCCCTACCAAGCCATCTTCACTAGAATTCTTTTCTCTCTTCCCTAGCATCACGCTTCATCATATGCATACTCTCTCCTATAGTTTTCAATTCATTTTACATCTGAAACAAATATTCATAATGAGTGCAATCAAAGACATTCAAGCTTTTTTGTCTAAATAACAGTAATGCTTAGGGTCTTTTGAGAATAAAGAACAATCTTTTGGGTTTTTTGAGGTCAAGAAGTCAACAAAATTTGTTCAAAATAGCCTCCCAACTCTAGAATCATGTTGGATTCTACTTGGAAATGCCACAATGAAAGGTTCCCAACCCAAAACTGATATGATTTTCCAGTTTTGTCTTTTCAAAGTCTTTGACCAGCATATAGGTAGGTTCTTGTTTTTGTTTTATTTTTGCATTTTTTCTTTTTTTTTTGGGACTTTTGAGTTTTACCAAATATGAATGCAATTTGCTCTTGAGATACAAAGGAATTAAACTGAAATAAACTTCTAATTTTTCTGATTTCAAACAGCAATGCATAAAATTGTAAAATTAAAAATTTAGGAACACCATTCATCAACTAGTCATACCCGAAGTCCAATGCTAACTTGCAATTGAATTTTATTGATGAAATTCCAGTGAAATACAAGATTACAAATCAGATCTGCTCCTCCAATATTCTGTCCAAACCCTAGCAGCAACATAGATGGTACAACTACCCTTGAGGATGGAACGGCTAGCAAAATCAGTCACCAAAATTCATAAATATGCTCTCCAAATTGACAAATCTGACCTCCAAAACCCTAGCTGCCTTCTCCCAGCACGTAGAATGCAAATATGTGATATTATTGGCCCAGGCGAGGTTCGATCTATCCATGGCTACCTCTGATCTAAAAAAGTATGATGATATAACACTGCTACAAACTCAGATCTGAAAAATAACTACCTAAAACTCCTCCAATGAAGCCCAAACGAAGACCCAAGGTAGGCCCTTCTCAAAGGTGAACTGGGTTCTTGTCCAATTCACGATAGCCTTTGAGAGTTTTCGTTCCCAGAAGGCTGAAACACTGCTGAAACCCTTCTCTAGAGCTCCACCTACAAATGCTGACATGAAAAATGACAATAGAATGCCAAAATAGAAGCCCAACACTTAGTTTTATAACTTCCATGAGCTTTTTTATAAAAGATAATAAAATATTCCTCCTCAAGGGTCTTTTCCTCATCAAAAGAAAGGGCCACATTTTAAAAACAACTTGAGTTGCTAGGATGGGGGCACTTTTCACTATTCCTCTTATAATTCTCTGTTACTATTCACTTTTTACTATTCCATTAAAGCAACTTTAATATTTCCAAATTATTCCTAAATTCACCCTCTAAACTCCAAACGGAAAGGTTCATAAAGCCCCCAGCTAAGCTTTGCATCCCTCAGTTGGGTCCCTCTAACCATTCTCCTAACATACGGGAACCCTAATAGTAGGCCAACCTCCGCTATAGTCTGAGCTATAGGAAAGGGCATTACACACAAGCCTCGTAATTGCCCTAGTTCAACTAACAATGTGACTCCAAAAAATTCAGGCACAAAAATTTCAAACCCTACCCAATTCCATAGTGATTATGTGCAAATTCTAATTTTGGGACGTTTTGTACCCGTAATTGGCCTAGTTTTTGAGCAATTTGGTAACACAGATATACAGTAATGAGATTATCATTTAAAATTCACTTAGGGAAAACACATTATCATCATCATCTTAAAAAGGGCTTCCAAACATTTGAGCATATTATTGAAAATTAAATACTTTATCATCTAGGTACTTATATAGATAGCATTTGTTATATTGATTTTACAATACATAAATATGTATATACATGCTTATATGTACACATTTTCCCAGCATGTATTTATGTAGATACATTATCTCCCATAATAACATAATTATGCTACAAAGGAATTTTCTAGTATAAATTTTCACCATAAAACCAAAGAAAGTTTCCATAGAAATCAAGTCTTAAGTTGATAAAGTTAAGAATGGAGCTGGATGAAACAATATCACTCGTAGTGTTGCAACTCTATTTTCATAATCACAAATTTATATTATGTCACATTCCAGCAAACTCAATTTTCTTTTTTTTAGATGCCTAAAGCCTTGACATTTGGACAAGTGAGGGTAACTAATTGGTTTGATATCTAATTGTACTTTGATGATATTGTTGCTCATGATGGTTAAGCTGGTAAATGTTATGATTCTAAAAGATTTGACTTCTAATTGTCTATTGCAATTAAATGATATGTTTATATTTATGACTAACCAAATACTAATTCTCGTATAGTGAACAATGTGCAAGGAACTTTGGCTTGTCTTGTAGGTGCAAGAGTGCAAGGTGACATGAGCTCAATGATCTTTTCAATGAGAGAGGTTCCCCATGCCAAATTAATCCTACTTCCATATTAGTGTATGTTGAGTCCCAATTGGAGGTTCAACCTACTGTAACTATCTCACTTATAAGGCTGAAATCTATTAAAAAAAAGCACACACAAGCGATAAATTATTATGAATAGCAGCGACAAATAAAAACAAAGGAATATTGACAAATAAATCAGGTACAACTGATAACCGACCAAACTAATCAAACCGACGATAGAGTCAATTATGATGTAATAATGAAATAATAACACTCCCCCCTTATTACATCATATGCCTAAGAGAACAAATCAAAAAAGTTTGAAAAGCTTCAAATTTCACCGCTGCAAGAGATTTGGTGAATATGTCAGCACACTCTTGTTGTTCTTTAGACCTGTCTAAAGAACACCCACACCTTTCAAATGTGACAACCATATCGCTTCACAGACAACTCCACCTATGGCGCGATATTCTACCTGTGTGGAAGAGTGAGCAACAACAGTATGCTTTTTGATCCCCCAAGATATTGGACCAAATCCCAAAAAGAAAATGAAGCCTGAAGTAGACTTCCTGTCATCCACTAAAACTAAATAGTCCACATCCGTGTATCCACAGAAAGAAAAATTTGCATTCTTCTTGTATTCCAAGCCATATACCACTATACCACGGATGTATCTCAAAACACACTTTGTTGTTTTCCAATGAACAACCTTAGGTTCCTTTATAAACCTAGAAAGATAGTTGACAACATAGCTGTTATTGGGCCTAGTATAAGTCAAGTAAATGAGACTCCCAATCAACTGACAGTAAAGAGTAGCATTCACCTGAGGTGATGGATCATGGTGAGAAAGTTGCAAATGTGTCTCCAGGGGTGTCGACATACGTTTGCAATCTTCCATTCAGAATTCCTTGAGCAATGTCTTGGCATATTGCATCTGAGAGACACAGATATGATTCTTTTGTTGCAACACTCCAAGTCCAAGGCAATAATGCTTCTTGTCCCCCTGAGAAGGCTTCTATGGCTTTTTGTGATAGGATTCATTATTTACATAGGAATTATACCAACAATCTTTGAGACAATGTCCCTTTCTTCCAGAAATGAGACATTTATTTTTCTTGGAAGAGTTTTCCTGATTTGGTTCTGATGATCTTGATGGACCACTCTGACGTTCAGTTTGTTTTCCCTTTTGCTTTGTTGTGAGGGCCTGATTGTCTTGGGAGTCTAATGTCTCACCATGGATTGCTTCTTGTTGTTGAAACAAGTTTAGGATGGCGAACATGCAAAACAAAGGGGGTAGTATTCTCAAGACTATGGGTACAAGAGATGCATTTGTGACTTCTTCCCCTAACACTTGCAGTGAGTTACTATCTCTACAACTCTTCTAAGAAATGCCTCTATTTTCTCTTCATGTTGCAATTGAAGACAATGTAATTGGCGTTGCAAGTGGAGAACTTGATTTTTAATTTTGGCCTCAAATTATTTTAAGATGATCCCAAGCATATTTTGTAGTGGTGGATGTTCTAATGTGAGGTTGAACATCATCAAACACTCCAAATAAAATGATCAGTTTGGCTTTTTTATTTGCCTTGTCAAATCTAGTTTGGTCTACACCAACATTTGCAGGTCAGGTGGGATTCGCTGAAACTATATGCCAAAGGTCATCAAATTCCAATTGGGTTTGAACTTTAGTTTTCCAAGTAGCATAGTTGTCTCCTCTCAAAAGTTGAGTCGGGAAGCATGATTTTGGGTGCATTATCAGCCATTTCTAGAGTTTTTCCTTATAACTTTGCAATGTTTTCAAAATTACTAATGGCTTTCAATAAAATATCAAATTTTGTGCCACTTTGAATTTCAAAGAAAGAAAAAGAATTGTAAGAAAAAAAATTCAAATATGAAGTTTAATTCTTCAAAATATTTTTGATTTTCTAAGAAAAAAACAAGAAGACTTAAAACAAATCCACCTTTTGTTCAACAAGTTCTTGTCAGATTCTTCTTGAGCCTTGCTTTCAACACCTTTTTCAGTTTTGCAGCACCAAATTGGAGAGATTACAAACAAATTCTCTTATCTGGATACACCACCATCATGCAGGTAGCAATTTCAACGCCTTCATTCTACTCCAATCTTCTTATGCATCCTTCAAACGGCTTGCATCTGCTTCTAGCGCCATAAATCTTCTATGACTGATTTTAATCTGAAATCTTCACATGAGCCTTTCATTTCTTTGAGTCTGGTCTTATTTCAGACTTGGACTTCTACAAATGTTAATACAAATGCCAAGTAGATTTTGAATGCCCAACAAGGTTTTATTCCAATACACAAAAGATTATCAACTTTAACACCTAGCATGGAAGTTCGCAGTGCCAAATTTACATAATCTTCTTCCAACGATAGCTTCTCCTTGTCATGAGCAATGTCACGCCCTTTTCCTTCTTGTCAACATTCTTCACAGCAAACCACCAAAGGATTTTTATGGCCTTTTCTTCAAAATAGTCTTTTATCAATGATGTTGCTAGTTTGAATCTTGGACGCCTGGAGAATAGTGTTTCCTTCAAACATACAGGAACAAGATATTGTGTTGCTTTGATACCATATTAAAGAGCACACAAGGTGATAGATTATTATGAATAGCAACGACAAATTTAAACAAAGGATTATTGGTGGTTAAATCAGGTGCAAGTTGCAACTAATAACCGACCAAACTAACCAAACCAACCATAGAGTCAATTATGATGGAATAATGAAATACTAACAAAATCAAATTAATAATGTCAAGTGCAAAGGCAAGGAGTAATAATTTACTATTAAGGGCATGGGAAAAATAGATGAGAAAAGAGGAGGTTGTTGAAATGGTCATTAATTGATCGTTGATGTTAAACAAGACGATGTTTCTAAAAAGAAACAATCGTGAACCAAAAAAATAAACTGAAAGTTGCTAAAACTAACTAAAGCAAACTAAGTTAACTGAAAGTAAACTAGCTACTAACTAACGACTAAGATGACTATTAAATATTACAAAAATACTTTAATACCCTCCCTTAATGGTCATTCTACTAACTTGAACCAAGTCTACCCATAATCTGATGGTCTTTTGGCCATGAATGCATAATAGGCAAACTCCTTCTGCTCAGTATGCTTTGCAACATGACCCTGCTATTGAGACCCATCTTGGTTGGATTTCTAATCAGCCAACCCCTTCCTACAATGTTTCTTCATATGGCCAGTCTTACCACAGTAATGGCATGTGAAAGACTTCTTGGAGCTCTCCTCAGATTCACCTTGTCCTTTCTATTGAGTGGACTTTCCTTTGCCATTGTCTTTGGCAATAAACACATGTTCAACACTGGGAGACTCGTTGTTGCTCCCAAACTGCTTCTTCCACCTATCCTACTGCAAGAGCTTGTTGCACAGCTCATGAAACTTCGAGTCAACATTGGTGGACGTAATGTTGAGAGTTTCGATGAAGTGCTCGTAGGATCATGGCAAGCTTTTGAGCGTTATCACCACCATATCCTCCTCTTCCATCTGGCAACCAATGGCCTCCAGTTGATCATGAATGTCTTTGATCTTCATAAGATGATCTTTAGGAAGAAAGCCATGTCCTTGTCTGAGGTTTCATGAAGATCCTTCAAATGTTTCCAGATCTCTGCAGCAGTCTTAGCAGATGGTATTTCTGGTAGCATCTCATCAGTGACTGATAACTTGAGAAGCATAACCGCCTCTCGATTACTGCCATCATACTTGTCATGGTCCTTTCTCACAATGATAGGACGACCTTCTATACCCAAGTGAATCCAGACACCAATACTCAAAGATGGTAAGCATCCTCTGCTTCCACGTGTTGTAGTTTTTAGCATTGAACCTTTGGCTACTTTCCAACATGATGTTGGTCAAAGATGCTATCCCTCCCGTTTTCCATAATCACGAAAAACAAGGTAATCAATTGGCATGAATCTCAAGGCGATCAATTGACACACGATTTTGAAAAAAAATGGCCAAAAAATCAGAGGCTCAAAAAACCCACGATTTTATCCAAAATCGAGAAAAAATTCTGCAAAATGGAAATACCTAGAACAGCTCTGAAACCCTAGCAAGAGTCAAAAATATTTCAAAAAATCTCTACAAAAACCCTCGCAGAAATTGCTGCAATCACGATTTTTTTTCAGACAAAAAACTCGTCAAAAAAATACTTCTAGCTACAAACCATCTGCAGAAACCCTAGAATCTGTAGGAGACCAGGCTCGAAAAAATTGCAGAAAAATCTTTTGAAAATTGCGATCAGAAATCTCACGATTCTGCAGGCTTAGACACTCGGAAAAACCAAAGAAAAAAAGCCACAAATTTAGTCATGCGCCCAAAAAACAGTAAAATCGCGTGAAGAAAGACGATCAAACCAATCGTGCAAAAAGACACAAGTTTGCATAAAAACCCGTGAAAGATTGCAAAATCCATCGCTAAATAGCAGATAGAACCCGTTGAAACTCTCAGTCATGGCAGAAAACAAACGAAAAAAACCTTGTGAATTTTAGACGCTTAAAAATCCGTGTTTCTCTTTAGAAAAAAAATGCAATTCTGAGAGAAACGGGTCTGTGATTTCCAGAAAAACACACCTCAACTTTTCAAAGAAATGCTCATGCAAAAAATGCCAGAAAAAATCCGTGATATTGCAAAAACCCTTCACCAGAGAATCGCTTTAGAAGAAAATCCACAATTTTTAGCAAGAAACCCCTAGATTTTTATCAAAATACCGAACAAAAACTTTGAAAAAATTTCAGGTAAAAACAACCGCAAATTTATTTTAAAAAATTCGCCAAAAAAAACCTTCGATGCTCAAAAAAAAATCCTTGCGATTTTCAACAGCCGAGATAACCTTCGATTTTTATTAAAGAATCAAACAAAAACATCTAAAAAAATTTCCAAAAATTTCTTAGGAAAAGCCACGAATTTTTATTAAAAAAATTCACCAAAAATTAGCTTAAGCTCTGATACCATGAAATGGTAATTAATTGATCATTGATGTTAAACAAAGAGAGGAATACTCCCTATATATGTTGGAAATATTGTCATTGATGTCAAAGGTACAAAGACAAAGTTTGCTATCATTAATGTCAAAGGAAGAATGAGGAGATTGTTGGATATTGTCATTGATGTCAAGGTTAAGTAAGAAGATTGGCATGACTGAAGATAACATATTTGAAAGCTATTAATTTTGATCGCACACAGAAATTCTATGACTATAAAGCACAGCAATGATTAAAGTCTATATTGCAATATTACTTGATTTTCAAGCAGATTACAGTAGTGTCATGAGCAGATTAAAGTATAGATCAGATATGAGAAGAAAGATATAAGTATGTATTCTGATCAGATTCATTGAGTTCTAAATTCTGGAAAGGCATGATTCTGTGTATTAAAAAGGCAACAAAACCAGATTACATATTAAAAATGACTAGAATCTATAAGGAAGTGACATCAAATTTAAGATTGAAGGCTGACATTATTACACGGGCTGCAAGACATCTTCATCACCACATAGAACTCCGATATGAAGAACAAGTATGCATTCCATAGTAGAAAACTCTGATTCGAGCACTCAAGAACACCCATTTATGGAGTAAATGGAATGTATATGCAGAACAGATATAAAAGAGAATATGTGCAGATTTAGAAAGAAAGAAGAAATAACATCGGTTCTGAAAATAAAAAACTCATCAAATATGGCATTCCTGTGGATATTTGGTTCCATGTGGATAATCTATCTTCAACACGCGTATATGTCACAGAACCACATCTAGAAGAACCGTCTGAGTTGAGAAACGTATCAACAAAATTGTGAAACATTTGAACAAAACAAAAGTATTCGATTTCATTTACCAAATCGATTAAACTATAAAAAAGCAAGTAAAGACAAAAGGTGATAAATTAAATATTGAATAAGACAAAACATCCCTCATATAAGACAAAATTTGTCTTATCTAATACAAGGAAAAGGTGCGATTAGTTTCATGAATACAATGGTTTGAAATTTAAATACTAGCCGACCTTCATAGAAGCGCTTAACACAAAAAGACAAAAAATGTTGTGAAAAGGTACCACAAAAAGAAAAATATTTGATATGATAAAATGCAGCGATTCTTACAAGGAAGCGATTAAATATTGAAAAAGCATGCTATTTCCTTGTGAAAGGATAGCGATCTGTTTCAAGAGTTGTATCCATTGAGAAAGGTGGTAAACATTATGAAAGGGTATATCTCTTCCCCTCTTTGAAGACATATAAGAGGTAAAAGATTTGGATGTTTTAGTGCATGTAATTCATTGAATATTATTCTTGATTGAGAGAAAAAATAAAATCAGAGTTGGAGCAGATAACATGAAGAATATTCCAGACTTATATTAAAGAAATTTAGAGAAAATTTATGAAAACAACTTAGAGCATATACATGGCAGATTTGAGCAGACTTTTATGAGAGATTTGAAAAGAAGTATATGCAGATATAGAGATGATTGTGCAGTCATAGAGGAAGAATTTAAAGTAAATTTAGAGAAAACCTTTGAAGTGGAATATGAGCAGACTTATAATAGTTTATGAGCACATTCATTGAAGATTGTATTTGCAGATCTTATAGAGGGATTATATGTAATATCATAACAGATTTATAAGAAGCCTTATAGCAGACTTTTGAGAAGAAATTTTTTGCATATGAAGAATATATAGAAGACAAATCCTTATAGCAGATCTTTGAAGAAGACTATAGCAGATTTGGAAAAAATATTCTGAGGTAATTATATCAGATCCAAGAGGAGAATTAGTGTAGACTGGGTACGAGTTTGAGAGACATATTTGAGCAAAATTGTCCATCACCCATTGAAGAAGCAACATTTAAGGTGGAACATTGTTCTTGAAGTTATTATCTTTTGCTAAGTTGGTGCTTGGCAGTGGGGGTTGGTGCCTCCAGTAGGTTGGTGCCTACAAACTGTGGGGGCTGGTGCCTACGAACTATGGGGGTTGGTGCCTACAAATTAAGGGGATTGGTGTCTCCTGTAGGTTGGTGCCTACAAAGTTTGTAAAAGAAGAGTTTATATAAGCAATATTTTGCCGTGGTTTTCCCCCATAAAGGTTTCCACATAAATATCATGTGTTATTGTGTTCTTCTCATGTGCATAATTATTGATGTTGAGTGAATGGTATTATTGTGATTGGTAAAGTTTTTAATTGGTAAAAATTGCGTTATACTAATTCAGCCCCCATCCTCCCCCCCTCAGTATAACTATGTGCTCATCAATATAATAAATTTCAAGACAATGTTTCTAAAAAGAAACAATTGTGAACTAAAACAATAAACTGAAAGTTGCTAAAACTAACTAAAGCAAACTAAGTTAACTGAAAGTAAACTAGTAACTAACTAATGACTAAGATGACCATTAAATATTACAAAAATACTTTAATAGTTGTCAAGAGGAAACAAGGTCTGCAAACACCATTAAAAACAGTATGACCTTGCAGTCATAGCCATTAAAATGGACGAGACAAGCATAATGCAAACAAGGCGATGACCCTCTGTGATAGCACCTTCTATTCCCACCCAAACTAAGGGCTTCCCTTCTCTTTTGTTTGGGTTGAAGTAACTGAATCTGGTCATCAATGATGGGTAATCAATAGGCACCTATGGTCAAGTGTTGTCAAGTGAGCGCATTAATGACAATGACCATTAAATGAGTGGGATTGGAGAACCTGGTTAGCACAACACAATCTGTCCCAAGAAAGACGATGGGAAAGCAGAGTTCTCAAAGAAGGATGGGCAAGCTGAGAAATTTGCAGCCCTTTAGGGTCATTTAGCTGTGTCTAGAGAGCATGGCTATAGTGTGAAAGCAAAATAAACACAAATAGGTGCATAGGGAATTACAAAGTGGAAAGATATTAAGGGCAAGAAGCATCAAGGTAGGCAACCCTCTAGTTTTCCTCTTTTGTTTCAACTAGTTAAGTTTAATTATTGCCATACCCTAGGCCAGTAGTAGTAGGAAATAGGAAGGCCACCATTGCCAACTCGTCTACCTAAGATCCAAACCCTTCATGAAAATTGCTTGTCCCTATTTGACTCCAACTCACAGCCACAAAGAAAGAAGCAGAAAATGATTGTAATATCCTCATTCATCCTGAAAAGCCCTTGTTGTATCCTTCATGTGTTTTGCATCATTTGCTACCATTGATGGAACTCACAAATATTGTGCACTAAATGGTATGAACCCTTACTCGCTACATCCTTCATGTGCTCTACATCATTTGCTACTAGTGATGGAGCTCACAAATGTTGTGCACTAAATAGTATTGATCAATAATTATTTTCGATTAGTTGGGTTATTCTATAGCTTGTAGTCTTGTATCTTCAACCCACTGCTGGTTTTCTCATTTTTAGATTTTATGTGGTAAAGCCTGCCACGAATATGTTCTTTTCTTTGTTATACAATCATTGGTTGTCCACAAAAGTCCTTTTTTTCTCATAATGATTAGGTACATGTTTATCTTATTTTTCCCTGTCGTCCCCTACCTATTGTTGAAAGAACCTCCCACTGTACATAATGAGCCTCTGAAACATGGAATCATCTCATCCATTACATAAGGACCAATGATGGAACCCTTATTCATTGTATCTTCATTAATGTGAATACCTTGTGCCAAAACCAAACAAATTATATTAGTTACCCATCAATGTGGGTTGTGGCTTCATTTAGGAAGAGCTAGGTTGTAAAGTTCAGAATCAAATCAACTAGTTCATTTATTTAAGGAGCTTATGGCCTTCTCTACTATTGGCGTAACAACTAACACCTCTGGAGTGCAAGTTGGTACGGACAGCTATGCACACTACGTAATGAGTGCTCCTCAAATTAGGAGGGGAAGCTCCCTCGTAGTGTTGAAATGCGTGGAAAAGAAAAGTAATCTAAATCCTATCTTTTTGTTCTCAACTGGAAGAGGCACAAGGTTAAGAAAAACCATGAACGTTGCAGCTAAGGATTTTTTGGTTTCACAGATCACTAACTACAACTAAACTAAAGCTTTAATCTATCCAATCTCCTCAAGTAAACAGAGCATGAGAAGATGGAGCAAGAATGTTCTATACGATAAACTTTAGGTACAGATTCACAACGTGAAGGCAAGGTGGCACAACTATTTGCTTGGCTGGGAAGAAGTTTATTAACACACACATCGAACGATAAGCTTTAAGTACAGATTTACAACTTGAAGGCAAGGTGGCACATCTATTTGCATCATCCAAATAGGCTTTATTAGAAACAAAACATAGAGAATAGCCAACTAGGACAGCAAATTGCATAGGCGAAACACGCATACAATAAACGATCAACTAGCCACTATGTTTAACTAAGATAAGCAACCACCATAACAATAACATGAAGGCAAGGTGGCACAGCAATTCATCATCATAGTAAAAACTCGTGAATAGATACAGAATCAGCAATATTACAAGCAAGGTGGGCACAGCATATATTACTATCTCATGCAAAAGTTAATTACAAATGAGCAAAAAGCGCTTATTTATAGACATCAAAGGCGTAGGGAACCCTAAAATCACCTTGAATCAACTACAGTCTTGCAAGCATGCAAGATTTTATTGCTAAACCCTAAAGAAAGGAAACTATACAATCAACTGGAAAACTACCATCAGTTCACCGAAACAAGACCAAACTAAATGGACATGTGCAAGCATGCACGTCCTTATTGAAATGAAAACTAAAAGAGAACTCCAACTGTACATAGATGATTCCAAAATAGATATAGCATGAAAGGTGGAACAACAAGTTAACTTGGAAAGAAGCATCGAGTTAACCACTGTGTCTGATGTCTATCCTGAAAAGGTGGGACATCCTAATCTAAAGTTGACTGGTCACAATCTCGAGCAAGTAACCCCTCCACGAGGTTTTTGCCTGCATCACCATCTAAAGGTTGTCACATGTTTCAACTGTCAATTCACTACTTGTCAGCAACTCAAGCAATCCTAGAAATCTCCACACACTTAAACTGGCATTTCACTGACAGGTAACTCTGGCAGCTCTGTAACTGAAGTGATGGCCATTGTTTCTCCTACAGCTTGATGCCTCTAACGCTTTTCCTTAATGAAAGAGTGTTGCATGATGAAACCGCGAAGTTTGATTGCGCGCACTCTAGCTGTGAGAAATACACACTAACTTGTTGCATACACAGAGTCCCAACAATATCAACCCTCTAAACCGGCCTTTGGAAGACAATCAACTATATGAGGCATGAAACCATGTGGACTTGAGTGACTACGCCTGTCAACCCTTCGGATGCACTTGATACAAATCAGTGTCAGTTTTTCTAATGAAATCATGAATTAAGACCGATTTGGTCTTGAATTCTTTCTGCGTGAATTGCATTTTGAAAAACTCGCCCATTGATTGTAAACTCAACTATGTTCTGACAACTTTCTCTAGAAAGCTAAAAAGTCACCTGATGAGGCTAAAAATAGCCTGTCGAAGGGCAATTTTGGTGGGCAATTTTCACCAAAAATTCTGAGATGTGGGTTTTGTGTAGAAAATTATTCTAAGACAACCCACAACGTCAGAATTGCGAAAAAGCGTTGTTTAGCTTGACATGCAAAAGTTTTTTCCGAAAAAAGCAAATGGGGGCAACAAGGGCTACGGGGGGGCAATTTTTCCTGAAAAATTATAGCACATGGGTTTTGTAGAGGAAGTCGTGCACAACCCACCCAGATGATCAAATTTGTCAAAAGTCGTTGAATCTTGGACAAGCAAAGAAAACCTAAGACAAGAATAGAAGAAATTAAGACAGAAGATAGAAGTTTTAAGTTTTTGCTTCTGCTAAAATCACCATCTTGTCTTGAAGTTTGTTGATTAATCTTGGGCTTGCACCTGCAAGGAAATCTGTAAAATGATTTTTGAAGTGCCTTCGAATACTAATTGTTGAAGAATTCACCCACTTAAGGAAGAAATTTGCTTTCTCTTCAATCTATGTGAGAGAAAAAGGATGCCATCTTGAATAAATATATAAATTTGTAGTTCAAAGGCGCCAACTGCAAAAATAAAACCTTGATTTCAAAAGAAAACCTCTGATTGGACCCCATTTTGTTCAACTGATACTGACTCAGAGACCCGAAAGATTAAAAATATTAAAATATTTAGCTCCCTTTCACATGCGAATTTGCAAATGAATATCAAGAAGGGCACCAATATTAAAATATTGAGAAAAATTGCCCATTAAAGTTGGCATGCAAAGACTGAAAATTTAATATTATTTTAATGAGTTGACTAAAATCTCTTCAACTGGGTTCGCTTAGAATATTTTTTTGATTCCAAAAAGTCAAAATTTCACTCTTCAGGCGTCCCCTAGTAAAAGTTGATATTTTTAGCTAACTTCCTATTTTATAGCTCATTGAAAAAGTCACGATTGCCTCTGTTGAGCTCTGATTTCTGAGTGCCCGATTGATGTTGGAACTGAGCTGAGATATCCATCGCTAAGCCAAAATCACTGAGATGAAATGTCTGTTGGGAGCTATGACTGCTAAAAACCATGTTTGATGCCTCAAAATAGAAGTCACCTTTTATTAAATTGATGTACAGGTCTCTAGACTTGGCCATTTCTTTGTTTTGCCATTTCGCGCTTCAAACTACTGCTACCGATGAACGATGGCTCTCGTCGACTGGATGATGGATCAATTGCGTAGCTAGAAGAATTCTGCAACCAACGACTGTATGTAAGGCATCCGGAAGTTGAGTTAAGGACCCCAAAAGCAAGGGCGCCCCTAGCCAGCAATAGCGCAATTACCATTTTGAGAATGATTTTGCAACTTGCAACTTTCACGCGAACGCTCTACTTTGACCCTCGACACCAGGAGCTGAAGTGCTCCGATGCACGCACCGTTTATCTCATTGTGAAGCTGGAAGAACTTAGAAGGGATGTTCCTAGAAGTGACGAAACGAGAAAACTGCTTCTAAGACCTATAGGAGAAGGGCGCCTTTTTCAAGGGAGTATGTAATTTCCATACTTATCCATTTTTCTGCTTGTTTATATTCTTCAGTAATTTCCACTGATCCTTCATTCACAAGCGTTTGACAAATCCCAAGGGCTGACAATTGGATTCACTGAATAGCTAGGAGGATTCTGCACAAGTCTCGTGAAGACTGCTAAAAACCCCATCTAGCTGACCAAAAGGCTAGGCGCCCCTAGCCTATAGAGGTACAGGTTGACATTTTCATGCTTATCCACCATCTATTTTACATGCTCGCTGGAACCAATGCCACGGTCACTCAGCACATCTAATGATCTTGCAAACGGGTGCATCGCGGAGCTGGGCTGAATCAGAAGAGATTCCTCGAAAACGGAAACTACAAATTCATTCATCTGAGGGGTCTAATTCAAGGGCGCCCCTGAGCTACAGGGGCGCAAAAACTACAAACTTGATATTCCTCATGATGTGAAACTTCTTCGTACCTTCCGCTCCCGCCTTCGATTGGTGGAATTCTGCAACTTGGATGATCTCGCTCGATAGCTTGTCAAAAAGCTGACTAAATTCTGGAGAGATTGAATGTATCGACAACCAAAAAAAACTGCATCTAAGCCTCCAAATTGAAGGGCGCCCCTGAGCTACAGGGGCTCAGATTTGCTTTCTGCTAAATAATTTCATCCATTTCGCGCTCTATTAACACCGTATCGGCTGTTGAGCTGACTACGTAGAAACATTACTACAGTTGACGTGTGTGTGTGACTGTATTTCATCACTTTCACATGTACGGACACTGTAAAATTGATTTGCACGTTGATTGTGCAGCGTCTCCTACGTTACAAAGTGAAATGTTTCCAGACTTGGAATATTTTTTGCACTTTTCGCCATGTGAAAATCCCCTCCGCCGTGAAGCATCTCTTTCAGCATCTTTCATCATAGAATGTTTTGCTTTGAGTTTCAGGCTTAGATTTTGACACCATGATACTGGCCAATTGCCATTGACGACCTCAGAGATCCTAACTTTCTCCTGAAAAGGTGAAAACTACCCACCAGGCTTAAACTGACTTTTAACTAAAACTCACTTCACCACTATGATCGTGATGTGAAATAAGCCAATCAAAATTAATTTCAGCCATTTCTGACAAGTTTCAATTTTTAGGGTTTCATGACGTGAAACAGGGTGTAGAAACCCTAATTTTCAATTTTTCCAAATTTCACTAGTATCTTCTCGACATCACACTGACTCAAAATACATACCTGATTTTCCCAAAAACTATGTTTTGACATCATTTTAACAAGGTTTAGACTCTTTTAAACAAAATGCCTTAATGAAGCAAAAAAATTTAGTTTGGGTACAACATCTACAAGCTCAATTTTACCCACAGCCTGCTACCATGGTATAGCATGAGATTACAGCTGGTCATGGTATATTACTAATTCCTAAAACATTGCAGGAGGTGGAAAATTTTCTTCCTTGTTTGACATCCATGTTGATTTTTACTTGATAATAACATATCATCTTTTGGACCTTGTAGGAAATGAGATAAGTAACACCTGAATCATAAATCATGAAGCTTTTTGGCCTTGTATAGGTTGTGCTAAAAGAGCAATTAACAATTTACCGAGCCAAGAAGCTTGTGTGGAGTGTTTTGTTGAATGCATGATATCCATTTGACAAAATGCCTACTTTTCAAATACATGATTTTAGCTGTTATAACAACTACAAACAGGATGATTGTCAATTGTTTGACATAATGCTAGAATAGTGAACTCATGTTAACAAAATGCTTGCTTACCAAATGCATGGCATGTGTTGGATAATATACTTGCAATAATTTTGGTAAAACACCCATATGAAATACAACATAATGGAAATGTCTAATATAAGGGGGCTTGAGTAAACTTGAAATTGTGGTCAGTACTTACTATTGCCTGTGTAACCACTTATAATTTAACCCCCAAATTTTCATAATTCCTAGAGACTCTTACCTAAGGCCAATTCATAAGTCAATCATTGCAACCATTAATTGTAAAATAATTAGCATTCACTCAACTAGTGCTTGTTCCACCATGGAATGAAGACTTTTCGAAGTCCTTTTTTAAAAAAAAAAGGATAATGTCAATCGATTACTCAATATACTGTAATTTAAGAACTAACCTATTAGAAGGAAAAATACAAACCTCATTCCTTATGTTGGGCACAAGGACTAAAGGTAAGCATTATGAACTTTTAGATTGAAGAAATCCATAAACCAAGAACTTTTCCATTACTACAGTTGGCTCTAAACAATATATCAAGTGATGGTCAAGGATGTACCTTCCTAGTAATCTGTAATAGGATTAACTAGGTGAAGGGCATGGTCCTTGAAATACTTATTTGAAAGTCTATGTATGGTTCTAAATGTTCCATTTGCTTAACCCGCTTACATTGTTGACTTCTCAACCACTAGTCCTAGATAATGCAATTCAATAAAACCACCTAATTATATTATATGACTTTTAGATTACCTCATATGTCAGAACCAAGTTTGATAAAAGTGCAATATAGCCAGTTGTCATCAAAAGCATTGTTCGGACTCAATATGTTATTGTCAAAAAAAATTCATTGAGTCCCTTTTTGTGTGTCCACGTAGGTTTCTTTTGAATCTTGTTCATAACCAGTCCGAGAATTACTTGTAAGGGTTTCCATTTCTACGTTTTCCCTTCATGTATCCTTTGTTTTGAAAATATCTAATGCCCTGTTAAGGTTCTAAAGGTTCAAACTGTATTGCAATAGTTTCCTTTGTTTTAATGGATTATATTTGAAACTTCTAAGCATCATAATAAAGAAAGGAACAGGTCACACATTACTATTCATGTTCCAACTACCCAGAACAGAATCGCCAGGAATGTGATGTACTTCTCAGCAATCTCTTGTGCCTGTGGCATATCTGCTAAAGCCCAAAAATCATTGGTTACCCTAGAGGCACGAATTCAAGGGGGACAACATAAAAACGACATGCCCTAGTTAATTTTGTAGCTAAGATTGCTAGGCTTGATTTTCATGCACCATCTCGAAGTCACATATTCAGCAGATTTCACAAGCTCTAATTCTCAAATTTGAATGTTGTTGATGTTCAGAATGATGGCAAATGTATAGAAGGTGATCTTACACACTCTCTAACACATTTGTAGATCCCAAAGCAGATGTTTTCTATGCAAAGCATTAATGATAAAGACAGCTAAGGCATGGCAGATCTCTACAGTATCAAACAGCCATGTTTTCTCTTCTAGAATCATATTTCCTAATGGCACATCAATAAATTTGAGTTCTCTATTCATGTTAGAGGCCAATCAATTTAAATTTCTTCAAGCTATATAGTGCTGAAGAAATATTCTACGATTTCCACATATGTGTGTCCATTCACCATCTAGGCAGTTCATCTAAGGGGTTTCAAAAAGGTAACTACAAGAGCAAATATTTGTAGTCTTGTGTCTCCTTGGCCTGTTGTAGGTATTGTGGAAGGTTCTGAGTACAGAGGAATGACAGGTTCCTCACTATTTGTATCTTTCCCTCACCACATTCACTGGTGTGATTCTAATGGGAATCAGATAGGTATCGAAACACTTTAAATTCAATATAGAATTGTTGTTTGTATTGATCTCTTTCATACTACATGTGAATGCTTTCAAATTTGGAGAAGGATAATTAAATAGACTTGGTTACACAATGTCATATCTTTGCTACTTTTTCGTAGTTGATGTTTTCATGGTTGAATACAACTCTGCAACCCAATAAGGCACCAGTCTTGAGAAGTTCAACCCTCCACCCATATTAAAAATCAACCAAGTCAATCACCAGTAGTTGTAGGAAGCAAGATAGGATTAATATATGCTGCTCATGGTTCAATGATATAAACAAGGAAAAATCTTAAGTAAAACCTAAAAGAATCATGTTCAGTATCCATACTTTGCCAATGTTATGAAACTTTAAATGAAATTATGAAACTATCTTAACAGCTTATAACAATGTTATCATCTACAGGTAAATGTGCAGAGTATTGAATCAATTCTAAAAGAGGCCTTTGCAGCTAGTAAATCTTGACCTAGTGACAAAAATGGAGGTCAAGTATGCAATTCGGGTATAGCTTTTGTTTGCTGTTTTGGTTGTCCATTTTGTTTGATTTAAACACCTGTTAAGGTATACCTTTGGATACACCCTCCCAAGTTTAAGCTGAGCCCAAAGAGTAGGAGAGTTTACCTACTCTTATTGTAGGCCTTCAACCAACTTCTTGATGATATTACGCAAGTAATTGGTAAACTATCGATGTATTCACAATGAGCAATGTGCTCAATAAATAGTTTACAAAATATACAAAAAATGGGAAGTTTCTAAAAAGAAACTCCAAATAAGATCAGAGACAATCTTATCTAAATAATTTACAATAAAGTAAAATATTGAGCATTAATAAATAAATAATAAATATTATTTTAATACCCTCCCTTAATGCTCAATCTGTCAACTACACCAAGATGCCCCCTGAATTTTACAAACTTATCTGGACTAAGCGACTTGGTGAGAATATCCGTTGTCTGCTCCTTTGTCGGAACATACAGCAATTGAACTGATCCGTCTTCAACAAGCTTCCAAATGAAGTGACAATGAGTTTCCACATGCTTGGTTCTTTCATGGAAGACCGGATTCTTGGCAAGTTTGAGAACCCCCTAATTATCACAAAACAAGGGAGTCGGACCTGCTTGAGATATTTGCATATCCACAAGCATCCGGCAAAGCCAAACAACCTCACATGCTACTTTAACTACTCCCCAATACTTTGCTTCTGTCGAGGAGAGAGCCACTGCCTGCTGCTTCTTACTAGTCCATGTGACTACACCGGATCCCAAACTGAATACATACCCAGATGTTGATTTCCTATCATCAACCGAACCTACCCAATCTAAGTCTGCTATCACAAAACAAGGGAGTCGGACCTGCTTGAGATATTTGCATATCCGCAAGCATCCGGCAAAGCCAAACTGCCTCACATGCTACTTTAACTACTCCCCGATACTTTGCTTCTGTCGAGGAGAAAGCCACTGCTTGCTGCTTCTTACTAGTCCATGTGACTACACCGGATCCCAAACTGAATACATACCCAGATGTTGATTTCCTATCATCAACCGAACCTACCCAATCTGAGTTTGTTAAACCACTGAGTCAAGGATCGTGACTTCGGTGTACAAGAGTCCATAATCAGAAGTGCCCTTCACATAACGCAGCACACGCTTCGCTACTACCCAATGACCAACCTTGGGGGCTATCATGAAGCAGGAAATATAGTTCACTGCAAAACTAAGGTCAATTCTAGTGGCAATGAGATAGATGAGGCTGCCCACTAGTTGCCTGAACAATGATTCATCTACTACAGGTGAGTTGGACTTAGCTGACAACTTGAGCCCTTTTTACATGGATGTGGAGGCAAGTTTGCAATCCTGCATTCGGAACTTATCCAGAAGACTGCGACCATATTTGGATTAAGAGATGAAGATATTGCTCTCGGTCTTCCAAACCTCAACACCTAAATAGTAATGCAAAAATCCCAAATTTGTCATGTCAAATGTGCTGCACAAATCCTATTTGATCTCATCAATCAAATGTGTCGAGCTACCAGTAATGATCAAGTCATCCACATAGACAACAACAATAAGTATTTCACTACCAGTTTGTTTGACATACATATTACAGTCAGATGGACTCCTTTGAAAGCCATGTTTTGTGAGATACTTGTCAATCTTGATGTACCAAGCCAGAGGAGCCTGTTTCAGGCCATAGAGTGCTTTGACCAATCTGCACACCTTATGTTCTTGACCAGCAACTTTGAAACCTAGAGCCTGTGCCATGTAGACTTCTTCCTTCAACTCACCATTGAGGAAAACACTCTTAACATCCATCTAATGGACCTTCCAACCAAACTAGGTTGCTAAGGCAAGGACAAGCCGTATGGTACTCATTTTGGCTGTAGGAGCAAAAGTCTACTCATAGTCAATGCCTTCTTTCTATGAGAACCCTGTTGCAACGAGACAAGCTTTGTACTTGTCAAGGGTTCCATCAGCTTTGTATTTCACCTTATACACCCATTTGCAGCTAATGGGCTTCTTCCCTGGAGGAAGATCAGAAAGGACCCAAGTGTGATTCTTCTGAAGACTCTGGTATTTAGATTCCATAGCCTTTTCCCACTCAACAATTCCTTTAGCCTCTGAATATGTCTGAGGCTCATAGACACAGTGAATGTTGGCCATAAGAGCAAAATTGACTATAGGCTGTCGGTTGCTCTTCTTTTTGGATGATCTACCCTCAATGAGCTCCTCATCTCGAAGATCACTAATAGACTTAAGCCACCATTTCGTCCAGAGAGTAGAAGTTCCAACATCAAATGTAACAGGAGGAGCTGGAACTAGTTGTGGATCTGGAACAAGTTCAGCAGGTGGATTTTCAGTATCATCCGGAAGAAAATCAGGTTGAGCATCATCAAAGACTGAGTCTTCGTCATCCCTCCCATTAGGTGAACCTAACGGAAGTCAAACACCCAAATTAGAAGCCTTCAAGGGCTAATCCTCTAAATGTTGAATAGGCGAGGAAAGGTGAAACGGTCCTCGTTCTTCATCAAAGACAACATCCCGACTGAAGATAAGACAATCAGTGTCTACATCAATCAGTCGGTATGCCTTATGGTTGTCACCCTGTGAACATCAGTTTTTGACTCTTGGAATCCAATTTAGAGCGCTTGGCATCTAGAATCCAAACATATGCCAAAGAGCCAAAAAAATTCAAATGACTGATCCTGGGTTTTCGACCAGTCCAAGCTTCCTCAGGAGTCTTCCCCTTAACGGCATGAGTGGGTGATCAATTAAGGAGATAGACAGCAGTATAGACTGCTTCTGCCCAAAACTTAGTAGGAACACTCCTGTGTTGCAACATGGAGCGGGCCATCTCAACAACTGTACGATTGCGCCACTCTACAACACCATTTTCTTGAGTGTAGGGTGTGGTTAATTGGCGTTTAATTCCATGTGTATCACAGAAGTTGGAGAATGCACTAGAATAGAACTCCCCCCCATTATCTGACCTAAGAGTAATTATGCAACAACTAGACTCTTTTTCTACCAAGGCCTTAAACTTTTGAAATACATTAAACACTTTTGATTTCTATTTAAGAAAGTACACCCACATTTTCCTACTGAAATCATAAACAAAAAGTAAGAAATACCTAGAACTAGTTACAGAGGGTGTAGACATGGGCCCACAAATATCAACATGAACTAATTGCAGTACCTTAAAAGCTCGCCAAGAGTCAACATCCGTGAACGGTGTCCGATGTTGTTTCCTGGCCTGACAAGCACCACAAACGCCACGATGTTGAGTCTAAATGTCAGGTGGACCAGCTACAAGTCCCTCCCAAGCAAGCTGAGAGAGATAGTGCACATTTAAGTGCCCATACCGCTAATGCCAAAGAGTGGTGACAGCAGAATTTCTGGCTGCCATGGCTAACTCTGAAGAATCACCTGTATCCACAAGCCTATAGAGGCCATGATCCTCAATACCAATAGCCACTGTAGTTTGAGTCTCCCAATCAACAATAAAACATTTGTGTACACTGAAAACCACATCCATCTGAGGAGAATGTCGCATGATCTAACTGACTAAGAGAAGGTTGAGCTCAAGGTCAAGGACATAATAGACATTGAGGAATATGAGATTCCTCCAACTAGACTGAACCTAAATAGTGCCAGTACCGACAACTATGTATTATTCACCTCCTCCAAAAATAACTGAGTCAGTGCAAGGAGAAAAGTCTGTGAACCAGTCACGCTGATGAGTGAAATCATGCGAGGCACCTAAATCAATGTACCAGGCAAAGGATTTTACATGATCTATAGGCCTTTTAGCCATAAGGGCATAAAAGGCAGATTCCTTCTGCTCAGAGTGCTAAGCAACATTCGCTTTCTACTGAGACCCTCCCTACTTCTTCTATTCATAAGCTAAATGGAGACGACAATCCTTCTTCATGTGTCCATACTTGTGGCAATAATTGAACTGAATGTTATTTTTCTTAGGGCTGCTCGGAGGTTGACTAAAGCCTTTCTGTTGTGAAGGCTGACCTTTTCCTTTGTTCTTGGGCTAGGTTTTAGTTGCAAAGACTTGCTCTGTACAGGATGAGGATGCACTGCTACCAAACTGTTGTTTCCAGCGGTCCTACTGCAAGAGGATAGTACAAAGCTCCGGAAACTTGAGGTCAACATTAGCAGACGTAATGTTGAGAGACTCTATGAAATGTTCATAGCCTCCAATTGATCTCAAATCTCCTAGATTTTGTTCAAGTGCACTTGTAGAGTTGTCTTCTCATCCATCATGATAGAAAATAGCATATTTTTCAAGAACAACGCACGGCTTTTGTCGGAGGTCTCATGCAAACCCTTTAAATGTTCCCAAATCTCCTTTGTTGATTTTCCAAGCGGAATCTGAGGGAGTTGATCATCAGTAACTGAAAGCTTAATAAGCATCACCGCTTCACAATTCTGCTCCTCAAACTTCTCTTGATCCTTACCCACCGTTGTGGGACGAGTAGCACTATCGAGAATCATCTGATCAAGGTAGCGATATTCAAATATTGTCATCATTCGAGGCTTCCAAGTGTTATAATTTTTGTCGTTGAATCGCTAATTGCCTTCCAACATAATGTTGTTTAAACTGGCCATCTTCACGCTTTTCGAGGCACAAAAAATGAGGAACTAAGAGGATGTTGAATACACGAAACTTGAGGCACGAATTTCAATGCAAAAACAAAGGCAAATTCAAGTACAGACTTTGAAAAGTACGAAGTACGGCTGGAACAAAAAACAAGGCACGGGAAACGATGCACTCAAAAAAATCTGAGACCAACCCAGTTGAGATCTCAAAAAACCGACCAATAATCTGTAATCAAAATAATTTTTTGGCTTCAAAATCAAAGGGTTTTTCAAAAACCTTAGCCGTTGCACCAAAAACTATCAAAAATGTAGACGATTTTTGAGAAAATCGTGTCAAAAATTCGGCACCAAAGAAATGTAGGCCCTAATCAACCAACAAAATCTCGTCACAGCAGAAAATCGCATTGGATTTGCAGAAGACAACGTTGAAATTGTTTGACAAATGCAAAATGCAAGTCGCAAAAAAACTTGGGGCACAAAGGAAGAAGAATGAAGGTCGCGTCTATTTTTTTGAGCCAAAAATCACGTTGCGTCGCATCACGGCAAGAGGAGGTCGCACGACAGAAAGAACTTGGAGAGGTAGAAAAATGCGGCCAGAAGACCTTACGCGGCTCAGATAAATGCAAAATAGAATCCGCGCCTTCACAAATTCACGGCTAGGAGAACACAAGACCCACGAATTTTTCTTGAAACAATGGCGCCCTCAAAATTGCAAAATAAAAAAATCCTCGATTTTTTTTTTCAGAAGAGGCACAAATTTCGAAAAGAAAATCCCTAATAGCCTTCGAAAAAAATTACAAAGAAGACTAGAGAAATTTTTAATTCAAAAACGGAAAAATCTATAAACGATTTTATGAATTAAAAATTCTTATTTTCTCTTATGTTTTTGATACCATATTACGCAAGTAATTGGTAAATTATCGATATATTCACAATGAGCAATGTGCTCAATAAATAGTTTACAAAATATACAAAAAGTAGGAAGTTTCTAAAAAGAAACTCCAGATAAGATCAGAGACAATCTTATCTAAATAATTTACAATAAAGTACAATATTGAGCATTAATAAATATTATTTTAATAGATGAACATCTATTTCACCCATCTAAGGACACTCCTAACCCTAAAGGTGTGACAAGCATGTTCTAGAATTGTGGACTTGTGGTTTTGGAACCTAACAAGCATACTGATGACAAATGCTAGGAGCCAACCATCGTATTCTAAGGACTAGTTGACTTTCACCAATAGCAAATAGTTGATAGATGTCAAGAGCTACACACAGTATGACAAGGCCTAGTTAGCTTTCACCAGTAGCATGCAAGTGATAGATACTAGGAGCCACTCCATACAAAGTTGAACTGACTTTCACCGATAGCGTACAGGCAATAAAATGCCAAGATCCACTAACTCAAAAGGTTCATGGGCCATGAAAACATTACTAATAGCTGCATGTCTTGTGTGTTGTTACACTTCTATCTTGGCTAGTGATGACCACAAGTAGTATGGGATGCTTGCTTTGCCATCACAAGTAGTGAACCCAAAATAGGAAGGAGCAATGGTGTATAATAGGATGCACTATCATTTCTATTTTTAGCTAGAATGTACATAAGGGATAAGCGTTAGTGAACTAGGTAACTAAACGAGGTGTGTAGAAGGGTAACATCCCCTTCCTATTGCCAGCTGGTCACTATGTATGAACCAATTGTTATATATAAATTGAGCTACTCGTGTACCTTGAGTCATTGGTATTATGATCTTCCTCCTTGGCAAGCCAATAGAATCCGCTTGGTTTGGGTGGATTGGAATTCTTGTTCACATGGTTGGGATTGTTTTGCATCCTTGCACCTAAAAGTAGGATCCAAGCAACATTACCAAGGACCTATGCAAACTCAAGTAATCATCCATGAATGAGGTACTAGTTATCTACCTTGTCAATGTTTAAGCATATGGTACATATTCACTATTTTAGACATTTTATTTCTGAAATATAATACTGTTCTCATTGAAATTTAGATGCATTAGTAAATTGCATTTCTCATAACTCCTAAACAAATCAATCTTAAGGTTTCTCTATCCAGTGTTGCTGCTATTATGAACTGATCATGGTATCAGATTGTAATACCAGATGATCTCTGTTGATGAACTTTTTGTGCCTCTATGCACCTATAATAAGTTGTCTTTCACCTAGCTGTGATGTTTTTAGGGAATAATCGCATATGTAGAATGACATTAATGATTATATATGATCAGAATGTAACAATTGTAATCAACATTGTGAAGATTACATTGGTTCAGTATAATTTGTGGAAAAAAAAAATCCATAGTAATTAGGACAGATTATTACATATTAATCTAGTAGAGAATTACAAACAAGCAGATCTCAAAATGTGCAGGTGAAGTTGTTTCTCAGATATGCAAGAATATCTAAAGCAAACTAGCATACTAATTATTTAGCTTACTAATAGCAGGTTCAGGCTTTGAATACTAACTTCATTTAGCAGGTGGAATATGGCAGACAAACCACTCTAGTTATCTATGTGTGTACCTACATCACTTAGCAGATAACATCAGAAAACCAGTCCCCAGAGGAAGAAAGAGACTCTTCTTCTTCAAAGAGATACTTCAATCAATCAGTCGCTATCTTTGTTTCCTTGGCCCAAGGTTACCATTATTCTCCAGACCTTTAAGGGCTCCCTCCTATCTGTTCGATGAGGTAAAGCTGATTGAAAGCCAACTTGTATGATCTGCAGTCTACTATGGAAAATACCCTTATTTGATAACTACTGGCCTTGGTGAAGGGGTCTACAATGGCATAATAGAAAGCAACTATTATGAAACAGTGAAGGTGTCACAGAGAACATTTCGTACAAAGGAAAATTCTTTAGCATGTTATGAAATGTTGCCTTTATATATGCAAAATCTACGGTCTTTGTCACCATTTGGATTATCACTCATCAACCAATCCAGGCAAAACCAAAATTTTTTGACAGCAGATGTTCAAGGTGAAACTAGGATTGTATTTGCATAATGATTAATCCCTTGGCTCAGAGTGGAGCTATTGGAAGATCGTGTTTGCATTGGCTATTTCACTTTCTAATAAATCCTCCACCATAGAGGGTAAAATTAAGAAAATTTCATGTCATACAACAAAATGCTAAAAAAAGTTGAGAGAAGTTAATAAAATTGATCCATTGATGTTGTTAAAGTTGAATTGTTGCTTAAGATAATAGATAGTTGCTGCTGAAGATGACAGAATATTGTTGTGCAAGATAGCAAATAGTTGCTAACAAAGATGAAAAACAGTTGCTGACGAAAATTACAGTAGTTGCTGCTGAAGATATTTTAATACATTCTATAGTTTCCTGGATATTTGGGGCATAACTAATAATAGCAGATTTTTTTTAGCATTATTTCCAGCCATCTACATCTATATTAAGGAAACTAAAATTAGTTTTTTATTTGTTAAATAGTTGCTATGTAGTATTTTCAAATAGTTGCTAACAAAAATGACAAACAGTAGCTGACGAAAAATAACAGTAGTTGCTGCTGAAGAAATTTTTACACATTCTATGTAAGAACCCTTGTTCTCCCAAATATAAAATTCTCTGCAACTACTGAACTGATTTTTTTGTGTTTTGAAGTTTTCGCAATACTTACCAAGAAATGCATAAAATTGCAAAGCAAATGCAAAAAGAGAAATGCTGAAAGCTAAAATATCAAATGATCAACTTTGATTATTTATTGCTTTGAATTTACAATAAGATTGATCATACCCGAATATCAACTTCTGATCTGCAAATAAATATTCTCTAAATCCCTTGATTAATCCTTCAATGAAGCACAATGTTGACTCCTAGATGAAGCCAATCTGAAAGGCAATCCTTTGAAAGATCTTTCACAACCTCAGGTATGCAAAATCAAAGAGAGACTATGTTCTCAATGACCCGGAGTGCAGAAAATGCACAAACCCTAAGTTTCTTCGTCTCCACAGCGAAACTCTTCAAAAACCAAATATCAAAATCTTGAATGAATACTATTGTGCTATTGATGAGCCATTATATACTTTTTCCCAAGTACGTTGATCCCTTCTAGAAGTCTCTTTTAAATCATTAAAATGATATTTAATATATTTCATGTGCACTTTATAACTTTAGAATAAATCCTCATAAATGAGCATCCCTTTTAATTAATCATTAATGAACCTTTTTATGTCTCATGGCCCTACTAGACATAAAGTGCAATTATAAATGTTATAATATGCTTTTATATTATTTAATTATCATTAAAGTCACTTTAATGATAATATCTCCTTTAATAATCAATGATCATTGATTCACCATACCAACTAAAACTGAGATCGACACTGCATCCATGATACATCCAGGTAACTTACTATAAATAGTAACACTGGACTCCCATGACTTGAAGACTTACTATAAATATTAAGTGTGTGAAACTGAGTCCTAAATCACCTAACGAAGGCCTACTCTAAACCAAGCTGAACTCTAGAGAAGGAAACACTTAGATAACTGCCAAACAGGACCCTCTAAGCACCATACTAGCCTACGAGGGTCAAAAGATAGACTAATCCTTCGAACTTTGATGCTCACGAAAATGGGGACATTACATTCTATAGTTTTTTATTTGTATTAAATATAGTATAATAAACTTGTACATTACAGAATATTTCAGATAGAGCCTACAGCTTCATACAAAATTGCAGCAGCACTAGTAGATATGCACTGCTATAAAGGATTTAAACAGACATATACATTATATAATTCAGATTTAAACTGACAAATACAGATTAACTTCAGAATTTGTAGCTGCCTGTGTATTCTCAAAACCGCAGCAAGTAGCACATAAGGTACTGATTACTGATTGGCCACCCCCCTGTTTGCTCTTTCGGCCTCTCCACTGTCATCACCGCCCACTACTCTATTATTCTCAGCATCCCCAGCCATGGATTGAGCATCTGGATGAACCCGCCTCTGGCTGTCATGTGTCTATACAGCCACGTTGAAGTTCCTTTGAAATTCATTGATGGCATTTAGGAATATTTCATGCTCCTCACCTACCATATGACCATCGCAGATCAGATTGACAAACTTTGGCATCAAGATCTCAATATGCAATGAAACCTACAATGCAACATGAAGGAACATGAGTCGTTTAGCCGACTCAATAAGGGACCTCTTAGTGCCTTTAAATTTTTCATCGTTCCTAGCTTTCCAATTGTGCCACATAATCTCAGTAAAGACTAGAATCCAGAAAATTTTAGTCTTTATTCAACTTCCTATCACAGAACAAAACATCTTTCCATTTCAATTTATCATTAGAGTCCCATATTTTTTATATTACAACAGAAGGATTTCCAAGTTTCTTTAGCATAATGACAATCAAAAAGAATGTGTTTTACCGATTCAGGGACCTTACAAATGTTGCATACATCAATATCATCACACTTGGTTTTAAATGGTAATTTCTAGATCAGCACAAGCCATCTGAAACAGGCTTTCTTCGGTTCCAAAACATTGCACCAAATATCAATTAGAAATCTTTGCAAAACTTTTTTATCTAAGTCCAAGTTCCAACAATAATTTAAATGATCAAAAATAGTATTAACACAGGTCAAATCTTTATAAATATCCTTTGCTTTCAGCTTGGAGATGGAGCCTCCATCCTTCCAGACAATGTTGCTAGACAGATCAACGATCCTCCTGGCATCCCTATGGAAGACAACATCCTTACACTCTTCTAAAAGTGTAGAATAGGTTCTAAAGTTCGAGGCTGGGAGGTCAAACTCTGCTGCAAGCTCAGCCCAAGTCTTTAATTTCCCTCCAGACACAATGTCCCCAAAGGTTTTCACACCTTTTTGATTCCAGTTCTTGGCAAAACAACCCTGTAATAGAGCAAGGGGCTTATTGTTATAAGACACATTCCACCAAATGGAACTATGGTACTAACATTTGGTATTGTCGTTAAGGGTTATATCATTGGACCTAAATTGAGCATTGTGTTTGATTATCTCCCAGGCCTTCCAAAGGCTTTTGAAGACCACCGACCTAACTAGGGACGTAGGGGATTTACTCATGAGAATGTCACTCAAGGGAAGCTTTTTCCAAGCTTTTGCTTGCTTAGGAGCAGCTAAACTAATGTTATTCCTTACTAGCACTTTCCAGTGCTCATTACCGTCCAAGGCTTTCAAAATCCACTTGGCAGCAAGGGCTATGCCTTGCAATCTTCAATCTTTTAAGCCTAAACCCCCTTGTATCTTGCCTAAACAGCACCAATCCCATTTTACAAAATGTTTTTTCTTTCTGCCTTTCCAATCCGACCAGATGTGATGTCCCCGCTCTAGTCAGTTCTCAGGAGCTTGTGAGTTAGCTTATATCTTGGACCCTCGTAGGCTAACAGGATCTGGTTAGAGGGTCAGTGGTTTTTTTGGTGAGTTGTCATTCTCACCCCCTTCAGCTTCAGTGTGGGTTTCAGCACAAGCGTTTGGTGTACAGTGTTCGCCAGCCTCTAACGGCACAGAAATATATGGAGTTTGGAGGGAGTTATGGATATTTAAGTGATTTAAGTTAATTAATTAACTTAACGCTTTATTATAAAGTCTATTTGACTTTATAAATATTATATCACTTAAATATATCATAAAGTGATTTAAAATTAAATCACTTTAGTATAAAGTGCACTCAACTTTGGAAAAGCAATTATTTAATTGCTAACTATTGAAAAGTTAATAAAATACATTTTAATGTATTTTATTTGGAAGCCAAGCCGTACTTTTGTTGAAACTCGTGCATTTTAAAGATATAAGGCATTTTTGGCTATTAGAACTCATTCATGATTATTTGACTTTGCCATTTGGTATTTTCTTGTGCTATTCTCTAAGACAAGGGTTTGAGCATTTCTTCCATTGGAGAGCGAGATCTTCTTCAATGTTGAGCATTTTTGAGACTGTGAGAGACCAGTCAAATTAGTGCATCTGTGAGGACTTCATTCAAAGGTTCTATTGAGTTATATTCAGAGTTTCTTGTTGAGATTTACTTGTTTGCCATAAGAAAGAGGGTTTCTCCACTTGGGACGCCATCTTCATGCAATCAACAGTATTCCATAAGGCCGTACAGTTTCTTTGGGCCAACCATACCATTTCCTTTGCTTGGCATACCCCCCTTTTTCGAAGGCGTGTTTCTCCTACAGGCCAAAGCGCCTTCTATTGTGTCAGATTCTTCATTGCTTCTTTGGCGGCTACTCCTCTTTGCTCTTTGTGTCCTGTTTCTGAGTGGGAGAAGTCAAATCTGGAGCTTCGGCATTCATATTTGTCAGTTTTCACCATTCCTGGCTGGCAAGTGGACTTATTTTCTTATTTAAATAATTTGGAAGCTTTCAGGTACGTTTATCATTTATGATCTCATTGTTGTGGTTGTTTATTACTTTCTGCAATTACAATTTATCAGAAATACCTCAGATTTAAGATTTATGAGCTTTTATATGTTGCACCCCTTCTATTTCTCTCTTGAAACTTTCTTAAAAAACACACAAAAAGATAATCAAAACATCAGGGGTTTGGAGAGGAGCCAGTTAGGCTCATCACACCAGAGGAAGTTCCTTACCTTTTTTTGGATTTCATTAACTTGGTAATTGCAGAAAAACCAGACTAAAGCAAAGTAGATGCTATAGGATGAGAACAACTTTTGACAGACTTGAATCCTCCCCGCAAGGGAAAGGTAGTGCTTATTCTAGTTATCTAGCTTTCTCTCAATTTTACCTTTGATCCAATTCCACATTTCCTTCAGGTTGGGGTCAATCACAAAGGGGATACCAAGGTACCTCACCTGGAGATCTGGGCCCCCCCATTGGAAGCTAAGCTCTTTGAACCACTCCAGCAGGTTGCTTGCCCAACCAAGAGCAATGGATTTGCTACTGTTAACTATTGTCCTAAAAGCCTTACAAAATACCTCCAGTTTCATCATAAGAGATTCAATATTCTGCTTGTCAAGTTTTGGAAAAAGAGCAATATCATCCGCAAATTGGACATTGAGCAATTCTCTCTCATTAGGCAATCTAATGCCCCTGAGTCTAGATGATACTGTGGATTCCCTTAGTAGGTAGAAGAGGGCATCAGATGCTAGTACAGATAATGTTGGCGCTAGGGGGCATCCCTGTTGAATTGACCTTTCCAACATGATTTATTCAAAGAGTGTCCCATTTATATCAACATGTGCATTAGCATCCTTGAGTGGAACGTCCACCATCCTACAGAAGAAGCTTGGAAACCCAAAGGCCTGGAGGATACCTCTTAAGAAACCCCACTCAACTCTATCGTAAGCCTTCTCAAAGTCCATGAGCAGCATCGTGGCATTTTGCTGTGAAGTCTTGCCCCACTGCATAGCTTCCCAACTGGTGATCAGATTTTCAAGAATGTATCTACCTTTAATGAAGCCCATTTGAGTACTGTTAATAAACTTGAGGAGAATGTTGGTCAGTCTTAAAGCTAGGACCTTGGCCAACACTTTGTAAGACACATTGAGGAGAGTTATTGGCCGCCAATTTTTTATCAGTGTTTTATCCCGTCCCTTAGGCAGCAACTTAATAATCCATTTGTTGATCATGCACCCCAAGGATCCTTTGCTCATGGCTTCTTCATATACTTGGAGCAAGTCTTCGCACACCCAATCAGAGAAGCACTTATAAAATTCCACTAATAGGCCATCATGGAATGGTGATTTGTCATTGTTCATCGAGGCGATGCATCTGCCAATTTCCTCTTTGGATATGGCTGCCTAAACTTTTGCAGA
Organism: Sequoia sempervirens; assembly: GCA_007258455.2. Lineage (NCBI taxonomy): Eukaryota > Viridiplantae > Streptophyta > Pinopsida > Cupressales > Cupressaceae > Sequoia > Sequoia sempervirens. Next base: position 107,638,176 of record VDFB02000003.1, on the reverse strand, counting down.
GTCCTCGTTGGAGATTTTTTTTGGGATAAGCCTCTGAATTGTGTCTCTTGCCTTACAGCAATCCTCTGAGCCCTCCTCCAAGGTGAAGAGCACCTTATAGAAGGACTAGAAATGTTTAAGGATCTCCCCTTGGTCCGAGAGCAAGTTTTCCCCATCCCACATCTGATTTATCTAGTCCTTATGGTCTTTTCCTTGAGGTACTTGAAGAAGAATTTAGTCCCCCTATCACCACAAGCCAACCAATTAAGTTTGTCCCTTGTTTTTAGCCCATTTATTTTGTGGGCTTGGACCTTCCTTAAGCTATCTTTGACACTTACCATCCTTTCCCTCAACATTATATCACTTGGGCTTCCTGCAGCCTTGCTTCAGACTCGAGGAGGGCCTCTTGAAATTCATTTTCCACCCTCCTTGCATCCTTGGCACGCTTTTTACCAATCGTTTGGAAGAGTTTTTGCCAACTCTTAACATTGGTGTTCCATCTTTCTATGGCACTTTCCTCCTTCAACAGCCATTTATTAATCTCCCTTAGAGAGGAAATAGCTTCTCTCCAATCTTCATCTTTTAAAAGACTTGCATTCAGAAGGAAAGGTGTATTATTTCTTTCCTCTTTATGTCTAGAATGGCAGAACACTAGTTCAGCCATGATAGGGTGATGATCCAAGAGTGTATAGGGGTATACACATACTTTCACCCCCTTCTCATTTGGCACAAAGTTGAAGAAGTCTTTATTAGCATAGATTCTATCTAGCTTGCAGTAAATTCTATTGCCCCCTTTTTGAGCGTTGCACCAGGAATACCAAACCCCCTTGCAGTCCTTCATTCCTTTTTCCATTGGATCTACAAGGTTTAAGTTTATGCTTCATCCTAAACCAAAAATGCTTCTCGTTCCCTTTCCAAGACAAATCTATACCTCCCCATTTATCCTGCGCCTGCTCAACCATATTGAAGTCTCCCACAATAATCCAGGTTATCTCAAGGAGAGCAGCCATCCATTGCCACATCCTTGTCCTATCCCTGTGGTCGTTGGGGGCATATACCAAGCATATCCCAAACACCAAGTCATCTTTCTTGATAATTAACCATACCACCCTATTGCAGGGAGATATGCCACTTTCCTGCACCAAATGGGCCCAATGATTTGCTACTAGAATAGCCGCCCCTCCCCTTCCTCTTTCATGCAAGGTAGTGAAGAAGGTTGCCCCCATTCTAGACAAACTTGAGGTTGGTCTCAAGTGTGAACCCAACCGCCTTGGTTTCCTGAACAAGAACAAAGTCTTTCATTTTTAACAAGTTTAGGAACCTTCTGATTACGTATTTACGGTCCGGGGACTCGAGTCCCCTGACGTTCCAAGACACACAGTTAATGTTCATCATTCACTATCATAGCAGTTTCCCCTTGGTCACTTCTAAATTGTTCAAAACACTTAGGAAGCTTATCCTCAGTTTCTGCCCTTTTTGTCGAGGGTGATTGGATGGGCAATTCTTCCTTTTTCTTTTTGCCACCACTATGATTTTACTTAGCTTTATTGAGTTTCCATTTTTCCTTGGCCTCCCAGGGCCATTTTTTTGCTTGGGAGTCTGTTCAGACCTCCCTTGAATCACATTCTCATGAATAGAATCATCTATTCCTTTCTCCTAGTCGAGGTTTTCATCACCCTTTCTAATAGGATCCTCACACTCAAAAGAAGCATTAGGATTGTCTTCCTACTCTATCTTCGGGCCCTCACAAGCTGGAGAGTCCTCAAGAGGTTGGTTGACAAGAGGCTGATTAACAAGAGGGTAAGGACTGACTGGGGATTCGATTGATTTAACCTCAGAATTACAATGGTAGGCATGTGGGTCTAGTCGGGGGCTTTAGAGAATCTAACACCGGCCTCCACAATTTTATTGATAACAACACCGCCATGGGAGGTCAGAATAAGCACCAGGTCTTCTGGGCTTCCACCCAAACCCACAGGCTCACCCTTGCTCAAACTCTGCCTTTCCAAGCTGAAAGCAAAGGCATTGGAGCCATTTTTAACATTGGCATCAGGGTTCAAATTTGAGTTATTCTTCGGGTTGAGAAAATTTTCTTCAATCCTTTGTCTGATTTTCCTTAGTGCAAGTTGTTGGGCATTCAACTTTTGAAGGACTTGAGTTTCCCCAGTCTCCCCTTGCCATGAGGTCCAACGAGAAGAGTAATTGGTGTTTGTTTGCACATTAGGGATAAGATGTTGCACATTTATCCCTCTATCATATCCTTCCAATTTGAGACTACTCAATGAGTTAGAGAGGCAGGGAACAAGATTATTAGAGCCAGAGGGAGCGTTGACTGTATCCAGTCCAACATCTACCTCACTCTTGTTGCCACCACTTTCTTTTTCGAGTGGTTGAACAATGGTACCCTCTGGGCCAAGGTTAATTCCTTTGGTAGGCTGCACAGGAGACTAACTGCCATTCGCTTCCTCGTTACCAAGAGAATCATGGGTGCCCGAGTTAGGGTTCGACTTGGGTTTAGGTTTCCCAAGTTTAGGAATTTTGCTTTGAATCAAGGGACAGTTCCTTCTTAAATGCCCTTCCCTTCTATAAAGGAAACAGGCGTTAATTCCCCCCAGAATCTCAAGCGGGCAGGAGGTAACCCCAGAGTCCTCACAAATTTTAAGGTAATTAGGAATCTTCGTTCCAAGATTGAGGGTAACTAGTGCGTGGGCATCCAAGTTTGGAAGCACGGCTTTGGATTCATCAATTTTTATCATCTTGCCAACAGGCTGAAGAATTTGGGGGAGAACATGCCAAAAATCCGAGGGAAGATTCTTCACAATAACCCACCTAGGAGAGGATAGAGCAAGGATCTCCTTGGCAATGGCGGTTGGCGACCAAGCAAGGACATGAAAGGTGCAACCCCTAATGGCCCAGTAAGGCTTGGCTAAACCCTTTTGTAAAAGCCTACAGTATGTAAATTGCACACCAAATTTGTTTAGCCATACATTTGTAAACCAGGCATCTATAAATTTCCTTCTGGGAATTCTATTAACATCAGTGGTTGCTAAAAAGATTGTGGTATCTTTGAGTCTATTCCTACCAGCTTTTAAAGTTTCTTTCATAACTTCATTAGGGTAAAGATGAAAATCTAAAGGCACATCGGAGGCTCCCTTACCTTCCCTGCCATCTTCACAGCGCACCTCTTCTACCGCAAAACCAGCGCCCTCTGCGGCAACGAACACCCACTCAGCCACCACTTCACTAAACAATTTTCGAAGATTGTGACGGTTTTCATCAATGCTCAGATTAAAGGGCGGGTTGGGGGGTCTCATACCCCCCTCCATATTGGAAGTTAAATTTATTTACAACGAAGAAACAAGTTGGAGCCAAGAACAACTCACACAAGCGGAAAAGAGACATGAAAGGAACCCAACGCATGGCAAAACCAAAGGCCAGCAAAAAATGAAAAGCTTAAAGACAAAGAGGCCCTTATAGAACACAAACCTCCGCAAGGGAGGGTACGGCCTCCCCCACCACTGACGATCGCCAAGTGCAAATCCTGAACCCTAGAACAGAGCGCTCCTCATTTCCTCCATTGATTTTCACTTCACTCTCTCTATGGTACAATTTTCCCTTTTCACATACTATAGTGTCCTGGATATTTGGGGCATAACTAATGATAGCAGATTTTGTTAGCATTATTTCCAGCCATCTACATCTATATTTAGGAAACTATAATTAGTTTTTTATTTGTTAATTAGTTGCTGTGTAGTATTTTTAGCACCTATTTTTATTGTTTTATTGTTTGATTTTAAACTATAGCATGTTAATGTAGGTAAGGAGACTTTGTTTTAAAATTGTTTTATTTGTTTTTTGTCAATTACTTTTAGCGAGATCAAATTTTATATAATTTGCATTCTTTCAGATTTTTTGTTAAATATTCAGAGAGAAATTTAAATTGTAATTCAGACTCAAGGAAAGCATTTTAGAATAAATAAAAGTATTTTTTTATTTTTTGTGTGTGTTCATTTCTGGGCAGCCCATGTCCCATACAAAATTTACCAACATTTGTATTAGAGCAAGGTTCTATCAACACAACATTTTCTGTGTAAATGAGAATTACATTAAATAAGTTCAAATCTAAAGCTCCTTCATCAAAGTTTAGAATTCAGGGACCTTAAGAGAAAATCTTAGCTTTGTTTAATAGCTATGATGGCAGCAACTAATGTTGCAGTGCCAATTCCATAGTTTAAAGGTCAGAATATCAATTATTGGAAAGATTACTTGGAAAGGTTTTTAATATGGAGAGTATGGGACATCGTAGCAAGTGCATATGCTGAACCTCTTGATTGGAGTGTATTAAGTCAAAAAAAGAAAGAGAGAAGAAAGATGCTCAAATGTTCTATATTTAGAGTGCAATAGATCCAAGTATCTTCACAAGAATTATTGGTTGCAAGACAACAAAGGAAGCACGGACAGCATTACAAAGTACATATCAGGTAAGGGTTGCAAAGCTTCAAACCCTAAGAATGAAGGATAGTGAAGGGTTGAATAAGATTAGAACATATGAGGAGGCAGTGAAAGATGATGTGATTGTGAAAAAGATCTTGAAATCTCTTACACTCAAGTACATATTGTCATTACTTTAGAAGAGTGCAAAGATCTAGATACTTTAAAAGTTTAAAAATTGATTGTATATTTACTGACCCATAAAGAGAAGGTAAAGTGTTTGCAACGTCTAGATCAAGCACTGAGGTCAAAAACAAAAACCAATAATAATCAAGGAGCAAGTACAAGTTTTCCTCAAGGTAATGAGGGGGAGAACTCATATCAAAGATCTAATTCTAATTTCAGATGAAGAGGACAATGCAGATGGCATGTTTACTCAAGAGACGAAGGAAAATTTAATGCAAGAAGACAACCAGTGCAATGTTATTATTGGAAGAAATTTCGTCATATAGAGAGAGACTGCAAACTGAAGAATTCACATAGAACAAAAGCAAACTATGCACAAGAATACAAAAGGAATCCAAATGCAGGTCCAAGACAAGATAAAGATAAAGATCCAGCACACTCCTCCCTTTCATGCAATGAAGTTGAAAACACAAATAACAAGGTATGGTTTTTAGATTCAAGTTGTTCTAATCACATGCTAAGTTGTAGAAAAGAGTTTTCAAAGATTGATGAAATTTTCAAAAGTGAACAAAGGTTGGGCGATAATAACATACTGGAAGTTTTTTGAAAAGAAAATATGGATATTGGCACTAGATAAAGGAAAGCAAAAATTGCTGATGTACATCACTCGCCATTGCTAAGGCATAATCTAATGAGTGTTTGACGAACTAATTGAGAAAAACTTTAAATTTATATTTGATGATAAAGTTTGTATTATCTAAGATAAGAGATGAGGAAAGTTGATTGCTACAATAGAGATGACATAGAATCGAATGCTCTCGTTGAGAATCAAAGCAAGTGAATCAAATGTTTTTCACACTACTATTGAGGATGCAAGTTCGTTATGGCACAAAAGGTATGGAAATACTAATTTTCAAGGACTGCAGATATTGTATCAAAGAAATATGCTACATGGGTTACCAAGGATTCAGGCAAGAGGAAATGATGTGTGCAAGAGTTGTGCACTTGGAAAACACCACACAGACAGGTTTCCAGAAGTGCATGGAAAGCAAATAAGCTATTGGAGCTTATTCATTCAAATTTGTGTGATCCTATATCCAAGGTAATTATAGATATGAAGCACTACATGATTACATTCACTGATGATTTTATGAGATACATATGGATTTATTTTTTGAAGAATAAGAGTGGTCCTTTTGAAACCTTCAAACTGTTTAAGGTTGTGGTAGAAATAGAAACTGGAAAGTACATAAAGTGTTTAAGAACAAAACAGAGGAGGTAATTTGTTTGGTCCTATGTCCAAGGCAAGTATAGGTATGAAGAACTACATGATTACATTTATTAATGATTTTACTAGATACGCATGGATATATTTTTTAAAGAATAAGAGTGATGATGTTTAAGATTATTTTAGAAAGTGGAAGATATATAAAGTGTTTAAGAATAGATTGAGGAGGTGAATTTTGTTCAGAAGAATTTAATAAATTTTGTGCAAAGAATGGAGTCAAAGGACAATTAACAGCACCTTATACGCCACAACAAAATGGTGTGGCAAATGTTTGCCTACAGTATGTAATTCAAATCCTATGCACTACTGGCAAACTAGTCATGTGCAAAACATAGAATAAAACAGTAACCAGAAAGATATCATATTTGAATACCAGAAACTTTATTCATCACCAGAAATATCATGTACAATCAAAAGTATCAGCAGTGCTTGACAATATAACCATCGGCACATAACTCCTTACTATCTCCCGACTATCCCAACGGACTACATATAACGTTCGGCGGTGGTTAGATAACCAACCGACACGACGTTTCATAACAACATTAACATTAACATTAATCCGAAAGTACATGACATTATTATTCTTTACTAATCTATAGTTTTATTAACAATTGGCCGACTACGACCAAGGCCGACTACGGCCGACAACAAAGTAAAGATATACGACTAACATCATCCCCCCCACAAAAGAAGTCGTCTTCCAAACGACATACATATAGCAAGACAAGTTCAATGAGAAGTAGGGGGAAGGGAGTGCGTCCCTAGATGCACAGATGACGTCGGAGTAGTAGAAGAATGCTCCGCTCGCAGCCGCCTCACCTCCTCGGTACGTGTGCGAAGCTGCCAATCGGCCAGGATCTCCCTCTCCCTCGCCGCCTTTACCATACGAGCTGCCTCCATCAGTTGGCTTTTTGCCTTCTCCGCCTCTGCACTCTTGGCCGCCAAATCAACATCTTTTGCAGCCAACTGATCTTCCAATGCTTCCACTCGCTGCTTCCATGCTTCCTCTTTCTGCTTTGCTTCCTCCTCCAAGGTGGCCACCCGAGGCTCCAAGACCTCCAATCGAGCTCCCCTCTCACAGGAAAGCCGAGTTTGTTCGGCCAAGTCATGTTGGATGCTCCTTATGGTAGCAGTGGACTCGTCCTTAACCCTCTGCAGGAGTCTATAGGCTTCCACTCTTCGTGATACCGCTACCTCAGTAGAAAATACTTGGCGTTTAATGAGGATGAAGATATCCAGAAAGGCAAGCTCTATGTGATATAAGCTTTCCAGAACCCCTGCGTCTCGCCCTACTAGTCTCGGTGGTCGACCCCGCCAGGCTCTTATCATTGCAGGAGTCTCTCCTACTGGCCACCCCTCGCTGAATATCCGTGTGAACTCAGCCTCACACCCCATCTGTACGAATCCTCGAATGCGCTGAACTTCCTAGCCCACTAGAGGAGATCGGCCAATCCTGAGGTCTCTGGAAACCTGTCCCACTCGGATCATCAACCTGCCCATATGCTCTAGCTCCTGCACATATCGTTGCACCGTGCCTAGTGGGTCTGATGGGTCTGGTTGTGACATCTCCACAACGAATCCCTCCGTGGAGTCACCCTCCTCGTTCTCCTCATCGTCGGGAGGTGTAACAGGTTCTGTCTCCTGGGGCGGTTCCCCGACTATCTGTTGAGGCTCATGTATGACTGTCCTTGGCTCCTCTTCTGTTCTGGCCTCAGGGTGTGCAAGTGCGTCCTCGCCAAGTCTGGCCGTCTCACTTTGCTGAGTGTGGACGACTGGTCCTTCCTCACCCCCTAGTCCCTCCGAGGGACTCTTCTCCCGCTGTTCTAGCTGTTCGGCCACTTCCAAGGTGAGGCCTACTAATCCCAACTAGCTATCAATCTGGGCTACCCCGGGTGCTCTTGGGGCTGGGGTAATCTCCTCAGTGGCCGCAGTCATTCCCCAAGTTCCTGCTATTGAAGTTGCCACTCCTAACGCTACCGATCCTGGCGGTGGTGTAAGGGAACAGGCCGCTGGCAATATCTCGACCGAGGCAATGGAACCTGCCGATACAGTGGCTGCCCCCTGTGATGTCGTGGTGGCAAGTGGTGCCCACCCTGGCGATGCACTAGGTAATGAGGCAGCTACCTTCAACATTTGCCCGCCTCCAACTGGCGAAACAAGAAGAGTGAATGTCACTGAGTGTGTGTTCTCCCTGGTTGGCGGTGCGGGAAGAGCAAACCCTGCTGGCTGCAACACTGGTATGTCGATCTCCCCTACTTCCTGACCACTGATGGCGACGGATACCTCCTCATCGACCGGTGAACTAGACTCCGAGGACGAGGAAGATAAATCAATAGGCTCCTCCCTGTCCGATGCATTACTCTGTTCAGAGGCTTCCTCCGCTGATGTTTCCTCTTCCACCGATGCCTCCTTCCGTTTTCTCTTCTTTCCTGAAGCCATGCCTTCGCCAGCTTGCTTCGCTTCCAATTCGGACCAGTAGAATACTGTCGGCAACCCGGGATCCAGGTGAGTGAGTGGCTGCAATCGTCCCCGTTTGCCTTCGGGCACCTGTGTGTGGACGGCATCGAGAAAGAGGGCTATAGCCTGCTGGGTCATGTAGAAAGCCTTATGCCTCTGCGATAAGAAATCTCTCATCCTCTCTGCAAGTAGCCTCGCCCAATTATATACTTGGCCAACGCAGAGTCCGACCATGTAGTCCACCATCCATATAGCAATATCCGACGCTTGACTGGCACCTGTGAGTCGGCATTTTATTAAGTCCATCAGGCATTTCCATTCGGCCGATGCTAGATGGTGTTTCCGGAGGCCCCTGTTCCCTGTGTTCCATATGGTCTCCTGTTCCTCCGCTGTTAGATCACTGCAACACACTTGTTTGATTAACACTTCCTTGTGCTGCTGTGTCATTTTCTTGGGTTTGTTAACCCCTATTCCAGAAGCTGGTACGCCAAACACTCGCTCGAAGTCTTGTGGCCAAAATGAAATGGTGACTGAGCAACCTCTATAATCAATTACCGATTTGTAAGTATGCCTGCAGTAATTGTCTACTATCGCCTTCAGCCACTGCTCGAACTCCCAGGAATTGAAAAAAGGTACCAGCACGGCTTTGTCCACCCGAGCGTGCTGAAGTGCAACCTTCAAGGAGTGGTCATCAGGAGTGCTTCGCCACCACTGTTTGCACTCGTTGCCAGTCAAATTCTCCCATGTCATCGTCTCATTATCAGCGTCCATCTTCTTTCTCTTTCCAGCCGAGGCTACCTTCGGCCTGTGCTGCACAACCTTCTTACCTTTGTCCATTTTGCTATCAGTTCGGCGATTCCAGTCGATTTTATAAACTCCGAAACGGTTACCAAAACTGTTGAAACTGCTGAAATTCAATAACTGTCGTACCTCATAAATCTGAATATGCCAAAGTTCTGAGAAATTCTGAAAAGGCCATACGCCCTGAAGAGCCTGTGTAAGCCGTACGCCTTGGAGATTCTGTACTGGCTATATGATTATCAGTGAAATCCGGCAACTAATTGCCACTTGAGGCCATACGACTTGAAAATCTTGGCAAGTCCATAGGATGTGAATGATCTGCCAAGGCCGTACGGTTTGGCAAGGCCGTACGGTTTGAATGGATGGTCGTACGACTCTGCAACTCTGAGGCTGTACGACTTGAAAATCCTATTAATGTCGTATGATTTGAAACTCCTGTGAATGCCGGACGATTTGAAACTCCTGTGAATGTCGGACGATTTGAAACTCCTGTGAATTCCGTACGACCCTGGGCTTTTGTGAATTCCGTACGGCTTGAAAGACTGGTGAATACCGTACGCCTTGAGGTACTTCGCCGAAATCACCTGATATGATGATGACGTACGCTGTGCAGAGAATGGAAACGCTGTATGCTATGAAGACTTGTGACAGCCGTACAATTTGAAGATCCTTTGAAGGCCGTACGACCTCAAGACTTAGAAACTAATGAGGGTGCCGTACGATTTCTTTTTCTGTGCTTGACCTGACAAACTCGTACGGATTTTTGTTTTCTCCTCTCTGATAAGGGTGTCGTACGATTTCTCTTCCTGTGCTTGACCGTACGCCTTTCTTCCTTTTACAATTTCGTTCTGTCCAAGATAGCTTGTCCTTAAATGGCCGTACGACTTCCTCCTTGGTCGAGTTTTGGCAACTTTTTATTTTAATGTTCCCTACTATGATTTTTCGCCATATATTTCCCTCAGCAAATTTCTCCCTTGGCCGTACGATTTGTTTAATAGCCAAAATTTTTATTTGAATTCGCTTCACTTTATTTAATTTGAGCACTTTCTCCCTTAGGTGCCCACTTCTTCTCATGACTACTTGTATTTTAATTTTTCACCATTTAATACTTCTTTTCTTGGTGTCCAAGTCGTTTAATTTTTTATTTAATTTTTTCTCCTTTCTTTTACTTTCCTTTCTGACTTCCTTCACATTTCTTTTATTTTTTTCTTCTTTTTTCTTTTTTCTCCATTCGCCTTGTTCTTCCTTATTTACTCTTTTATTTTCCTTTATTTTTTGATGTCTCATAGCTTTTTTCCTTTCTATTTTTATTTTTTTCAACTTCTGTTCATTTTCTCTCTCCTCCCTTCTCTCTTCTTTTCTTTTCATCCCTCTAGCTTCGCTGTGTTCCCGAACATTTAATTCTGAGGTGTAGTACCATTTACATGTGTGTGGTGGCCTTTTATAACATTCTTCCTCACAGCACGTTCCTATATACTCTATATCAAACCATTTATCAAGTAAAGGGGCAGGACCAATACCTCGAAAACTTCCATCGATGTACCTTCGGCCGTACTGTTGATACCACGTAACATCGTCGCCTTGTACTGTTGGTGGTCCCGCTAGGTTAGGAATTATTTTCCAGAGTCCATCTTGAGTTGAGATCTTCCTAACCCTTGGTATTTTTCTTCTTTCTCAACGCATTTGTTTCAGAAGGTCTTCTGTATACCCGTCCACCGTTGACACAAATGTATCTTCTGTCTTCAACACTGTCTTTAAGCAAGGGGCCTTCTTCTCGAAGTAAGCATCCCATTGCTCATCAGTCCATTCCTCCTCGTCATCCTTTTGCAACTCATCTTGTTCTTGGCCTGCTTGTTTCTCCTTTTCCGCTTGGGCTTCCGTATCCAAGTCCTTGGCTACATATCCCCATTTTACTCCTTCATAAGGGGCCACATAGTGCCAGTGTCCCCCCAATCGACGCCAAAGGGCAGGGGTTCCGAACACTGCATTGGTTAGGTGCTTGTGTATCCGTGGTACTGCAATTCCTTCCACTCGCTTCTCTGCCAACCTTTCTTCAATTATTTGATCTCGGCCTGATTCTGCCCAGTCATCGTCTGCTACATATCCGGGACCTCCTAGTCCCCAGTCTTGTTTGCTCGGCCCATCACTTTGCACTAGCCAATCTTCCTTTGTGGCATAGCCCAACATGTTGATGGCGATAGTATTCTTCTCCTTTCTCTCCTGATATAGCTTTAACTTTGATCCGTTGATTGCCTCCGATATCAGTGACCCATCTAGATTTTCTAGCTTTATAGAACCATTGTCACCTACTTCCCGTACTCGGAACGGTCCTATCCAACGAACTTTAAACTTCCCCGGCTTGATCTCGTTACGGCCGTTATATTTCAAAACTAACTGGCCCGGCCGGAAATTCATTCGTCAGAGATGCTTGTCGTGCCAATATTTCGTTCGCCGTTGCATGTTCTCCGTCACCCATTGTGCCATCACCCTTCGCTCGTCCAGCTTATTCAATTGGTATAGTCTTTCCTTTAAACTTTCAGTATCGCCCAACCGATTCTCCACGGCTATCCTTAGGCTTGGTACTATTTACTCCATCGACATCACCGCCTCCTGACCGTACATTAATTGGAAGGGCGTGTGGCCCGTTGTTACTTTGTACGTTGTCCGATATGCCCATAGGACGGCTGGTAACCTTTCTTCCCAGTCAGCTTCTTCCATGCCGCATGATTTGTGAATAACTGATACGAGCACCTTATTTGTAGACTCCGCCTAGCCATTAGCTCACGGGTAGTACGGACTTGACAGGTTGTGAAAAATTCGGAACTCCATCGTCATCAACCTGATAACATGATTAACGAAATGCCCTCCACGATCACTCGTGATCCGAATGGGGATGCCGTACCGTGTCACTATTTGCTCGTAGATGAATCTTGTTGTACTCTGTGCTGTATTGTCTTGCAACGCTCGAGCTTCAACCCACTTCGTCAGATATTCAGTAGCAACCACAATATATCGACATCGATGCAGGTGACTCACCTTTAATGGTCCAATGAAATCCAACCCCCATCGTTCGAACAATTCCTGTGGCTGTGAGGGATGTAGTGGCATGAAGTCCCGCTTCAATGGTTTCCCGACCCTCTGGCAAACGTCACAGCCTAACACCCACTCCTTAGCATCAGTGTGCATCGTCGGCCACCATAGGCCTGCCAAGAGAATTTTCCTTGTTGTCACATCTAGTCCCATATGGCCGCCAACCAGTCCTTCATGTGCCTCCTTTAGTACGCCAGGTATCTCTTCCTCTATGACACATCTCCGGAGGATCTGGTCGGGTCCCATCTTGTAGAGTAAACAATTGATCAACTGGAATGTCTTACTTTTCAGTACGAGCTTCCTTCTTTCCGCTGGTGGCATTTCTTTAGGGAACGTGGATGTGGACAGATATTCTGCAATCTTCTCGTACCATGAGGGCAATGTTGCAATCTGCAATAAGTGTGCATCCGAGAAGTCTTCATTCACCCCTCCCTCAGCAGGTTCGCCCGACCGGATTCTGGATAATTGATCGGCAAAAACATGGCTCTTTCCCGGTCGTACGATGATAGTGAACGTAAACTCTTGCAACAAAAGTAACCATCTGCTTACCCGTCCTTGGATAATCGGCTTGTTCACCAGGTACATCAAGGCTTAGTGATCCACATAGAAAGTGAACGGCGTGGCTAGGAGGTAATGCCTGAACTTCTGTACGGAGTAAACCATTCCTAGTGCCTCACGCTCCGTCGTACTGTAATTCTTTTCTGCTTTTGAAAGTAGTCGACTGGCAAAGAATACCAGGTGGTCCAACCCATGTGCTCCCACTTGTGCTAGGGTTGCTCCGATGGCAAAATTAGAGGCATCTACATGTACGTGGAACTCCTTATCCCAGTCCGGATACATCAATATGGGTGAGCTGATCAATCTATCCTTCAGTTCCTGGAATGCCTTCTCCTGTTCTCCGGCCCATATAAATGGTTGGCCTTTCCTTGTCAGTAGGTCGAGAGGGTACGATACTTGGGCAAAATTTTTAATGAATCTCCGATAGTATCCCACATGCCCGAGGAAGGACTTCACACCAGTGACGTTCTCCGGAGCCTCCATCTGTACGATGACTCACGCCTTGTCGGGATCTGTTTTCAACCCAGCTTTGCACACAATGTGTCCGAGCAACTTCCCTTGTGGCACCATAAATCTGCATTTCTTCCGATTCAAGGCAACGCGGGCTGCTCTACACAGTTCCATGCACTCGCCTAAGGCTTTCAAATGTTTTTCCTTATCACTATAAATTGACGAGTCATCGAGGAAGGCTTTGAAATTACCTACCGACATTTTATCAAAAATATGGAGTATCATCCTCTGGAATGTAGCTGGGGCGTTGCATAATCAAAATGGCATTCGGTTGTATGCGTACACCCCGTCCTTGACCATGAACATAGTCTTTAATTTGTCCTCCTCCGCGATACTGATTTGATTGTAACCCGAGAAGCCATCTAGAAAGGAGTACATTTCATGCCCGGCAACTTCTTCCAGAATTGAGTCGGTGAAGGGAATAGGAAATGGATCCTTGATAGTCACTACATTCAGACTACGAAAGTCAACACAGATTCTAATTTGCTCCTTCTCTTTTTTCAAGGATATGACGATCGGTGATACCCACTCGCTGACCTCCACCTTGAAAATGATGCTGGCCTCCAGCATCTTCCCAATCTCCTCCTGTACTTCAGCGGCATAGTTTTTGTTCATTATGTACGGTCGCTTCCGTATGGGCTAGGCTCCCGGTACGAGAGGAATCCTGTGCACACATAACTCCGGTGGTACGCCTTTTAAATCTTTGTACGTGTAATGTCCCCATTTTGGCCATATGCTCTTCTTTGACTGATAGCCTATTTCTGGAAATCCGTAGGTTGATCAAAAGTGAAATTAGGGTTTCCTTGCTTGGAGGTTTGTGGCATTTGTAGGTATTTACTATTTTTAGTAAATACTAATTTTGGCAATGGTACAGTTGTCATCCTTCATTACGTCATTTTCAGTTGGAGCAGTTGCTTGGGTTTGATTTTGGCTTTAAAAAGCATTATTTTGGTGAAATAATATATTTCAAGGCATTAATGTTTTAAGTTCAAGTTGACCCCTTGGCCTAGTTCATTAACTTTAAGTTGTTCTTAAAAGGTGGTCATGAAGGGGGACGTCATCATGGAGGATAAATTTAATATTTAAAGTCTTTTAATGCCTTGGGAAAAGTGGACGCCTTTTCTTGAAGATATTCTTTTATAAATAATGTTTATTTGTGCCTTGATAAAGTGGAGGCCTTTTTGAGAAGTTGGAAGGTTTCTGGAAATTTGAAGAGTCTCATGTGACTTTTGGCGTACTTCCTTGAGGAATTGAAGAGTCTTCTACTCTTCTATAAAATGAATGCTTTGCTTCAGCATTGGAATCTATGAATTTATGCTAATGTTATGCTGTCGAAATGACAACTTGGTTTTTACTTCGAGGGATGCTTACCTCCTAGTTTCAATCCAATTTCGTGTTTGAAATACAACACCTAGTTGGTTTTCATTGCTGCTTCTCATCCAGACTAGCAGATTGAGCTCAACAGTTGAAGTTTTTAATGATATTTCCAGTTTTGAAGTTGCTGATGCAGTCACAGCTGAAAGTGGTTTTTGCATACAGCTTTTTGTGTGAATTTAATTTGCTTGTGGGTACTTTTCCAATCCATTCCTACACCCAAGGCGACCATCTTTGGAGAGTTTCAGATTTTAATTTTGAGTTGTTGATTTTTACTTGTCAAAATCGCCCCTCATGAAGGCCGTACCATTCTTGCTGCATTGGGATTCGTGTAAGAATTAAATTACGAGTTTTTGTTGCTGTTTCTTCATCTAATGTTGGGCGCCTATCTTCCAGCAGCTCATTGGTTTTCGTTTCACACAAAACGGAGGTATTTTGAGTGAGTTGTGAATATTTCTTTGAATTTCACAGTTGCTGATCAGAATTTCCAGAATTGTTATTTTACATCAGACTTGTTTAAGTTTGAATCTTCAGTCCTTTCTTCATCATTTATTGTTGATGTCTAACATGGAATCATCCAGTATCATGGTACATTGAATCTATTGTAATTTTCATGTAATTTGCAGCTCTTTTTCCATATTGTAAGACTGTAAACAGTAGTACTGTTCCAGTCCTTTATTGCTGCAATTCTTTCTTTAATTTCACATTAGTACCCCTGGATGGTTTACCGCCAGTGTGGATAATTGGATTTGTATTACTCTTGTACCCACTCTCAAGTGGTGAATCCCCACAACTCTGTGGATGCCCGCCGCAGCGGACGAATTGTTTTAATTGTAATCTTTTCCCCCCACTGTTTGGTGGTAGTGTGGAAATGCTCTTCATGGCTGGTTATCCGCCTATTCATTTCTAGTTTCAATTCAACACTCCGTCATATGTTAGCACCTCGCCCTCAGTGGGATCTTGAGTGCACATTCTTGACGTGGAGTAGTTTCTTTCAAGTATTTTTCATTTAGCTCCTCCACCATATGACATCACCTATTCCTCATTGGGATTGAGTGTGCATTCTTGGTGTGAGTTCTTTTCAAGTTTGGTTTTCTATTTGGAGCTAACGCTAATCAAGTTGGTTAAGTGCTGGTTATGTTGTGTTACTTCATAAAAAAAAATTGGTTAGCATATTTCAGTACGTCCAAGCGAAAGCATCTTTATATTCCATGAATATTTTGAATGCTGCCGCTTTCAGGACAGGGTCCCAATCATCACCCACAAAAATCTCCTTAGGTTTGGCTTATTCCCCAAGGTTTACCTTTTTCAGCGTTGGTTCCTCGTACTTAATGATTTTGTCCTATTCAAACTTGTGTGCTGGCGTCACATCCAATTCTGCCATACCTTCTTTATATTCTCCGTACTCAGGTGGAAATGTTTCACTGGTCGAGCCCTTGTCTTCTTCTGCTTCCCCCTCCTTGACTTGCAGCATGTTGCAATCCAGGTGGAAGACTTCATAATCCTCCATTTGCCAGTGAAACAGTCCGTTCAGTGAATTGGTCTCATCCTCCGAGCAACTCCCAATCTCCAGTACCCCTTTGTCATCTGGTTCCATTAGCTTCCTTTCACCATCCTCTGATTCTCCTCCGGATTCAGATGCCGAAGATGCTAGATCTTCACTGACCGCCTGGTTCTTCAGATCAATGGTGTATTTCCTCCCCCGATTTTCTATTGAGAGTGTATTCTGCTTCCAGTTGTGGGTTGCCTTGGCAGCTATCAACCATCCCCGTCCCAAGAGTGCATCGTACGCCTTTTTCTCCAGTGGGATGACTACAAAGTTTAGCAAAAACAACTGTGTGCCGATCAAGACCTTCTGCTCCATTAGTGTACCCAGCGGTCTGATGCCATGTTGATCTGCTCCCACGAGGTGGAATGTCAGGGGCCAAAGAGTCGGCTTACCTGAACACTTCCAGGTCTCTTCAGGTAGTACGTTTACTCCTGAACCACCATCGACGATAGTGTTAGATAATTTCATGCCCAAGATTTCCATCTCGACGACGGCTGGTTTCCTCCCGATGCTTACTGCGAGTAGCATTGGGTTTGCGGTCTCGGCTACCAGTTTTGGCAGTCGTTCTGGTGGACCCTTCTGAAGATTTTCTTCAATAACATTTGTAAGCGCTACTTTGAGATAAGGCATCGTTTGCAAGAGATCAGTTACCTTAATGCGTACGGTTGTGTGAAGCATCTACCGTACGATATTCTTCTCCGACTCCGACTGTAGCAACGTACTGGTAGCTTTAGAATTCTTGCATTCGTTCACCATTGCCTCTTCTACTTTTGTCTTGGCCTCCCGAAATCTTTCTTTCTCCGTACGAGGGTCTGGATAATTTGCCCCTTTTGACTGCGCCCTTGTAATTGCCAAGACTTCTTCGTTGGCTATCTCTAGCATATTGATACTACCTTTCTGCTTTGGACAGTCGGTGTCTTCATGATCACCCGGTCCACACCAATTGCACAGCTTTCCCCCGTTGCCTAGGCCACTCTGACAATCCCTCGCAAAGTGACCCCATTCATTACAGTTTCGGCATTGGATCATCGGCCATCCTTTGCTATCGTACTGAATTTTGCTTCTCGGCGTATTTCTCCGATTGTTACGGTAGCCTCCAGGGGATGCATTGTTGCTCTGTGGCTTTGGTGGCGTGGTCAGAGGGGTTGACTGTTTGCCTTGGGTGAAGAATACTTGCGAACTTTTGGTTTTTAAGTTGTATGGGCACTCCTTAATGGAGTGTCCCATAACTTGGCAGATGTCACAGAATAACTTTTTTGGGCAATTTTCCTTTGTGTGACCTTCCGTTTTGCAGTCCGTACACCATAATTCATTTGCCTCTTTGGATCCTTCCCTGTCGGCTTTCAGTTCTTTCATCATCCGCATCATATCCCGCCGAAGAGCTTGTACAGTTGCCGATTCATCTTCATTTTCCTCTGCACTCTCTTCGTCATCCCTCTTCTTCCCCTTCGAGGAAGTCCTATTCTCACTTTCAATATCCATCGCCCGATTGTATGCTTCGGTGTATGAGGATGGCGGTACTACTTTCATTTTTCGCCGAAGCGAGGGGATCAGTCCTTCAATGAACCATCTTTTCTTTAAACCATCTGCCGACTGTGCCTCAAGCATTCCTATCAAGTCTTTCAACTTTCTGTTGTAGGTCCGCACATTCTCGTGCTTCCCTTGTTTAGTATGATATATTTCTGTGACAATCTCACTATCGTCCCGTAGAAGTTTGAACTCTTCTTGGAAAGCTTGCTTCAATACCCTCCATGTAGCTCTCTGTGCTTGATCCAATTCCGTGTAACAATCAATGGCACTGTCTCTGAGTGTTGCTGGAAATGCCCTCAGCCACTGGTCGGGGTCATCCTGCCCGTTGGCTATCCAGATAGTCTCGCATGTCTTGCAATACCGTACGGGATCCTCAGAGCCATTCCCCATGAATTTCGGCAACTTTTTCTGGTCCGGATGAGCCATCTTTACCGGTTGACCTCCTTGTGTTTTGGACCCGATTAGACTAGTGGATTCCTCGCTACGTCCCTATGCGTCACTTGCACTCTTGGCCACGTACGAGTCACTCCCACGTCCTCCGTCAGCGTCCTCAACACCGTGGGTCTCCTCGAATTCCCTCCGATGCTCTCTCTGCCTTGGGGTCTTAAGCTCTGGTCTTCCACTCCTTAGATGGTCGCCGTCGTCCGAAAGGGACAACTCTCAAAATCGTCTAATGCTATTATTCAAATCATCTTCATTTTCACAGGGGTTATATCTTCCTGCGTGTGGAGTGCTGAAGGGGTCTTCGTCCCTTCCTTCTATCAAACTGTGGTGCACTCGTTCAATGGATGTGTCTATTCTTGTCAGATTTTCATATGTTCTTTTTATGCTCTGATTTATTTCAATTAAGTCCTCATCCAATTCCTTACCGACTTGCTTAGTCGTCTTCGCCAGTTTTCTTGTTCTTGTAGCCTGAGTGATCGCCGAACTTGCTCTTCCGAAGTCCCGTGCCCGTCAGGTACTCGATGCTTGTCTTTGTTCGGCCGTACGGGCATTTATTAGTTGTTCAAGCAATCATTGCTGGTTGCCGGAAGTACGGCGCCAGCTAGTATCGCGTTCTTCCTCTTCACGTTTGGTTCTGTCTTCACAACATTGTACGATTTGCTGCCTTCGGCGCTCGCGATCCTCTTCTTCTCGCAAGTCTTGCAGGATAATGAAATGGCGGACCAGCAACCTGGGCATGCGATTCAGGAGGTGGTTCACCTCGTCGTTCACTTCCAACCGATCCCAGATGACTTCCTCAGGGATCTCCCGAATGTGGGATTCCCTACGCACGTGGTCACGTAACGATATTTTCCACAAATTTACCAGATCTTCGTCAATGAGTCTTCCCGTTCCTCATTAGCATTTACAGGTTCTTCCGCTGGTTGACCCATTCGCTGCCATGGCGGATGATGCCCTAGTCCGTTCAGGAACGGCGCCAAATGTTTGCCTACAGTATGTAATTCAAATCCTACGTACTACTGGCAAACTAGTCATGTGCAGAACATAGAATAAAACAGTAACCAGAAAGATATCATATTTGAATACCAAAAACTTTATTCATCATCAAAAATATCATGTACAATCAAAAGTATCAGCAGTGCTTAACAATATAACCATCGGCACATAACTCCTTACTATCTCCCGACTATCCCAACGGACTACATATAACGTTCAACGGTGGTTAGATAACCAACCGACACGACGTTTCATAACAACATTAACATTAACATTAATCCGAACATGATTTCCCGAAAGTACATGACATTATTATTCTTTACTAATCTATAGTTTTATTAGCAATTGGCCGACTACGACCAAGGCCAACTACGGCCGACAACAAAGTAAAGATATACGACTAACAGCAAAAAGAAGAAAACAAAACATTACTAGAATCGGCATGAACCATGTTGGAAACAAAGAGTATGGACAAGACATTTTGGGCTAACGCAGTTAACACTATTGTTTACATTGCGAATAGGAGCCCAACTATTGCAATAAGAGGTAGGACCCACATGTAGCTTGGTATGGAAGAGAGGCTACAGTGGCACACTTGAAATTATTTAGTTGTTTAGCATATGTTTACATACATGATGAGAAAAGACACAAATTGGATGCAAAGAGTGAAGCATGCATATTCAGTTTCACAGGTTATAGTGTAAAAAGCAAAGCCTACAAGTTCAATTTCACTAAAGGAAGCATATTATTTTTTATGCCTACATTAACTGTTTTCTACAGTGCCTCAGAATTTCAGAAATTTGTCAGATAGAGATAATTGACTGCACCTTTCACAATCCTGAGGTAACTTAGCATCTAGATTCTGAGGAAGACAGAATACGGTCCAGAATAATTGCAACTCTTCAAGATGGCCAATTGCTTTGATGGGCTGTTTACCAGAAACCATGAGATCAATCTACAAAAGACAAAAAAGTCA
Organism: Sequoia sempervirens; assembly: GCA_007258455.2. NCBI lineage: Eukaryota > Viridiplantae > Streptophyta > Pinopsida > Cupressales > Cupressaceae > Sequoia > Sequoia sempervirens. Next base: position 107,618,004 of record VDFB02000003.1, on the reverse strand, counting down.
AATTTAATAACATATTTTAGCTAACACTGTTCCACTCAATGAGGAATAGACATTGCACATTGGATTTTGTTTTTAATGCCTCACTCTAAGCATGTGAATGATTGTTCCTGTGTTCATATGTAACGCAGGTAATCATCTCTGGATATATCATGGGAAGATACAACTATATATGATATCATATTCACTAGACTACAGTAAGCTTACAAAATCCAACAACATAAAAAGAATTATCAGTTTCCACTCGCATGAAATTCCCTAATATGCATCCAGTTTGATTGAGATATACTACCAATACACATCATTTCCTGGAAATTAAACCTATATAAAAGAGTTACCTCATGCCCTATGCGTTCTGGGCTGACCTTGGTAGTAAGTGCAGCTTTGACCTCTTTGTCAACAGCTGCCTTCTTTATTTCATCATCCAGCTTAAACTCAAATCTTGCACCTAAAAAAGTTCATATTATACTATGGACATGGAAAAAATACTATTTCCAAACTTGCATCTTATAGAAAAATCTCTTTTCATAAAAGCCAATATTTCTTATCCAAATATTTGTGAATGCTTCCACAGTCAAGACCAAAGTCAATACCAAATCGAATTGCCCGTAGAACTCGCAATGGATCATCCATAAATGTCTCCTTTGGTGGTAAAGGTGTAGCTATAATTCCAGCTTTTAGATCTGGTATACCTAAATTTTAGAATGGTAATTTATTGAGATACCACACAGAAAACACCAAAAATGAATTGATCTAACAAAAAGAATTGCTGTCCATGATATTTCTGAAAAGAGAACCTCAAACCTCTTCCAGTTAAGTCCTCCACTGACCCAGTGTTTATATTGTAGAACAAGCTGCAAGGAAAAATCATTCATTAGTTGTTAGAATTCAAGCCCGAGATCATCTCACAAAGTGTACAATTGCAGTTATATATGGTTTAAGTTTAAAGCAATATATTATTTTCCAAAGACTAAATCAAAGGGAGCCTTCACAATTCAAAAGACAGATCACTATTCATTGCCAGCTTTCTGAAATACTTGTTGAATATTTTCAAATACGAAAGATTTATATAGAAGTCAAACTTATTTAATTGCCACCCTTCAGAAGCTTTTGGCAAACATGTATTTGAATAATTGCAATGTAAATTGAGAAATGCCAAGCTTCGCTAAATTGTATACAACACAACAATACTTTGACACACCCTTCAAAAGTACTTTCAAACATGCATTTGAGAAATTGCTATATAATTTGAGAAAACCTTCCCTGAATCGTATACATTGTACAACACAACAACACTTTGTGGGCCTATTCTATTGTATCATCACATTTTGATACAGTTATTACACCATGCAAGATTTTGTAATAAATCACCCTGGGCAATCTTCTAAAGGAAACTCAATTAACTAAGACAAGTAAATCAATGAATTTGTGTGTTGCCCCACTATCAATCAAAACCATCACTCTCTAACCATGCAATATTCCTGTAACTCTGAATGGGCTGTACCTAGGTGTCCCTGATAGAGTAGCAAAAGTCCCTCCTGTAGTTCCTCCTGTTGATTTAAGGTAGCTTTAGTCAGATATAAATGATGATTGCATTTATGCATTATCATCATTTATATATAATCGAAATCTACTATAATATCTGCAAGTAAGTTATTCGAAATTCTGATCATGAGTAAATTTGAAATCAAATACTAATCGAACTTTAACATACACTAATCGCTGTTTGCTAAATACATGCGGGTGTTTGGAGATTAGCCACCGATAATTATCGGTTGGCTAAGAGGAGTCCGCGTACTCAAAGGACACGTCCTCTCATGAGACACGTCTCTCCTTGAGGCGTGTCTCCGCTTCAAGATATAAAGACATAATTCGATCTTCTATTGTAGTATATCGAAATACATTAATATTCTGCAATAAGAAGATCAGAAACAAAACATTAGAATTCTGACTTAGAATACATCCACAGAATTTTTAGATTTAGGATTTGCTTATTCTCCACATAGAATATAATCTGATTAGATTTGGTTACATTAACATGGTATCAGAGCCAAGTTGAGAAAATCTGAATCAAATCTAGATATCAGATTATTTAGAAAAATCGTATTTTTAAGAAATCAAATACACATCACATTCTTCATAATGTCAAGTGTGATCAGATTTGAAGACCGTCTTGAAGGTGCAAACAACTTCACATCATGGAAATTCAGAATCATGATGATTCTAAAAGAAAATAAGTTAGACTCATTTGTGAAAGAAAACAAGAGAGAACCAGAGGATGATCTAGAGAAAACTCAATGGATTGAGAACAATGAGAAAACCATGAAAATTTTAGTAGATGCAGTTAGGGACCATATAGTACCTATTTTGTCAAAACATGAGACTGCATATCTAATGTTTAAATCCCTTGAGAGCACATTTGAAATAAACAACACCAGTAGGACCCTTGCATTAAAAAGGCAACTTAACAATGTTCAAATAAACAAAGGAGAATCTATCAATGCATACTTCATGAGAATCACTGAACTAAGAGATCAACTATCAACAATTGGCTATCAAATTGATAGCAAGGAGTTAACACTAATAGCTCTAGGAGGCCTACCAAACTCATGGGAGTCATTTGTTCAAGGAATAAGTGCGAGATCTAAACTCCCTAAATTTGATAGGCTAAGAACAGACTGCTTACAAGAAGAAACGAGACTCTTGACAAAAGAAAACAAGCAGAAACCCATAGATGAGGATATTCATGTGTTAAACACAAATTCTCATAAGAAAGGTAAGAAGAAAAACTTCAAGAGAAAGAAGAATTCTTATGGGAAGGGATCATCCAAGAAAAGGAAAGACATCTCCCAAATACAATGTTTCAGATGTGATCAATATGGACACTATGCAATGAAGTGCCCTGATAGAACAAAACAACAAGCATCTTTTGCTAAAGTGGAAAAAACAAATACAGACTATGACTCTGAGAAATTTGTCTTCTATTCATCCTTTTCCAGTCAAGTATCTAACAATATCAACAACTGGGTAATTGATAGTGGTGCATCAAGGCATATCACAAGGTTCAGAGAACACCTAGATACTATGACTGAAGAAACTGATGAAGAAGTAACTATTGGAGATGATTCTGCACATCCCGTAAAAGGGGTTGGAACTTGCACCATCAAATTGAATTTTGGTTTCTCCCTACAACTCACTGGAGTCTTATTTGTACCAGGAATAAAGAGGAATCTAATATCCATCTCTGCTCTTGAAGACAATGGATATAGGGTTACCTTTATGGATGGAAAAGTTTTGGCATGGCCAAAGAACTCCACTATAAAGAAAGCACAAACTATAGGTATAAGACAAGGTTATCTTTACAGACTATGCACTGACATTAAACAAGCCCTTACCCTTGAGACTTCAGATTCAAATGAAATTTGGCATCGAAGATTAGGACATATTCATTTCCGTGCCCTACCCTCTGTGGAAAAACTAGTAACTGGATTGCCTAAATTAAAATAAATTCATGAAGGAGCTTGTAAAGGGTGTGCCCTAGGAAAGAATACAAAGGGATCCTTCCAAAATAGTTTGAATAAAACCAAAAATGTGTTAGAACTGGTCCACTCTAACTTATGCGGACCCATGTCTGTACCCATGTCTGTACCCTCCATGGCAGGCTTCCTATATTATGTAATATTTATAGATGACTTCTCTAGGAAGACCTGGATTTATTTTCTTAAATGTAAAGAGTCAATAGAAATCCTTAAAAGGTTTAAGGAGTTCAAAAGCTCTTACTGAAAACTTCTCCGGGAAGAAAATCAAAATTTTAAGGGCAGACAATGGGAAGGAATACACCTCTAAAATCTTTAAGAAATTTTGCATGAATGCTGGGATTAAGGAGTTTACAGTAGCCTACAACCCTCAACAAAATGGTGTTGCTAAAAGGAAAAATAGAACTATTATAGAAGTTGCTAAAGCAATGTTGTTTGACCAAAACATAGAAACCTCATTCTGGGCAAAAGCCTCTAGAACTGCTGTATACATCCAAAATAGATGTCCACATTCTCATCTAGATAACAAGACTCCTGAAGAAGCTTTTACTGGCATAAAACTTGACATTAGTCACTTAAGGATCTTTGGTTGCCCTGTCTACATTCATGTACCTAAAGAAAAGAGATTCAAACTAGAACCTTCTGGAAAGAAAGGGGTATTTGTGGGATATAGTGAAACCTCTAAAGCCTACAGAATATTCATACCCGGGCAGAAACAGATTGAACTAAGTAGAGATGTCATATTTGAGGAAGACATTGCATTCAAAAGGGCAAGGAGTTCAAATGAGATAGAAATTCAAAATTCCCCTAAAGTCTTAGAAGAGGAACCTACTCCTGAGATTCAGAGGGAGTATCCTGAAGAAATCATAAGTGAATTTCAATTTGCTTCAGAAGAGACCACTTTGGGCTAGGAAGATGATTAAAGAAGTTGAGAATCATGCAGCACCCAAGGGAACCTTTAGGGAAAGTAAGAAACCCAAAAGATTCTCAAGCTATGTTGCCTTAATGAATGAGATCATTAGTTCAGAACCCACCAGTGTTACAGAAGCTTTCAAACATCAAGTATGGAAGGATGCAATGACGGAAGAGTATCAGTCCATTTTGAAAAATGATGTGTGGGATATAGTGCCTAGACCAAAAGAGAAATCTGTTGTCTCTTCCAAATGGCTCTTCAAAATCAAACATGCTGCTAATGGTAGTATAGAAAAACACAAGGCACGTTTTGTGGCCAGAGGTTTCTCACAAAAGGAAGGTATTGATTATGTAAGAGACATGGTAGAAAGGAATGTGATTCAGTTGGAGTATATCAGTACAAATGATCAAACAGCAGACATTCTCACCAAGCCTCTCTCCAGAATTAAAGTTGAACACTTTAGGAAGAAACTTGGTATGGTTGAAATGTAATTTGATATTATGATTGAAATTCAAATTGTTTAGTTGTACTAATATATTTAAAAGATGTTTAATGTGTAAACTCTTTTGTCACGTGTGTGACTCCATGACTTTATGGGCCCTCTCTCCCCCTGTGTACATTATTGAAAGGTGACGATCTTTCTGATAATGAACACTTGTATTTGACATTGTAAAGTGACGACTCTACAATGATAAGTTGAACTATCATGATAGATATCATGTGACTTGATATCTGTGGACATGTCATAATAATATCTCGTGGACATTTTGATAGATATCATGAGACTTAATGTCAATTGAAGATCATTATGATCCTTATGAGATAACCATGGTGGATAAATATATATATCCGTGGATATGCCATGAATTATTATGGTAGACATCATGAGACTTGATGACAGTGCACATACCATAATGAAGATGTGTTATGAAGAATGTCATGTGACTTGACAATTTTTGGAAACATATCATATCTTCAATATCACGTGTAAGGTGATATCTCTACTTACTTGTTTTGAGTTATCTTCCCTAGCTAGGAGGGAGTGTTGATTTAAGGTAGCTTCGGTCAGATATAAATGATGATTGCATTTATGCATTATTATCATTTATATATAATCGAAATCTACTATAATATCTGCAAGTAAGTTATTCGAAATTTTGATCATGAGTAAATTCAAAATCAAATACTGATTGAACTTAACATACACAAATCGCTGTTTGCTAAATACATGTGGGTGTTTGGTCCGCGTACTCAAAGGACACGTCCTCTCATGAGACGCGTCTCTCCTTGAGGCGTGTCTCGCCTTCAAGATATAAAGACATAATTTGATCTTCTATTGTAGTATATCGAAATACATTAATATTCTGCAATAAGAAGATCAGAAACAAAACATTAAAATTCTGACTTAGAATACATACACAGAATTTTTAGATTTAGGATTTGCTTATTCTCCACATAGAATATAATCTGATTAGATTTGGTTACATTAACACCTCCAATGATCTAGTCTCCAAGTTCAGCATCTTCCTCTTCTTGTTCACTTCCTAAATCAATTTCCTCCTTTACCTCTTCATTATTGAAGACAACCTCAATATAATGAACCTTACCTCAACCATGGCACCTGTGACCTGGTTCCCATGGCTCCTTAGATGAAAAAAATAGTTTCTTTCTCCACAACTCATTCTTCATCTCTTCATCCATGCTTGTCTATTTGCACCATTCTTTCATAAAGGGTTTCTTGTCCTTCTAAGGTGGAAATGACTTAGGCTAGAATTTGTTCTTTGGTGTAGAAAAATCCATGTTCCTTGCCCTTTTAAACACATCCTATAAAGAAGGTGGTTCAAGTGCCTTCACCCAACCCCTAAATAGTTCAATCAAGCCCTTAATGAATGATACAATAAACCTCCTCTCTGAAACATGAGGAGCCATCACCAACAATCTGGACTTCAAACACATAACCATTGACTGAGCCATATTGTTTTAATTGTGCTAGCTTCCTAAAATACAATTGTGATTCTTTCCTGTAAAACTTGTCAATTAGCCTTTAGCCGAAATCTGCATAAGAGTCTATGAAACTATGACCCTAAGTCACCAATCCATGGTATCACCACTCATGAGCATCTCCTTCCAAATGCAATGTGGCATATTTTATCACTTCCCCTTCAAACATAAGATTTAGGGAGAAGTATGTATCCAACTATTGGATCCAAGAATGTATCGTGCATTTGTTTGAGCCATCAAAATATGGGTATGGACAGCTTGCCCAACCTTCGTTGCAAGTCTTAGCTTTGGGTTCCTATCTCTTTGGGATTATTTCTTAACTTCAATTGATAGAAATTTGTAAGAGACATCGCTTCATGAAATTCATCCCCAAGATATCTATACTCATGTAGGTACTCCATATAGCTCTTTCCTACATTTTGTTGTTCCTTATCACCATACAATTCTTTTATTAGGAGTCTAGCTGCTAATCCTATTATTGTTTTGGTATTATCGTTATTGTTCTTGTTTGCAGAGTTACTTGCTTCACCATTGTTGTTCTGACCAGCTCTAGGTATGTTCATATTTTGCAACATTTGTGTCAATAAATTGGTCAACTGTTGTTGTCCATGTATAAGTTTGCATTTAATTGTCCATCTGTATTATTGATCTCACATGGATTCCTTCTATATTTGCCTAGTGTAATCTCTTCTACTTTTGAATCTGCAAATGGAAACCCTTCTGTATTTTTTGGAAATTGAAAATATGTCCTTCTGAGGTCTCTTTGATATACATGTTTGTTTATCACTTGGATGCATATAGAGCATATTTCTACATCAATCTTTAGATACCCAACATGCTAGCAGGAAAACCAACTATGATAACATTGAAATATCCCTAACTATTTTTTTATATTTTTGACAAATGTTTGACAAAATGCTCATGAGCTAAATAAATGCAAGAAATTAATTTACATTGACCTGACCACAATTCACACAACTATAACAAAATATTAAAGCTATTCAACTGAAATTTATCTCGACACAGCTACACAAAAACAACACATATCTATGGCCAGAATTGACATGCCAATATTCTCATTTGATAAACTTGGAACTACATACATCCAGTTCTAATCTAAAATAATTAAATACATTCTAACCCTTTTTTGCCGATCCCTAGTAAGTTGTGCCCAACATATTAAGTCAATACTCATCAAATAATAGTGTGACTAGGATTTAGAACCCTCCAAACATCCCCAAAACTAGTCGCCCCTTTCTCAAATTTTCCAAACACCTCCCTTAAACTTGCATGGTTCAATTCTGGAAAGATTGCAACCACTAACAAGATGGTACGGCCTACTATGGTAACCTCCAAATGGTATGGCCTGCTGCTGGGTCTTTTTTATCAACAATTAATCAATAGAAATTTGCTACCAAATGATTCTTTCATTCAATCTCCACCTTTTGCTTCAAACTAGGACAATATTCACAAATCCAGAAATGATATTTCAATTTGTTCAGTACAAGTATCAACGAAATTTCTAACATTCAGCACACTTGTGAATCCTAGATGAGTCCACTCACAAATTGGCTTGGAGGGTTTTTGTCCTTGAAACCAATCTTTGCAAAAGGTTTTTGTCCTAAGACAGAATAGATAAGCAGGTGTTCACTCTTAAGCTAGGGTGTGAAAATAAAATTGCCAAGAATAACTTCTCTTTCCAACTCTCCTTTTATACCCTTTTTGCATAATTGAAATATTATATTTTATTCCCCCCTTCCCCCCAAAGTAACTTTTTAATATCCTTTTTGATTTAACTTTATTTTTGGACCCCATATAAGTTCACTTTATTAATAAACTATTGTAATGTCCCCATTTTAGCTATATGCCCTTCTGTGTCTGATAGCCTATTTCCGGAAGCTCGTAGGCCAGTTAGAAGCTGAAATTAGGGTTTCCACTTTCTAAGGAGGTTTTGAAGGCTTGCATGCGAGATTTTATGATGGGTGTCTAGTGGAGCTTTTTAGGTTTTTGGAGAGCTTCAGGATGTGGTAGCATGCATGACGTGATAATGACTTCCATTTTTGGTTGTTTCCTCGACAGTTTTGGAGGCTTGCATGTTGGAGTTTTACAGCTTTGATTCGGGATTCCTTCTAGGTTTTTAGAGAGCTTCGCGATGGTGTGACATGCAACTAAATCAGAGAATTTTCTTGGACTTACTATTTTTAGCAAGTTGCGACGGCTGCTCAAAATGTGGAGAAAATGAGTTTGGAACAACTTACTATTTTTAGTAAGTGTTATTTTTGGCAGTGTTATTTTTAACAGCGGTTCAGCAATTCAATGCAATGGCTATTTCTGGCAGGGCAGCTTGAGCAGTTGAGCATTCCAACATTCTTGGAGTTATTTTGGCAGGTTTGATATTTGATGAAAAATAATATTTTAAGTGAAATATTTTCTAGGCAAAGTGGACGACTTCTTAAGGGGAAAATATTTAAGTGATTATAATGTTTATTTTCACTTATATTGGATGCCTAGTAGAGACATAAGTTAATTTTATAAATATTTCACTTAATCTCCCTAGACGCCTAACTTATGTTTGACTTGCATTTTTAATAAAGTAATATTTCTCTTATGGGGGACAATTTGGAGAAGGAGATAAAATGAAATGCAAATGCAAGTGGAGGAAAAAGGTGAATTTGGATTTGAATGTGAATTTCAATTTAGGCACCCTAATTGAGGAGAAAAGTTATAAATAAGACTTGGCCTTCATTTGCAGTCATCTATTGTTGCTTATTATAGTGTTATGCTACTGAAATGCTTTCAGAGCTTGCTTCGAAGAATGCATACCTCCTAGTTTCTTCTTCAGTCTTCGTGCTTGAAAGATAGTATCTAGCTGAGTTTCCAGATACTGCTTCTCATTCAGAGAGTGCAGATTGAGCATCACTGAAGGAGTTTTGATGTTTTTATTAGTTTTGCAGGTTGTTGGTTTCGGTAGTGTTGAAAGTGGTTTTTGATCATAAGTCATTGTGCAAATTTTTTATGCTTATGGGTATTGGCTCATCCTTCTTCTAGGCTCTGGGCGCCCCTATTCTCTAAGTTGCAGATTTTTTGGTTGTCTTTGATTTTATCTTGTGGGTTGCCCCTCTTGAAGGCTTATCTTGCCTGTCAATGTCTAGGAATGTGTGCAATAAAATATTGGGAGGTGTTTGCAGAGGTTTCTTGGTCATATCTTGGTCGACATCTCTCTAGTTGTCCTTTGCATTTAGTTTCATGTCATTTGGAGTAGTTTTGAATGAGTTATGATCATTTTAGTGAGTTTCATAGTTGCTGGTCTTAGTTTTCAGTTTGCTGGTCAGATATTTCAGTTTGTTAAAGTTAGAGATTCTAGTGTGGTTTTCCATAGTTGGTGAGTCTTTGATGCTTGGAGATCATATAATAACATTTGCAACTTCTTGTGCAGCTTTGAATACTAGCTACTTGTAGATTTTGATCATATTGTAAAGTTGTTTCAGTAGTATTGATCAACTCTTTATATTTCTGCAATTTTTGTTGTATTCCCACTTTTAGCAGAAGAGGATGGCTATACCGCCTTGTTTACTTTTAATTTAAGCAATATCATTCCCACCATAGGTGGAAGAGACTGGCCTCGCCGTCTATGCATTTGTACTAGGGTCGGCTTCCCGCCCTTCTTTACTTTCAGTATTCATATTGTTGATCGGTTGAGCCATCCATTCTCTTTATGTACTTGCATTCATATTGCTAATCGGTTGTGTCGTCAAATCACTCCCGATGCAATACGCCGTCTAGTTGCATAACTTTACTTTCTAGCATTGTACTTCTTTCAATTTGGAGACTAACGATCCCCGGAGCCATATGCTCACACCTTGCCCAACATTGGAATCCTGGTGTACATTCTTAGTGTAGTGTTTCATTCCAGTGTTGGTTGTGATTTTGGCTAACGCTAATGGGTGCCTTGTTGAAGTATTGTTGCCAAAAAAATTTAAAAAATTATAAGGGGGTCATTTCAACTATCCAACAAAATAATTAATAAAATATAAGTTGCCCAAAAAATGAGTGTCTTAGACAACTTAATTTAATTAATCAATTATTCCCCTGCCACATTCCAATTAACCTACAAGAATTAAATAGGCTAAAGGTCTCTCCCAATTGTTCATGCTTGCAAAGGGGGCATTATAAGTGACGAAGAATGATACCTTTCGGGCTCATGCAACATACATTGTTTCCATCATAGTTGGCACGCTCGCATAGAACTCGCCAAGTTCTCAAAAACTCGCAAGTTTTTTTGAGGTTTACTCGCCAACCTCAGGGAAACGAGTTTTTCCGAGTTTTTTGTGGCAAGTACTCACCAAAAACTTGCAAGTCCGTGCAAAAAACTCAGTTGCGCAGTCATAAAAGGCTGAAAACATCTTTTTGATGTTTTATTTCATTTCTAAAGCATCTGAAACTTTGTGTGGAGAGCTAAACCCCCCCCCCCCAAGCAAGGAGATATCATTTCCAACGATCCGCCATCAAGGAGAGCGGATTCAAACGCCATGTTGTGTGAATTTTCAAGGGAGATTCAATTCACAGGTAGGGTTTTTGTTTTTGATTAATCAATTTTCTTTAGTTCTTGCAAAATACTCATTCCAAATTGAAAAAAAGACATGATGGAGCACAAAGAAACAATTTTTTTCAATTTAGAATCCAAAAAACAAGATTCATCACAATCTTTTGTTGATTTATGCTGATTTTTTCCATTTTTTTCACTGTTTTTTGAATTTTTCACACCTAGGTTCATTTTTCGTGTAGAATGATAAAATTAGTTAATAATGTTAATTTGTAATTCATTTAAACACATTTGTATCAATTAAAATCAAATTTAGCTCTAGATTTTTTAGGTTTTCATGATTTAGGTTGTTTTTTAAATTTTTTTATATTCAAACAACTAATATGTTGTACATATTTTTTGAATGTGTAGATTGATCATTGATCATTGAATACACACTATAATGGCTTTTGGCTCTGCTTCATGTAATGTCCCCTTCCAGTTGACATCTCTCAGTGCTTAAGATTAGCCTATTATGTGACCCTCGTAGGCTGATAGGATGGATAGAGGGTCTTGTTGGAGCTTGGCTTGGCTTCGGTTGTCAGAATCTACCAGTTTGGCTTTCGTTCAAGGTCGTTCGGACATCTTTTGCTTGACTTGCTATTTTTAGTAAGTAAAGTCACTCAGAAGAGCACCCCTGCTATTTTTAGCAGTATGGTCTGGTCGGATGCAAATTCAATCACTTATTCTCCAGCTTCAGACGGTTCGTTAATCGGACTTATTTTGAGGAAGATATTAATATTTATCTGTCAAATTAAATATTAATTATTTTGAAGCTTATATTATAAAGTTATAATATTATTTAATATTATAACTTAAGTGATTTTTAAAGGGGTCGACCATCATTAAGAAGGGGACCATTTTTAATTAATCATTTTAATTAAAAAGAGGCGTCCAACTATGGAATTATTAAAAGTGAATTTTCAACTTAATTTAAATGATGATTTTTGCTGAGGAAGTCGACCCTCTTGAGAATATAAGGATTTTTCATTGTGAAGAGAGATCATTATGTTATGAAATCGACTTTGATCAATTATTCTTCCAGAGAACGAAGCCAAGGGTTTCAGTTGTCTTTTTGCATTGGAGAACGAGCCATCTTCAGTGTTGCAGTTCAGAGGCTGTGAAATATCAGCTGATTTATTGCTTATCAGAGAGGTAGCTTCATTCAGAGGTTATCGCAGAACTTATTCAGAGATTGCATCTTCAGGGTTTGAATCCGGAAGTCATCAAACAGAGAGATATTCAGGGGCGCCTAACCTTGCTTCACATCGGGCAACTTACCAAGGCCGTACGAATTTCTTTGCTGCTGCTAGGCCGTACTTTTTACTGCTGCTGGGTCGTACCTTCAAGTACAGGCCGTACTTTTCACACAAGATCAAACGCCTTCTCTTTTGGCAATCTGCCTTCACCAATAGGGGCGCATTTTTCACTGGCTTCATTTGCTATCATCTGGCGCAGGGGAAAGTGGAATTCTATGATGGCCGTACCATTTCAAGGGCATCTCAGGTTGCTGCAATAATCAGGTTTTTTCACATAAATGTTGTTGCTTTTTAGTTTGCATGTTATCAGATCTCAGATGTAATAAGCCTAGAAGATCAATAAACGTTTTGGCATCAATAGATCAAGCAGTTTCCATCATTTTTAGACTTGCAAGATTTTATTTAATTTTTACAAGCAATTTTTTTCAAAATCGCACTTCATTGGTTTATGCAAAAAAACACAAAAAAATCAAAAACGCTCCAAAACAAGTAAAATCAATCAATTTCAGAAATAGAGAGAACAGGGGTTTCTACAGTGGTATCAGAGCTAAATCCTGCCATCCTAAGGGTTTAGCATTCTTATGTAGCCACAAGAGGTTGGGCCTCATAGGTATTACACTCGCGGGAGAGCCTTGATTGACAAGGAACAGGGATTGAATAGGCAGTCGGGTACCATGGCTGACAGAACAGAGATTCCTCAAAACCCTAGGGATAATGACGATGCAGAGGTCTTACATACTCTCAGAGATCTTCGGACAGGTCAACAACAGGTAACTGATGTACTCCAGCAGTTGACAGTGGCGATTCAGAGGATAGGCACACCGAGGAGACCGTCACCACATCGTGACGAGAACAGGAGTGATGCAGGTTCACGGAGAGCACCTAGGACCGTTTCACGTACAGCAGACAGGCCAACCCAGCCTACTTTTGTGAGACAGGAGCCAGATGAGGCTATTGCAGGTGAGGAGCCTGAGGAAATGTTCGCTGATACTCTTATGGAAGCGAATGATGAGTGGAGTTACTGACACCGGATGTCAGGGAGAGGATTACTTTTGACAGATTTCTCACACAGAGGAGAGAACACCACAGGAATCGACAGGATTGGAGGCCTAGACATAATAATAATGATCTGAAACATGCCACAAACAGACTTACTCTAGCTATGTTTGACGGTAGTGGCAAGGTCACAACATAGGCCTGGATCAGTAAGCTTGACACCTTCCTCACATTGCGTCCTATGGCTGAGGGGGATGCTATTAGGTATGCTACATTGCATCTTGAGGGAGCAGCTTATAACTGGTGGCATCACGGGATGGTGACACTTCAGCATGATCGTATCACCACATACCAGGAGTTTGTAGACAGGTTGGTAGAACGATTCGACAAAAAGGATCCTGAATCTTATTTTAGAGACTTGGCCCAGTTGCGACAAGTTGGGAGTTTGGAGTCCTACATAGGAGATTTCTAGCGATTATCAGTAATGGTTCCCAATATATCAGAGAGGCGTCTAGTTGTGCTTTTCATGGAGGGACTGTTGGAACCATTGAGAGGTTGGATCAAAGCATTTGATCCTGCTTCGTTACAGGAAGGTATGAAGAAGGCACGCAGTATGGAATTTGCAGCCCCATCTAGCAAATTCAACTCTAAAAATACTTCTTCATTTAGGGACAATAAGGGATTCAATAAAAACAAGGAGAAATCAGATTTTAAGAGTGACTCAAAGGGAAAATCAGCAGCACCCTTGGATCGTGAGACTCTTAATGATTTGCGCAGGAAGAAGCTTTGCTTCTACTGCAAGGGTCCCTACGACGCTAACCATGATTGTCCTTTGCGGCCTAAGGGCAAGGCCAATAGAGTTATGTGGCCCTATTATGAGGATTCGGAATCTGAGAATTCCAAACAGCAGGAGAGTTCCAAGGAGTCAGAATCAGAGGCTTCAGAGCCTAAGGCAGAGGCAAAGTCAGAGCTCCAAATCCAGGAGGCACAGTTGTCTAGCATTCAGCAGGAAGGATCTTTTAGACTTCGTGGAGTTTTGGCGGGTCAAAAGGTTATCACCCTTCTAGATACAAGAGCCACTCACAATTTTATTGATGCTAGATTTGTGGAGAAGCGTGGACTCATAACCGAGGAGTTTGAGGGCATTCGGGTTAAGGTGGCTGACGGTTACACTCTCAGATGTGACCGTATGATTAAGGATCTCCCTTTGCGCTTGAATAACTATGAATTCAAGGCGGATTATTACGTAGTGAATATGGGAGACATTGATTTAGTCTTGGGCATGAAGTGGCTTCATTCCCTTGAGGAAGTCACACTTCGTCTCAAAGACATGGAGATTCGGTTTGATGTGGATGGAAAGACCCATATTCTGAAGGCCATCCGAGACAGTAATGTCAGGACCATTTCTTTCCGACAGATGGAGAGACTTATGCGTCACGACATGGTTGAGTGGGCTGCCGAGTGCACGTTGACACCTATACAGGAGGGACAGCATAAGACTGAGTATCACCCTGACATTCAGCAGTTGAGAGTTAAGCATGGGAAGGTTTTCAGTGACATTCCACCAGGGAGACCTCCAGACAGGGGTATTGAGCACATCATAGAGCTTGAGGAGGGCACTAAGCCCATCATGATTACTCCGTACAAGCATCCGAAGTGGCTTAAGGATGAGATAGAGAAGACTATCAAGGAGCTGCTCGCTATGGGTCACATTCAACTGAGTAAATCACCATTTGCTTCTTCAGTGGTTCTAGTGAAGAAGAAAGATGGTACACTCCGTATGTGCATTGATTACAGAGTCCTGAACAAGAGGACCATCAAAAACAGGTACCCCATACCCCGTATAGATGAGCTTATTGATGAGCTCCATGGTGCCTGTTATTTTTCGAAGATAGACTTGAGATCGGGATATCACCAGATTAGAGTCCGTGAGCAGGATGTTGAGAAGACTGCTTTCCGTTGTCATTGTGGACACTTCGAGTTTGTGGTGATGCCATTTGGGTTAACCAACGCTCCAGCGACATTTCAGTCCACCATGAACAGGGTCTTCCATTCACTTCTGAGGAGATATGTGCTTGTCTTCTTTGGTGATATTCTGATCTACAGCAGGACTTGGCAGGAGCATTTGGCTCATCTAGATGCAATACTCAGTATTTTGGAGAGGGAGTCCTTGTACGCCAAGGAATCCAAGTGTGATTTAGGGATGACTGAGTTATTATACTTAGGCCACATCATCAGTGCAGAGGGAGTGCGGATGGATCCTGAAAAGATCTGTGCTATCGTAGATTGGCCTACTCCTACAAACCTTACACAGCTGCGGGGATTTCTTGGTCTATGTGGGTTTTATCGCAGATTTGTTAATGGTTATTCACGCCATGCAGCACCTATGATGGATTTGTTGAAAAAAGGTGCATTCTTTTGGACTCCTGAGGCACAGGAATGTTTTGTGAGGTTCAAGGAACTGATGACTACATGTCCAGTGTTGGCA
Source organism: Sequoia sempervirens (assembly GCA_007258455.2). Taxonomy (NCBI): domain Eukaryota; kingdom Viridiplantae; phylum Streptophyta; class Pinopsida; order Cupressales; family Cupressaceae; genus Sequoia; species Sequoia sempervirens. The sequence goes on along the minus strand of VDFB02000003.1, from coordinate 107,602,232 downwards.
CTGCCAGATTTTACGAAGCCTTTTGAGCTTCAGTGTGATGCTTCTGGTGAGGGCATTGGAGCGGTGCTTATGCAAGACAAACACCCGATTGTTTATGAGAGCAGAAAACTCAGAGGACCAGAGAGGCTCTACAATATTTATAATAAGGAGATGCTGGCCATAATGCATGCCTTGGCCAAATTTAGGCAATATCTCGTGGGCAGTAAGTTTTGCGTTAAAACTGACCACAATAGTTTGAGGCATTTTCTGGGGCAGCGAGACTTAAATGATCGTCAGCAGAAGTGGGTGAGTAAGTTACAGGCATATGACTTTGATATCACCTACATCAAAGGTACCCAGAATGTTGTTGCTTACGCTCTTTCACGCTGGCCTTATCTGAGTTCTATGGTACACATTGCAGAGGACTGGAGGCATTTGATTCTGGCAGAGTATGCCAAGGATACTTGGGCATCTGGTATTGTTGAGGGATCGATGGTGGACACCAAGTACACACTTGTGAATGACTTGATCATTTACAAGAACAGGATTTTCTTGATCCTAGGATTTGAGATGAAGAACACCATTATGTGAGTCTTTCATGATGTACCCACAGCAGGACATCCCGGGTATTTTAAAACATACAGACAGATTCGGGAAAGGTTTACATGGAAGGGTCTTAAGGCAGATGTTCTTCAGTATGTGCGTGAGTGCCCTGTTTGTCAGCAAAACAAGCAGGAGTACACGTATCCGGCAGGATTGTTGCAGCCACTTCCGATTCCTGATAGGAAGTGGGAATGCCTGTCGATGGATTTTATTACAGGCTTGCCCAAAGCCCAGGGACGGGATTGTATATATGTAGTTGTGGATCAGCTGACGAAGTATGCCCACTTCTTTCCGATCACCACCACTTACACAACTACACAGGTAGCAGAGGTCTTCTTCCGTGAGGTTTTCAGATTACATGGGTTGCCTCGGAGCATAGTTAGCGACAGGGATAGTCGGTTCCTGAGTCACTTCTGGCAGGAGGTGTTCAGACTTTGTGGGACCGAGCTTACACCGAGCACCAGTTACCACCCGCAGACCGATGGTCAGACGGAAATAGTGAACAAATGGGTGGAAGGCTACCTCAGGAATTACATTGCAGGGCAGCAAAAGGTGTGGGTCAAGTGGATATATTTGTGCGAGTATTGCTACAATACTACTTTTCACATGACCATTCAGATGTCCCCCTTCATGGCGTTGTATGGTTATGAGGCGCCTAGTTTTCTGGATTTGCTACTGAGTGACAGTAGAGTGCCTAGTGCTAAAGATTTATTGTAGGAGAGTTAGGACACTATGAGGGCTCTCAAGGAAAATATCGCTAAGGCACAGAATCAGCAGAAGCAGTATGCAGATCAGAAGAGGACAGAGAGATCTTTTGAGGTGAGTGACATGGTATATCTCATGCTGCAGCCCTACCGTCAGTCTACTCTTAGGAAGAGTGGTTCGAAGAAGCTTAAGCCGCGGTATTATGGTCCTTTCAGGATTCTGAGGCGTGTTGGAGAGGTGGCTTATGAGCTAGAGCTTCCGGCGGATAGTAAGGTCCACAATGTTTTTCATGTGTCACGTCTCAAGAAGGCGTTAGGACATTGTGTGGTACCTTCAGCAGTATTACCTCCCTTAGATGATGAGGGAAAGTTGATCTTCGTTCCTGAGTCGATCCTGGAATACAGAAAGAGACAGTTGCGCAGGAGGACTATCAGGGAATATTTGGTGAAATGGAGAGATTTACCAGTGGTGGATGCTACGTGGGAGAGTGAGGATATCTTGCAGCATCCGGAGTTGAGATTGCTTGAGGACAAGCAATTTCAGGAGGGGCGGACTGTAATGTCCCCTTCCAGTTGACATCTCTCAGTGCTTAAGATTAGCCTATTATGTGACCCTCGTAGGCTGATAGGATCGATAGAGGGTCTTGTTGGAGCTTGGCTTGGCTTCGGTTGTCAGAATCTACCAGTTTGGCTTTCGTTCAAGGTCGTTCGGACATCTTTTGCTTGACTTGCTATTTTTAGTAAATAAAGTCACTCAGCGGAGCACCCCTGCTATTTTTAGCAGTATGGTCTGGTCGGATGCAAATTCAATCACTTATTCTCTAGCTTCAGACGGTTCGTTAATCGGACTTATTTTGAGGAAGATATTAATATTTATCTGTCAAATTAAATATTAATTATTTTGAAGCTTATATTATAAAGTTATAATATTATTTAATATTATAACTTAAGTGATTTTTAAAGGGGTCGACCATCATTAAGAAGGGGACCATTTTTAATTAATCATTTTAATTAAAAAGAGGCGTCCAACTATGGAATTATTAAAAGTGAATTTTCAACTTAATTTAAATGATGCTTTTTGCTGAGGAAGTCGACCCTCTTGAGAATATAAGGATTTTTCATTGTGAAGAGAGATCATTATGTTATGAAATTGACTTTGATCAATTATTCTTCCAGAGAACGAAGCCAAGGGTTTCAGTTGTCTTTTTGCATTGGAGAACGAGCCATCTTCAGTGTTGCAGTTCAGAGGCTGTGAAATATCAGCTGATTTATTGCTTATCAGAGAGGTAGCTTCATTCAGAGGTTATCGCAGAACTTATTCAGAGATTGCATCTTCAGGGTTTGAATCCGGAAGTCATCAAACAGAGAGATATTCAGGGGTGCCTAACCTTGCTTCACATCTGGCAACTTACCAAGGCCGTACAAATTTATTTGCTACTGCTAGGCCGTACTTTTTACTGCTGCTGGGCCGTACTTTTCACACAAGATCAAACGCCTTCTCTTTTGGCAGTCTGCCTTCACCAATAGGGGCGCATTTTTCACTGGCTTCATTTCCTATCATCTCGCGCAGGGGAAAGTGGAATTCTATGATGGCTGTACCATTTCAAGGGCATCTCAGGTTGCTGCAATAATCAGGTTTTTTCACATAAATGTTGTTGCTTTTTAGTTTGCATGTTATCAGATCTCAGATGTAATAAGCCTAGAAGATCAATAAACGTTTTAGCATCAATAGATCAAGCAGTTTCCATCATTTTTAGACTTGCAAGATTTTATTTAATTTTTACAAGCAATTTCTTTCAAAATCGCACTTCATTGGTTTATGCAAAAAACACACAAAAAAATCAAAAACGCTCCAAAACAAGCAAAATCAATCAGTTTCAGAAATAGAGAGAACAGGGGTTTCTACACTTCAACATCAAGTTCCACCCCCACCCCATCAAGTTCCTCCCCTCCCACACCATCATCATGGGTTCCAGGCACTCATCCTCCAGAGGCTAGAGACCCTACATGGAAATATGCTATCAGAGGACCCGTACCTAGAACAGTTGTTTGCAGTGAGTGCAGAAATACATATCATGGAGGCATAAATCGCCTCAAATACCATCTAGCAGGTATTCCTCAATGTGATGCCAAGGCTTGAAGGCAGCCAAAAGAAGAGATTAAAAGAGAGATGCTTTCCCTACTTTCACTTGCTGAGGAAGAAAAAATGCAAAGGGAGAGGGCAAGAAAAGTCATAGCAGCAACCATAGCTAGTGGACATGTACATGCCCATGGTCAGACTCAAGAGCACAAGGCCGAGCACATAGAGATAGAGTCAGATGAGGATGTAGATATTATTGGCATTGTGGGCTCTCTTCGTGGTCCACGGATTCACCATCATAGCACAGCCACCAGTGCCATAGCCACAACCACACCATCCTCTAGGCCCCCCATTTCCTCTAGTTCGAGTAGAGTGCCAGTGCCACCACCACCTTCATCTTCACGCAACCCACAATAGAGTTTTTTTGTGCCAAGAAACACACCAAGAGCACAAACATCATTGGAGGCTACAGGGTGGAACAAGGAGGTGCATCAACATGCTGACATGGCATGTGCTGATTTTTGGTATTTCAATAACATACCATTCAATGTGGCGAGTAGTCCCTATTGGCACAATATAGTCACTGCATTGACAGTTGCGGGAAAAGGCTACAAGTCACCTTCTCGCAAAGATTTGAGTGGGAGGTAAGTCAACTTAATTTTGATGCTAAGTTTATGTTCTTTAATTTAAAAATGAAATTAATATATTATTTATGTTGAATTCAAGCTATTTTTTGTTTAAAACTTACAGTTTTGTACTTATTTAATTATTTTACTTTCTACTTGCAGGTTGCTCACAAATGCAACCGAAAGGGCAATGCATCTACTGGAAGAGCAAAAAAATAAATGGAAGAAATATGGCTGCTCCATTCTTTCTAATGGATAGACGGATGGGAGAAACTGCACCATCCTTAATTTTTTGGTTGCTTCTAAAGGTGAAATTGTGTTTTGGAAGTCGGTGGATGCTTCCAACAAGATAAAAACTGTAGATACATTGTGTACGTTGTTCGAAGAAGTTGTGATGGAGGTGGGGATTGCTAATGTGGTGCAAGTCATCACAGATAATGCAGCAGCGTATGTGGCAGCTGGAAGAATGCTTGAGAGTAAACATCCATCACTCTTTTGGTCACCTTGTGCGGCCCATTGCCTTTTGGAGGACATAGGCAAACTTGTTTGGGTGGCACCGATTGTAGATGATGCAAGGAGCATCACAAAATATATCTACAATCACCCTTGGGTTCTTAATTTGATGAGAGAGCATACGCGAGGGAAGGAGTTGGTGAGATCGAGTGCCAGAAGGTTTACAACGATTTTCCTAATGTTGCAAAGCATTTTGGATTCTCTGGGCTCTCTAAAACAAATGTTCGTGAGTCAAGCATGGAATGACTCCTCATATTCAAAGAAGGCAAAAGGAGAGAGAGTTTCTGCAATAGTCTTCGACCCCTTGTTTGCACAAAAAGCTACAGAGATCATGAAGGTAACTTCAAAACTTTGATTTTAATTTTAAATTCAAGTTGAATATAAACATATATATTTTTTAATTTAACTTTAAGCCTTTCATTATAAATTTCTAACTTTGTTCTGTTGGTATTTTTTAATCTAGGTGTCAGAGCCCTTGGTTAGAGTTCTCCACTTGGTAGATGGGGATGAAAACCCAATGGGATACATTTATGAGGCCATGGATAGGGCCAAGGAGGCTATCAAAAGTTACTACATGGGGGATAGCCTCAAATTTGATCCCATATGGGAGATTCTTGATAGGAGGTGGAACAATCAACTCCACCAACCCATCCACGCAACAGGGTACTACCTCAACCCTTCTTATCTCTTCTCAGAGAGCTTCTTTGATCCTAATAGAGAGGTTATGGAGGGGCTCACAGCATGCATTCAGAGGATGGAATCCAACATTGCAGTGAGAGACCTCATTGTCAATGAGTTGGATATGTACAGTGAAGCAACTGGTAATCTCTTTTCTTCGGAGCTAGCTGTAAGAGGAAGAACCACTATACCACCAGGTATAAAATTGGGAGTCTTTACCTTTTAAGTTTATTACAATTTTCACATGCATCTTATAATTTGATAAAATGTGTTTTGACTTTTGAGTCTGACTTTGGTTTCTAACTCTTCAATATTTTTTTCTTTTTGCAGAGGTTTGGTGGAAAATTTGGGGTGGAAAAACCCCAAATCTACAAAAAATTGCCCTTTGTATTCTATGTCAGCCTTGTACTGCATCCAATTGTGAGCGCAATTGGAGCCTGTTCGAGTCCATTCACACGAAGAAAAGGAACAAGTTAGCACAAAAGCGCCTCAATGACCTAGTCTTTCTGCAATACAACCTTCGGTTACGCACAAAGAGAGTAGAAGAAAAATCACTGGATCCTATTGATTTAGATGAGATAGATCCTTACAGTGATTGGACAGGGTGAGATGAGCAGCCTCCATTGTTTAGCGCGAATGAGATCCTGGACTTTGAGAGACAAGCAATGGAGGATGTGGGTGCATCAGGAGATGTAGGGTTGGAGGACATTCCTGAGGATATGGATGCTATTCAGCTAGAGCCACAGACATAGCCTTCCATGCCAGTTGAGGAGCCAGCAGCAATAGCACGGCAGCCACCGCCACCGCCACCACCGCCATGCACACGCGACAGGATGGGGACCAGAGGAACCACCCCTTCTTCCCTAGCTGCTGCTAGACTAGGGAAGAGGAAAGCCTAGCATATTGTATTTAGTCACTGTTTAGTATTTGCTTCTAGTTCTAGTTTTACTGTTTTCATGTATCAAACTTTCAGGCTTTTAGCCATCGGGATTACGCATGAGAATGAGATTTTGTAATCAATTTACATTAATGTCAATGAAAATTAATAGAAAACACTTTTGTACTCATTTATGGATTCATTGGATTTATCTTGTCATTGAATTTTGCAAAAAAAATGTGTTTCTAAATGAAATTTAAGCAATTTTTTAATTTCCTGAGTTTTTTGCCGAGTTTTCAAAAACTCTCCAATTTTTCCCTTGGCGAGTTTTTTGTTGGGGCGACTCTTCCAACTATGGTTTCCATTATTACTCCAATCTTCAAAGTTATTAGATATACAGATGCATATGAACCTATCCTTGGAGAGGTGTTTGAGTGCATTGATAGTCTGCTTGGCCAAATGAAGGCCCTAGTACAAGAGAAAAACTCCATGTTAGAGATCTACAATGAACACATTCAACAAATCATTCATCATCGATGGGAAATGCTCAACATTCCTTTCACGTAGCTACCAATGTGTTGCACACGTAGTGGCATGTGCAAAGGTTAGGCAAAATTACTCTTATACACGATGTTGAGGTGAAGGCAATGTTCATGAAAGCCATTCAAAAGATGTATGATTCTCCATAGGCCAACATCATTCTTACTAAGTGGACAAAATTTTCCTCTTAGGAAATATTCAGAAGAGGCCACAATGAATATGGAGACAATGGCACAAGAGGATCAAATTCTACAATGGACTATGCATGGGCCTAATTCTTTGACTACCACACTAGCCATTTGTCTATTGGCCTAGGTTTCTAGTTCTTCTACTACTAAGAGGAACTAGTCTACTTATACATTGTTGTCACGACCCTTCTTTTATTTCTCTTATCAAATAATCTGATTATAAATATGAGAGGACAAACAACTCAGCTATAAGCAACAGCGTGATACCTTATTCGAATGATAAGCAATGCTGGTACAGGTCTGAAAATGCTCTACTGCTGCTATTCCACACTCAAATTGGACTGAAACACAACACACTAACACACCAAAACTGCAAACTATTGGAAAGGCACTTTTGACTCCTCAAAACACACTCCAAAAACATTGTCCAAAATAATTAATTTAATTAAACGAGCTGAAATGAATAAACAGACATATACAGGTCTGTAATGAAGTCCCACACTGCTGATTTCATGGTATGACTAGTACACTTTTGACAAAACCTCAACCAAATGCCAAAAGAACACCCCATAACAAGGTATGTTGTGTTTCTAGGGTCCAAGCGTCCTAAAACAAGGCAAGTTTAGTCTTCAAAGTGCAACGCTTCTTCCTTAGAACCTCAAGCCATCCCTCTCACTGGTACTGTCTGACTGAAACATGGTATGGCACCATTGTGAGGTTAAATCTGCTCTAACAACTGTACGGCCTACAAATGATCTCCACCATCTCACTTCCAGAAGAGAACAATGAATAGATCCTAGTGATAGCACACCCAAAGCGGGTAACCAGCAATAGGTACAACCTTTGGGCAAGAGGTACAACCTGCAACAAATCTCCAAATTCACCCAGCAACACTAACACAATAAACAAAATCAGCAACCCAAAATATCAACTTCAAAATACATCAAAATCCTCCATGATTGCAACCAAAAAACTGGACTTCTACTTTGCAGCTCACTGGTGATTCTTGTATGGAACCACTCTAACTACCTAGGGGCTTTTTGTCCCCAAAACCAGCAACTCCAAGAGGGTTTTCGTCCTCAAGAAGTTTTGGAAAAACCCGGTGTAATAACCATCCTCAAAAAAAAAAAAAATTTGACAAAATAAAACATCAACAAGAACAAACAAGGATACACTGTTGTTGTAAGTTCTGATATGAATAATCAATGTTCATATAACTGCTAATACAAAGTTCTGATGGATAATCATTCCAAAGACTGCCAATACATGACATAGACATAAATATGAAACACCCACATTAAAATACCTTGAAAACAGAGTTGAATTTGAGTGTTACTAGTCTGAAATGTCATAAAGAATCTGTTGCAGGTTTGTTGTTCATACATTGCGGGCCATAGCAGCCATGAAAACTCATCAAGAACCCCTTCCAACTAGCATGAAACACCTCCAATGATAGCTATCAGCAACCATGTACACCCAACTCCACAAAACACACTCAAAAAGCAAGGAAATAGGTAATTACAGGTCTGATATAAACTGTGAACCCCGGGGACGCGTCCAACCCCCCCACAAGCCCTAGCGTTATCGAAACAGGGACGTCCCGGAGATGTGGGGACGGCGTTCCCACATCTCCGGCGGCACCACCGTTTTTTTGCCTCGCCACCGGAGACGCAAAATGTCCCGACGTCTCCGAGATGCTGAGGGAGACGCCTAGGCATCCCTCGAGTGTTTTGGGGACACGCAGGCATCTCCCGCGGCGGCCACTCATAAAAGTCAGTTTTAAATTTTTTAACACAATTTTTTATTGTTTTATTGGTTCTATTCGAACCCTAAGGGCATGTGGGGCCCATCTACACTCTTACATGCCTTCAAAAGGCCCTCCAATCTTCATTTTTATTCACATTTGCATTTCTACTTGTTTGCTACAGCAAGAAGAAGAAGAGTGAAGGCTGAGGAAAGAGTGATTGGAGGAGTGAAAGGAGTGATTGCAAGTGAAAGAGGAGTGTCAAAGAGCAAGAAGAAGAAGAGGAGGAAGATTCTTCACCTTGTTGAAGAGATTTTTCAAGCAAAAGGTAGGGTTTTTAACTGATTTTTTATTTTATTTTTTGATTTTCAATGTTTTTTCATTTCTTGTTGTTTCATTTTCTAATTTTTCTTATTTCATTTCTAATTCTTGTTGTTCCATTTTCTAAATTAATTTAGATTTTGTTTTGCAATTTAAAATTTGTTAAAAAATTTAAAATATAGACTTTTATTTTTTTAAGTTTGAAGTAGGGAATAGGCTGAAACTATGTGTTTATTGAATTTTTTTTTCATTTTGTGAAATGCAGTGTCAAAATGAGCTCCCACAGTCATGAAATGAGTGAGGATGAGATGGAAACTCATTCTCATAGTGCAAGCCAATCAGAATATGAACCTGAGCATGACGATGAGCCCAATGAGGGGGGTGATGCTAAGGGAGATGCTTGGGCGTCCCGAGATGCTAAGGGAGATGCCTGGGCGTCCCGAGACGCTGAGGGAGACGCCTAGGCGTCCCTCGAGTGTTTCAGGGACACGCAAGCGTCTCCCGCAGCAGCCACTCATAAAAGTCAGTTTTAAATTTTTTAACACAATTTTTTATTGTTTTATTGGTTCTATTCGAACCCTAAGGGCATGTGGGGCCCATCTACACTCTTACATGCCTTCAAAAGGCCCTCCAATCTTCATTTTTATTCACATTTGCATTTCTACTTGTTTGCTACAGCAAGAAGAAGAAGAGTGAAGGTTGAGGAAAGAGTGATTGGAGGAGTGAAAAGAGTGATTGCAAGTGAAAGAGGAGTGTCAAAGAGCAAGAAGAAGAAGAGGAGGAAGATTCTTCACCTTTGTTGAAGAGATTTTTCAAGCAAAAGGTAGGGTTTTTAACTGATTTTTTATTTTATTTTTTGATTTTCAATGTTTTTTCATTTCTTGTTGTTTCATTTTCTAATTTTTCTTATTTCATTTCTAATTCTTGTTGTTCCATTTTCTAAATTAATTTAGATTTTGTTTTGCAATTTAAAATTTGTTAAAAAATTTAAAATATAGACTTTTATTTTTTTAATTTTGAAGTAGGGAATAGGCTGAAACTATGTGTTTATTGAATTTTTTTTCATTTTGTGAAATGCAGTGTCAAAATGAGCTCCCACAGTCATGAAATGAGTGTGAGAATGAGATGGAAACTCATTCTCATAGTGCAAGCCAATCAAAATATGAACCTGAGCATGACGATGAGCCCAATGAGGGGGGTGAGCATGGGTCAAATCCGGAAGGGCAAACTAGTTCCATAGCTAGTGCACCAGTTGCTACTGATTGCCCCTCCCTGCTTTTGGCAAAGTGCGCTAGGGGTGTTTATGATCCCAAATCTCCTCTCAAACAGTTTGCAACAAGAATAACAGCCCCAACGTCATCAAGTGGTGGTACGAGGAAATGGAAATGCAACATTTGTGGTGATGGTTGGTTTGGGAGCATCACTAAAGTTAATGCACACTTCCTCTTTTGGCCAAGAAAAGGTGTGAGAGCATGTGATTTTTTTAAGGACCCTAAAATCTGAAATACAAAATTGAGTTCAACAAGCTTTGGGGTGTTCCAGATGACGTGGGAATTCCAATGCCTACTACCTTGTCTCGTAGGCAACATATTCAGACTATTCAGCAGATTCAAGAGTAGCAAATGCAAAGGCAGCCACATATTTCTACTCATACATTGCATCAGAGAGTAGGAACATGGTCAAGGTCAGCCTCAGGACCTTCATCCACTTATAGCACTATGGCTGAATCACAACAGGGCAAGCGGAAACGCAAGATGTAAAGTCAGCCTAACCCCATAGCTGATTTGTTTAATGTGCACCTGAGGGATTAGATAGATGATTCCATTGGCAAGTTCTTTTTTACCAATGGAATCCCATTCCATGTAGCTCGATCTCCTTATTATAAGGAGATGATTTCGATGGTGGCGAAGGGAGGACTATCATATGTGCCACCAAATGAGCACAAATTGAGGACCACAATCTTGGATAACAACTATGCCAAGATCAATTCATTGATGGAGACGATGAGGGCATGTTGGGAGGAGTCTCGATGCAGCATAGTTATGGATGGGTGGACGGAAATTAGGCATCGTCCACTCATCAATGTCATAGTTACATGCTCAGAGGGCCCATTCTTTCTCAGGGCGGTTGATTGTTCAGGGCATCGAAAAATGCTAATTTTCAGTTTGAGATCCTTCAAGCAACTATTGAGGAGATTGGGCCACAAAATGTGGTCCAAGTAGTGACAAATGCAGCACATGTCTGCAGAGCTGCAGGGAGGCTTATTGAGGCAACATACAGACACATTTGGTGGACTCCATGTTGTGTGCATGCCATGAACAATGCACTCAAGGACATGGGGAAGATTGAGTGGGTTAGAGGAGTGGTCAGCAATGTTAGAGATGTGTAGATGTATATCTGCAACCACCACACTTCACATGCCATCTTCAGGAGCTTCGCAAAGGAGTTCTTCAAACCAGTTGAGACCAGATATGCATCCTATTTCGTTCTTTTGGAGAGAATGCTTGAGTTGCAAGAGCCATTGCAACTCATGGTTATGACGCAAGAATGGAATTGGTGGGATGGGGCCAGGCCAAAGTAGGGGAAGAGGGTGAAGGAGATAGTGAAGAGTGATGCATTTTGGAATGATGCAAAATATATTGTCGCCATCATTACACCAGTTGTCCAGGTCATCAGATATGGGGATGGGGATGCACCTAACCTTGGAGAGGTGTATGAGTGCATTGATTCTATGCTTGGCCACATAAGGGCAGTTGTGCGAGAGAAGGACCCCACTTTAGCATTCTACAATGTTTACATTTAGCATATTATTCAGCGCAGATAGGACAACCTAAACACTCCCTTGCACATGGCTGCTTATGGATTGAATCCGAAGTGGTACATGCCTAGGCCTAGTAGAGTTACACCGATTTAGGATGATGAGGTGAAGGAAGGGTTCTTCAGGTGCATTGATAGGATGTATGATGCTGAAGCTGTTGGCAACATTCGCACTAAGTGGACGAAATTTGCTACTCTTAGGGGTTATAAGGTTGCGGGAAAGGCGGATATAAGAACTATGGCACAGGAGGATCCGATTTTGTGGTGGACTTGTCATGGACCGAAATCACTAACTACCACAGTAGCCATTCGTTTGTTGTCCCAGGTTTCTAGTTCTTCAGCTTCTGAGAGGAACTAGTCTACTTATAGTTTCATCCACTCTCTTAAGAGGAACAGACTTACCTCTAGGAGAGCAGAGAAGCTAGTGGCTGTACATAGTGCCTTGCGTATCACTGACCACAGGACACGTGTGCACAAGGAGAGCCTAGCAACACGATGGGATGTAGAGCTAGAGGAGCCATCACAGATTGATGAGGATGAGGATGCTTCAGATATAGGGCTGGTTGGTGTTCCTTTGGCGGATCTTGACCTTGGGGAGTCCAGTGGTTCTAGTGATGAGGAGTTTGTCGACCTCCCAAGGGATGATTAGAGGCCTCTGCCTCCTTCACTACATTTTGTCATTTTGACATTTTGATTTTGTACTTGTTTTGGTATCATGCTACTCATTGTAATCATCTTTATAATCAAATATTTTTGATATCATATAATAGAAATCTTCCATTTGCCAATTCGACAATTGTTACATTGTAGTATTGAGTATTACTATTCTAATTTCTAATTAGTAATTCGATATTGAAAACTTCAATGTTCAATGTTCAATGTTCAAGTATTTACTATTTAGTAGTTCAATTTGGCATTTGCAATTTTGCTATTTTACTTCTTAATAGTCTTATACATCTTTTCATAACTAGCATTTTAAGTACCATATGTATAGTATATAGTATATACACCCCCCCCCCCCTCTCGCCCCGCCCCGCCATCCCGAAATTGAGGCCCCTTTGTCCCCTCATTCCAGCGTCCCCCGGTCCCCGACGCCAGTGTAACATAGGATATAAACTTTCAATCATACCCAACACTAAAACAAGAGTGACCAGCAAATAGAAAATTCAAAACTCTTGATTCCTTTGTTTATGCAATGCCTAACTGCCTGGAAATGATTGTCCAAGCCTAGGCACCTCCAACCAGCACCTTAAAAGCCTCAGAAAGGCAATGCTATTACAAAATTCTGATGTATAATCATTCCAAAGACTGCCAATACATGACATAGAGATAAATATGAAACACCCACATGAAAATACCTTGAAAACAAAGTTGAAGTTGAGTGTTGCTAGTCTGAAATGTCGTAAAGAATCTGTTGCAGGTCTGCTGTTCATACATTCAGGTCATAGCAGCCATGAAAATTCATCAAGAACCCCTTCCAACTAGCATGGAACACCTCCAATGATAGCTATCAGCAACCATGTACACCTAACTCCACAAAACACACTCAAAAAGCAAGGAAATAGGTAATTACAGGTCTGATATAAACTTTCAGTCATACCCAACACTACCAGAGACGTTAAAACAAGGGTGACCAGCAAGTAGAAAATTCAAAACTCTCGATTCCTTCATTTATGCAATGCCTAAGTGCCTGGAATTGATTATCCAAGCCTAGGCGCCTCCAACCAGCACCTGAAAAGCCTCAGAAAGCCAATGCTTAGACTCCTGAGTTCACACGTCTAGCTCCAAACACCCAACAAACATGATACAACCCTCCTAGAAAATCATACAATCTGCAAATAGCCCCAAAAAACACCTTAGAAGAGTTTCCTAGCTATGAGGATCACAATAAACACAGCCTCCGATGATTTTTGAACCCTAACACAACCTTTCTAGCAAGAAATGGATGGTATGGCCTGCTCCTGGAGAATGGTACGGCCAAGGGAACCACTAAAAAACTTTCAAAACACACCAAACACCATTTGAAAATCAATGCTAATCACACCCCAAAATCTACACATCAAAACAGTCTGAAAATCTTCACATTCTGAAACCCCAATCTATAAACTCTGTGAAGAACAATGGTGATTCCTGAGTAGAACCACTCTAAACCAGCTAGTGATTATCTTCCAAATCCAAAACTAGTAATCCAATGAGGGTTTGATGAAACACACACTTATACTAAGAGCGGGGGTGAATCAATATAGATCAAACTTTTCTTTTCTCAACCCAATCAAGCACACTAGTATTACCTGAAAAATTAATTATCCATAGCAATAACATACATGTAAGATCTAGCAATTAAGAACACAAGAAGAAAACACGATTTTATGTGGAAACCCTTATGGGAGAAAACCTCGGCAAAATGTTGCTTGCATAAAAAAATTTACAAATTTCGTAGGCACCAACCCAATGGAGACTCCAATCCCCACCATTGAGCACCAACCCGTAAGAGACGCCAATCTCTTCTAATAAGAGGCACCAACTGAAATATGCCCCTTAATTTTTTCTCTTGATTTTCAATATCAATTACAATGCACATGCACCTGTTAAGGTTAGCTCCAAACCAAAACGATGCGGAAAAGAACTCTAACCAAGAATGTGCCCTAAAACTACTTAAGGAAGAGGGGCGGGCATATGGTCAGAGGATCCCTAGGATCTAATAACTCAACAACTATAGGATGATTACACTTGGAAGTACAAAATAAACTCAACGCCAAGAATGTGCACACAAGATCCCTTTGAAGGCGAGGTGCTAACATATGGCGGAGTAAGTATTACAAAACATGAAAGAACTTAGGCGGTGAACCAGCCATAAATATTTCCACTCAACCACTTAAACAGTGGGGGGAATAATACAAACAATTCAACTAATTCATCTGCTACAGCGGGCATCCACTTGAGAGTGGGAATTCTCCACTTAACAATGGGTGGTAAATGAAATTACAAATCAAATTACTCCACACTGGCGGTAAACCATCCAGGGGTTATAATATTTGCATCAATTAATCACAAGTAAATGCAGTAATAAAATGGTTGGATTAGTACTACTAATTCACAACATTACAATTAAAGAAAAACTGCAAATTACGAGTGTTACAATGATAGAATGATTGCAAATATATAAAGGATGATTCTTTCAAGTTCTAAACCTCTTGAAGACTGAAATTGAAGCCAAAAACTGAACTTATAGCAATCTGATTTTAAAAACCAGCAAACTGAAATTGTTCAACCAACAACTGTAAACTAATAAAATGCTTATAACTTCTTCAATATACCTCCAAATTGAATGAAATAAATTGTTGAAGCTCCTGTGAAGGTTGGCGCCCAAATTGCTACATTGAAATTGCATCAAAACTAAGCCATTTATTTTTGCACGAAGTCCAATACCTCCTAAAATGGTACGACCTCCTTGCTGGTGCGATTTTGGCAAGATAAAAATAAATACTTTGAAATAAATTCTGATCTTCTATGGGAAGGAGCGCCCATGTGCTAAGAATCCATATCTTCAATACCCAAAAGCACATTAAAATCGTACAAAGAGCTGTTAATGAAAATCACCTTCAGCCATGAATGAACCAGCAAGCTCAAAAACTGAAAAATACTTCAAATTCTCCAACAATGAAGCTCAATGTGCATTTCTGAATGAAGCACACTCTCAATCCACCATCTAGGGAACCATAGTTTCAGGCCCGAAGAATGGAGACAAACTCCTCTAAGCTTCCCCTTGGCCGGGTTCTAGATTCAAACCAGCAACATTTCGTTATAATTTTCCAAAGATAATCAGCTCTTCAAACAGCAGCAATATATAAGTTTCAATTGGCAAATGAAACACTTCAAATTCCAAGAAGTTGAATCATTTCAACTTCCAAGAGGGACGCCAACTTTAAGCATTTAATTTTTGAAATAATAAAACATTATTCAACTTTCCTTTCAGGCGTCCATTTCCAAATTGCAACAATAAAGCATTTATTTAAATCATTAAATGCTCAACATGACCCCTTAATGACCCCTCTTTAAAACAACATGAAGTTATTAAGCCTAGGCGTGGGGTACAACTGAAAAACATGAAATTGACTAAGTATAAAAACTCAGTCCATGGAGAAAACCAAAACCAATGTCAAAACTGAAACTGATGGATAGCAAGATGACTTGAGCTGAACTGCTGATGATGCCCCTGCCAAAATTAGACTTACTAAAAATAGCCAACTACTATAAATAGTAAGTTCACATCAAAACAACAGAAAGCCAAACTGAACACTGAACTGCAAAGGATTGAACTGCTACTAGACAGATACTGTCAAAAGATAACACTTGCTAAAAATAGCAAACTGCTATAAATAGTAAGTCTGCACAACATCCTCTGAACGCCAACTGAGCAGTATCTAAAAGAGGAAACCCTAATTTTGAACAACTGAGTAGCCTACGGATTCTCGAAAATAGGCTAAATCCAAATGAAGAGTGTATGGCCAAAATGGGGACATTACACCAACCTCTCGATCTCCTCAATTAGGAGCCTCCAACCTCCAAATGAATAATATGATAATTTATTTGCAACTTCCTATTAGATCTGCCCTTAACAATTGCCCACAAATTTGCAATACACTCACTCATAAATCCACAATATAGTCTTCAATATTTCTGCTTATATAAATGCCAAGATCTTGCTTTATTTCTCATTTCTTCTTAAAAAATTGATGCTAATAACCTCTCATAAATCTGCTCACATATCTTTTATAAATCTGCTCAAATATCTTTTTATTTCTGCTCTTCATGTGAATAATATTCCTTGAAAATTGATTACTTTTACTTCTCTCACAATCTTCTATTTATACTTGCCCACATGCCTCTTCATCCAAGAGGGTTGACTCTCCAAGGGGAGTTGGTCAGGCATCATTTAATAATTTTTATTTAACTTTTTTCTACATGCCCAAGGTGGGCGCACAATTCTAGGGAGTCATCCCACTTTGGGAGCCCCACAAATAAGAATAAAACTAATTTATTTTTAATTTAAATATCCCCAAATGGGGCGGCTCTTTGCGGGGATCATCCCACTTTTTCTTATTTTATTTTGCATTTTAAACTCCTCCAAAGGATGCTTGACATGGGTCGGCCCATGTAGGAAATACACCATTATTTTTGCAAAATATCTTCCTATCCATCAACAAGCCCTTTGACATCAATGACAACATTTTTCCAACAAGGTATTCATTCTCAAAAGATTCAAGAAAGAAATGCAAGTTCAATTCAGCAACATTTTGTTATGTGTACTCTTCAGCATATGAGCAAATGAGACCCCAAACCTCCTTACATAGCATTTGGAGGGAAAAGAGCAATTTAAAATTATAAAATAATTCATTTTTCCCTCAAATGTCCCTATTGAGATAATAAAATGAATTTCATGTGCAAGTCCCCTTCACCTTTCCCTAGGTGTCCACTTTGAGGGAATATAAAGCAACTTTAATAAAATATAACACTTCAATAAATAATTTAACATTTAACATTAGAAACTTAAGTGTATATTTTAAATACTCCACCTGAGTTTTAGAAAGCACCATTGAGGCTTCAAAAACCAAAACCAATCATGTCATGATGTAATGAAGTCAAGGGATGATAATAGGTGCCAACTTAGAGACTTACTAAAAATAGGTATGCTCTCCAAGAAGTTTGGAGAACACCCCAACAATCAAAAAGCGCTTCAAAGAGTGTAACTACAATCCACATCACCAATTGAGCTCAATGCCAATGGAAACCAAGAAAGGTTGAACCTGTGCTCTCCCCTTACCAATACCAATTAGCCTATAGGAACTCAAGAAATAGGCTAATAGACACCATAATGTTTAGGCTTGAGAAGGGGGCATTACACTCAAGTTCTCTCCAACAACAAAAGCAAATAACATTTTATGGCTAACCTTGCAAATGAGCTCTCATCCGCCTTTTATAACTTTTTCGAAGGGAAATAACCACATTTTAAAATTGTAAATACTTTTTCTTCCTCAAAGACCTTAAAAATAATAATAATTTATTGTGTGTAAAAAGGCCCCTTTCCCTACGCGTCCAACTCTAAGCACACTGTAAACACCTTTTAAATGAATTATTACAAAGCTGTCGTTTTAATATTTTCAACATTAGACAAATTAAGTGAATAATTATTTATTAACTTAATAATTTACTTGAGTGTGACAAGAATCCAAATGACATAAAAATAGAATTTTGATCATACCAACATGATACTAAAGACTTAAGATGATGATCAGAGGCAACTGGGTGACTTACTAAAAATAGTTTGCTCATCCAAGAAGTTTGGAGAGCTCCCAAAAGGTCGGAAATAAATTCTGAAAGCATCAAAAGGATCCACATCACCAATTGTACGCATTGTCATGAATAATAACTCTGGTAAATTGAACCTATGCTCTCCAAAAACTTTGGAGTTCTCCCTTACTCACCAATTAGCCTACGAGAAAACTTTGATTATAGGCTAATTGTCCACAATCAGATTATGCTTGAGAAGGGGACATTACACCAATGTTTGTTAAAATATGTCAATGATTTTAAAAACATGGCCACATGGGTGAGTAAGTCAATGCATCCCTCATTAAACATATCCATAAAGATTCCAAAAGGGATGCTACAAAAGTGGCCTCCTTTTATGCTCTTTAATATCTCCAACAAAATAGTGGCCAAAGTTCTTGCTAGCGAATTCAAACCACTTGTTGATTGAGTAATTGGGAGGGAGCAAACTATAATGTCCCCTTTTGGCGCTTAGCCAATTCGTGCAAATTTAACTAATTTCAAAGTCTTCCAGAGACTAACTAGTTAGTTAGAGAGAACTCCAACATTCTTGGAGAAGCATTTGATCAACCTTGCGGAGCAATTGTTCTTGGGTTTGACTTTAGTTGGTTAGTTGGAGCCTTTAGATGCTTTTGGAATCGATTTCCAACCTTTTGGGTGCTCTCCAAACTTCTTGGAGGAGCAAGTTATTTTTAGAAAGTCACCAAGTTGATTTCAATCATCTTTCTACTGCTTCAATTTCATCATGGTGTGGTCAGAATTGGATTCTGATGACATTGCAGTACTTTCCACAACTTGCGTGAATTATTATGTTATTTAATTAATATTTCACTAATGTTGTCTAATGTTGAGAAATAATTAAAGGACGACTTAATGTAATAGCTCGTTAGAAAGGTGACTTAAATGTTTGCACATAATGAATTATTTAATTTAAAGAAAAAGTGTTTTTGGAAGAAAAAACAGCAAAAAAGAGCTTTTTTGAAAAAAAGCAAAAAGTGTTTTCTTGAAAAAACAAAAATAAACGAAAAAAAACGCTTGTCGAAACCAAAAAAGAAAACTATAAAAGAAGGTGTTGGGGGCTCGTTTGGTTATGCTGAAGATTACTCATATTTATGTTGCCAAATTGAACCTGCGAGTTCTTCCAAAAATTGTTTGAGGATGAAAACCCTCATTTAATTTCTAGTTCGGATTTTAAATATAATCCCTAGCTAGTGGAGTGGTTCTATTCAGGAATCACATTGTACTTCAACAAAGTACTAGTTCCAAGGTTTCAAAAAGAAGATATCAAAGCATTTTGATTGAAGATTTTGGGATTTCTGTTTTGGTGAATGTTTGCACAGATTTTGGACATGGTTAAGAGGTGATCTTTGGTGGTTTGGAGGGAGTTTGATGATTCATCATGGCTGTTTTGACCTACAGCAGTTATAAATCAGACCCTGTAACAGTGTTTCTTGTATAATAGACTTGACACTACACATGCAATAGTCTATCCAGTGATTTTCAGACCCGCAATGTCCTTTACTTGGTTTTTTGGCATTGTTGGATGAAGGGAATTGCATTGGTAACTGCTTACAGCAGTCCATACTGTCCTTTCATGAATTGGGTATGCATTCTTTATGATTTTGGGGTCATTATATTGCTGTCTGGATAAATCTGAGATGAATATCAGACCTTTATGTTGTTGTTTCCACGCATTTTGGAGGCTGTTTGTAGAGTGGAGTATGTCTCCAATTGTTGGGCATCAACTTGGGGTGTCCTTGGTTGCATAAAATGACATTTTGAACAATTTTGAGTGGCTATTTGACCTACAGCAGAGAAGTAGCAGACCTGCAACCATCCAGTCAGCTCAGCCTTGTTCATACCAGCACTCTTATTTCCAGGTATACTGAATTGGTTGTTGTTTTGGTGATTGTTCTGATGTTAGAGTTGATATTTATCATTTTTACAGCAATTACTTTGCATCAACAGTAGCATATTTCATTTTATAGATGATTTCTTTGAGCTAACATTGTAACAATGAGTGGTAGTACCACCAGTGATATGCTCATGATATTTTGTGTTACTCACCCCACTGAATGAGTGGCTCATTGGTTCTCACTCACCACTGAAAAGCGAAAGAGTTGCTCTTGCTTATTGTATTCACTCATTACTGAAAAGTGGAAGAGTTGGCTTTGCATTTCTAGTATTGTAAAAGTTTTCTCACTGAAAAGCAGAAGTGCTAAGCTAACCCCACTGGATAAGTGGATTACTTTCAGCTGCTTCAATTTCAAGTATTATTGTAATCTCATACACCGTATGCTCTCACCTCGCTGACACTGGGAACTTGGTGATTCGAAAGTGGAAAGGAAAGTTGTTTAGCAAATTCCAATACTTGAACTAACAAGATTTTCAAAAAAAAATTTAAGGGTGATTATTACACAAACTGTGCTTAAAGCACCAAGTGATGCTTCTCGATTGCTCTTCATGTGTCATGGCTTGCTTCCTAGATTTCATACTCTAATGCAATCTTCAACTTAACAACGTTCGGCAAGACGAATAGGTTTGAAAGGAAAGTCAAGAACCGATATGGTTTTAAAACCTAGCCAAAAACCAACAAACGCCCCCTACTCTCCTCCCCTCCCCTTCCCCCTTTTATAATATATACTTTGAAAGAAAATTAAAAAGGGAAGGAATTAAAATTGATGGTAACAATGAGTCAAGTCAAAATACATTTCTTGAGAATGTAATCTTAGGCTTTTAAATGATTGATGTGATTGATGTGGATTCCCTTGGCTATTTGTTGAAGGAAACTAGAGTGCAAGAGCAAGTTTCAAAACTTTCTTTGCAAGGAGGTAGCCAATCTCTTAATGTGCATTTTGCTAATGATTCAGCCTAACTCCTTAACTAACTCAACAATAAATTTAAGGTAGTATTTTATATTCTAACACATTTGTCAAAGTTACTGGTACAGCGAAAAGGATAAAGGGTGAAGAAAACTTCCTTACCCATCAAGATGAGCCTCCACTCTAGCTAAACCAAAGGTGCAAGCTTATAAAGCTAAGTGATATTATTTGATACTTGGGAACCTTAGTTATTGAACAATGCCAGGGAATAATAATTACATTTGAAAATAGTTACTAGAAGTAATTTGGGTCTCCTATTGTTTGGAAAATGTCATGTCCCTACTGATAAATGAAATTCCACAAATCAATTCCCTTGATTTCTAATTGTTGGCCGACTCTCATTATTTTGGTGCCACGTTGAAATGGAAATTAAATTTATTACTGGTGACCGACTCTTCGCTAAGCTAAGTATAAAAACCATTATTATTAATATACTTTGGAAGTTCGATTTCAAGGAGGAAAATAGGAATAGGAGCAGAAGCATTATACACAACAGCGAGTAAAAGATGACTAGGAAGCAATGATTATGACCCAGATTAATATACGCAGCAGCCATTAAGATTAATATAAATAGAAATCTTATATTGGGCCAACTTGAATATGAGCGGACTCTACCTTGACCAAAAGCAACAATCAAGTGGTGGCAATGATCCTCACATGGAATTATAGGTTAAGCAATATCAAACAAATAGAGGGATTTTTATTAAGGCCGATGCCTTATTAATGTTAACAAAAAGAAATATTTGCT
Organism: Sequoia sempervirens; assembly: GCA_007258455.2. Lineage (NCBI taxonomy): Eukaryota > Viridiplantae > Streptophyta > Pinopsida > Cupressales > Cupressaceae > Sequoia > Sequoia sempervirens. Next base: position 107,580,602 of record VDFB02000003.1, on the reverse strand, counting down.
CATAGGGGTATCTCTTCTTAAAAGATGCATCCCTTCGTATTGAGATAAATATATAAGAGGAATGAAATGAGCAGGGGGATGAGCATCGCGGTATTCAGAAATAAATCTACTTTCAAAAAGTAGTCACTATTGATACAATAAGCGACTAATCGAACAGCAGAGAAGGAAGGAGAACAGGAAACTACATTTACAGCAGCAGAAATATAATAAAGAGATCTGAATAGAATAGCAAATCCGATATCAAGAGGCACGTGGAAGAAGATACTTAAATAAGAGATATATGAAGGCAAATGATAATAAATGATAAGGGAAGTAAATTGAGTGTAAATTCATTTACATATAGTAAGGTATACATATACATATAGATAGATATTGTACAATTTGGCAATAATGATGCTTGCAGCAATTATTGAGCCTTGAGTATGATCCTTTATTATGAATATCGATTGGAGGGAGGAGAGTGAGATACAGATCAGCAAAGGGAAATTAATCTAGTTTCAGTGCAGCAGATCTTTATTATCAGACATACATATATATTCAGGGGTATACTTGATGTTTTTCTGCCAATCATTGTTTTACATGTATTTACATATTGCTTATGGATAATAAAATATTTTTGTATATGTTCTTGTGAGAGAATATGTGATTTGCTTGATTGTCTGAAACCCACCTTGTAGGAAGGGCCTGGGGTGAAGTGGTAAACAAGGCTAAGAGCCAACAAAGCCCACTTGCAACCTCCGCCCAATTCCACAAGATGGCAAGTGTCTTCAGGAGGTTGAGACATTGATGGGGAAAGCAGATACAAGCTGTCAAGGGGGAGGGTTGTGGTATACACCCTCTTAGGCTTGGTGTAGAAATGTCTTCGGGCATATCCATCATGCCCCTTCTCCCAAAATCCTAATATGCTTGCATTATTGATAATATATGGATGTGATGTAACTGTCTAACTCTAATAAGTGTATATATATATATATATATATTGTTCATGTGGTGATTGCAGGATCCAATCCAAGATTGCATCATTAAAGAAATAGTTATTTGGTTAGGCAAAAATCCTAACCCTAATTTGCTGCAATTTGTGATCAGTAGGTAAATCCTAGGGAAAATCAGGAGAGGGACATTACAGCAAATCACAATTGTGGATGAACATTTAGCACCAGAACACATTCCTTGTACCATTTTCTAGTCAAGCGGCTTATAAAGGATAGAACTCAAACTGCCCTTCAAATTCAGAGAATTCGGAGCCCTTTCCTTTGTGATATTAGTGATAATGTCGAGGTGTCTACAATAAAGAATTTCTCTTGTTCTTTATATGGGAAAGAGGAGGCATTATTGCATTACTTGTAGACTAAGTTACCGGTACGCCCAGAATTGGCCTTGGGTATGAAACAAAATGGTACAAATACGGTACAAAAACGGCCAAGAAACAGTTTTCAGACTGTGGATACGGGTAGGAAACAAAATGCCACCTATGGGTACGAAAAAGTTCATTTCCAGTTCAAACTTGGACAGAATTCACACCAACTTTTTTGGATATTATCTGATTTTTTCCCTTCAAAGGCTGTAAATTGTGAATTTTTTTCTCATTTCAACTTTGCTCACACTTTTCTCCAACAAAACAGATTGTTTTTTAGGGTTTCTCAAGTGCCAAATATTTTTGCTTGTTTTTTAGGGTTTCTCAAGTGCCGAATATTTTTGATATATTTAGGATGGCTGAGATATTTGATGAAGACAAGCTGAGTCAAATTAGGCATGAGTAAAATGTTGGAGATTCAACATCAAAAACTGTATTATACTCCTTTATGGGATTGTTTTGTGTTCTTTGTAAACTTTGCATCTTGTGTTATGGTGATGTTAAGGGCAGCTCTGTTTATTCATTGCTTTGTTAGAATTTTTAACTGGGACTTGGAAGATATCACTGTTTGGGAGGACATATGACCATAGTCCATTTGACTTCCCTCAACTTTTGAGTGCAGATTCTGATGTTCTCAGTGGAAGTAAGGTGAGAACTATGCCAATATCCTTGCACATCTCTTCGGAAAGATGTTCTGATAGTGGTACTAGTAATATAGAATGCTCTAAGCACCATAGAAACCAGATCTCTGTTGTAAGTATGGTTTAGGATATTGAGATGGCATTGTGTTTGCTCTTCATGAGAAACAGGTTGCCTTGCTATTTCTCCTTTCTACTGATTCACAAAATTGAACCATAGCATGAGGATTGGGTACTGGCTTTACATCAGAATGGGAGTATGAAGGCCCTTGTATTGTATTATTAAATTGACTATGAAAGTGGTAGTGTATTTTTGCTATGTTATTTGACTATTAATATGGTAGTGTATTTTGAACTTAATTACTACTGCAAAAATGTATATATTTCTGATTATTATATATTTTTGTATTAACGTACCCAAAACGAACCCAACCCCCAAAAAAATTTTGACCGAATCCGCGTACCAGAATCTTGTACCCGTACCCGAACCCAAAAACAAACCGGTAACTTAGCTTGTAGAGATGTATTTTATCCAAAACATTTTGTGCATGGCTATAGACTAATTCAACTATTTATTCATTGCCTCATCTCTTTGGGTTGTCCTCTATAAATGAAACATGAATGATCTAGGATAATTGCAAAATTTTAATGGCATAGTATACAGTTGACTGCTATTGGTTTCCTGAAAGGCAACATTTCATGACGGTAGTTCCCCACTTGGCTTAGTAGAGTTTGGATTTGTAAGCAAGATTTGTTTATGCTCGTCAAAGTCAATTTTGTTTACTTTTGTAAAGATGTTGACTATTTGTTACTTGGGATGCAAGCTCACATGTTAGCTTTTTTTGCCACCTATAGGGCAAGATTTCCTTGCAATCCTTTTGCTCAACTTCTGTAATTATCATGTTCCTTTATGTAGTATATGATCCATTTCACCAAAGAAACAAGTACAAAATAGCTAGCTGTCAAGCTATGGCCTCTTAGAGCATGTTACTCCATCAGCTTGGACCCAAGTTCAATTCCCTCCAAGGGGCATGAAATTTAATATTAATTGAATTGTTATATACCCTCCATTGAAAATAAAAAGAAATAATTTTGCTAAAATAATAATAATAGCTATTAAATTTATATTTATCACTTATTAGATTAAAATATTGACCTCCCTCCCCAAATTTATTTGAGTCCGGTGCTCATCCATTCTACAATGAAGAGAAAACTAGTTCATTAAAACTTAAAAGCATCATCGTTACCAAGGGACAGGCACTGGTTCTAGTACAGGAGAGAGGGACAGGTACCAGTATGCCATTTCAAAACAAGTTGGATACGAGTTCTTGCAGATGGAAAAAAATAAAAAATATTTTTATATATAATTTAAATTTAGAAAAAAATAATCATACATTGGATATGCAACTTTAAAGCATGTAAAATACAAAAACACTTCAATAAAAAAAACTTGACATATTGAAATAGTTGAAACAAAACCAAAGATTAATTATATTGATATTTGATAATCATCATCATGATATAATTTATAAATAATCATTTTAAACCAAATAACCCAGAGAAGGTAGACAAAGATTAGGAGGGTAATGCCATTATTTTAAACAAATGGTATGTGAGTCCTTGGACATGACTGTATTTTCAATCAACTAATAAGTCCTTGGAGATGACTATATTGTCAATCAACTAATAAACTTCAATGCATGTACACATATTTAGTCTTGCTATTATTTTTCTTTGTGCTATCACCTTCTTGGGATTTGATAAGAAATTTTTCTGCTATAAGAAAGGTTGTAATTTTTAATGCAAAAAACAGAAAATCACAAGTCTATCAATGTATTTCTTTAGTTCTTCTAGTTTTTGTAAACCACATATCAGAATTTCAGGAAAACTTTTGTAATTTATATAAAATGTCTGCAAAAGCTCTAGAGGAAGTTTCCCAACTTTGAAGTGATGCTTCTAGAAGACATATAAAGATGTAATGAAACTTCATCTGAAGCCTCCTAACGTTTGGAGACATCCCTTCATGGGGCTCCAAGGCAGAGACGCATTTCCAGTACAAGAGACAAGTACCATGGGTCAGGGTCAAGTTTCCTAGAAACTGTGAAAAATATATATTTAAAACAACAAACACTTCCAAAGTACATGGGGTGTAAATGTTTACAATATTTATTAAGCAAATATGAGCAAAAACCCAATAACAGTCTAGGACAGGACAAGAATCCAAAATCCATCTTGACGTTTTTCTAAGTAACTACAAAAAGACCCCCAAATTTCTCAAGTTTTCATGATAAAGTAGATTTTTTTATTTTCTTACCTGTTTATTGTCAAATCCCTTCTATATGCATCCTCTTTAGCTGTGCCAAACTTCTGCAATGAGTCACAGAAATATGCAACCATCAAAAAAAAGTTTGTATACAAGAATAGCACAGTAAAAAATTTAGATATATCCACTCCAGAAACAACTTCCAAAAGTAACAACCACCAAAATCTCTTTGCAACAGAATAAATCTATCCACATATCTGTTTGCATGAACTCAACTATTCAATGGAACTTATTCTAAATATACAAAAATGCTTTCTTCTATAAATTTTGAATTTGTTAAATGAAATTTTTTAATTACCATGTGAGGAATACGACTATGTTCCGCATATGTCTCAGATCGCAAATTTACAAAATCAATCCATATATCAAAAATCCGCATCCTTGCAGTCTCTAAATGTTTTGATTGATCTGGGTTGCTGCAAACAAGAACCTCCATCAGAAGCATGCAATCTCAATCCAATTAATAGCATAACATGCCTAGAACAATATTTTAAAGTTCTATACATGAAGTGATAAGATCATTGCCTGACTAACTCCCATAAGTGAAATCTCCTTTATGTTGAAATATGCAATAACTCAATAAGGAGCATTGCTAAATTCAACTACAATGTATGATTGCAATTATTCTATATTTAGAACATGTTGGAAGAAACGTGTGGTTAAAATTTAAATAGAATTCATAACCAATAACATTTTTTTATAAATGTCCAGAGGAGTTAGGTGGAATTACCTTTGAATCAAAATGTGATAATATTTAATTTTGATGGAGTTTCTTGTGAGAACCCAGGACTTGTGGGACCTGTGGTTTAACTCAATTTAATCTCAGGTATTAACAACAACGCAAAAGTAAGCACCCTGGTAGGACTCTGGTTTTCATGCTCAATGGTCATCATAGCTTTCCTATTAAAGGTGACTTGCAGCTTGTGATAAACACCATGCTCAAGGTGCTTCGAAAAGATTGGCTTATAAATACAATTCCGAAGAAAGCTGCACTTTGGGAAATCACTTTGAAGTCATTTCATGGTCTCATGTTCTTCGAAAAGGTAATCACGCTATTGGGCTCCTCACCAACCATGGAATCTCAATTGCCAGGTTCACTCAGCATGCAAATCCTTCTTTCTGGCCAAGCCTTGAGGACATTATTTTGAGCAAAGCAAGATTGGCATGACGTCACATCTTAATGATGCCATACCTAAAGTCAACTGGAAGCCTAAAATCACACTTAAATGCTCTCAATCATGCTTTATTTTGGAGGCCTGATCTCTTAGATGCTCTTGCCTTGATTGAGTGCCAAATTTTTTTTTGAGTTCGGAACTCAACTCACATTATCCACTGCTGTGTAATCAGTTCTTTACTCTTTTTCATTTCATCTTTCTTATTAAGGAGTTCCTCCTTTCTGTTTTCCCCATTGTATTTTGTCCTGCTCAGTCATGGGGGTTTTGATGTCTTTGGCACTTATACCCTGAAGTTCCTTTACGTTATTTTGGGATATGAGGACCTAAGATTTCCTTGTTAGCATTGAGCTACAGAAAATTTGCTGAAAAAGTTTAAAAACTCAATTGAGTAATCAAAAGTTCCATCGTTGTTGATTTGCTGTGTCATGTCTTCCTATATGACCATTTTAGTGTGGTAATGAATTGAATTTTAAGGATTCTCATGCCTTTCTCAGGGAAAAGGAAATTGAGCTCCAATTTGAGCATGACATTTGGAGGCCCTTCGATCTCAGTTATGTTAGTTTTGTTCATGTACAGTTAAAACAGTCCCTGCGCATGTCTGGCTCCCTCCTCTGCAAGAAGAGGTGCTTTTGCTCCACTCCTGGACAATATAAAGTCAAACCATTTTGACTACTGGCTGACCTTCTGAAACACAGAAGGGGAATGATCTGTAAACTGCTCTAGATATTCTAAAACAGCTTACCTACTACGAATCTCTAACACTAGCTACTCAATAAAACCTTCAAATAGGCTTAATATGAGAAATACAGTACTAAATGTAATTTCCCCCGTTGGGACGCAAACCCCAATGGCCAAGCGTTGGGATGAAACCCCCAACGACCACGTGTTCGGTGGGCCCCACCCAGATCCTCCAGTGGTGGGACACAAACCCCACTCACCCTTAACACCCAGGGTAGCCGCCCTCACCACCAAGTCGGTCTTTTGGTGTACTGGTTGGGCCTTAGTGAGACCGGCCTGGTAGTGAGGGTGGCTACCTTGGATGTTAAGGGTGAGTGGGGTTTGTGTCCCACCACTGGGTGGAGCCCGCCGAACACATGGTCGTTTGGGGGTTTCGTCCCAATGCTTGGTCGTTGGTGTTTGCCTCCCAACGGGGAAGATTACAACCCACCACGCTTCGCGGGTCTCGACCTCGAAACCTAGCTCTGATACCACTAAGGCCCAACCACTACACCAAAAGACCGGCCTAGTAGTGAGGGTGGCTACCCTAGGTGTTAAGGGTGAGTGGGGTTTGCATCCCACCACCGGAGGATCTAGGTGGGGCCCGCTTAACATGTGGTCATTGGGGGTTTCGTCACAACGCTTGGTCGTTGGGGTTTGCGTCCCCCGTGCGTCCCAACGGGGGACATTACAAACCCAAAGCAATTGTTAGAATTAAATAATATATTACATCATTGTATAATTGTCATTATATTGTCATTAACATAGGCAGTTGGGTAGCTTATCAGGTATGCCTGGCCTGGTCAGTTAATCTGATAACTGACTTGCCTTTATATACATTACTCTTCCACCAATAATAAATTGCTCATTGATTGCCTCTCCTCTCAATATCATACCATGGTATCAGAGCAATTATTATCCTATGCCTATGATTGAAGAATTGGCAATAATTGTGGAAGTCAATCTATGGAAGTGAGCACCCATGTGAATCAAGGGAAGGAGAGTACAAAGGTAGGTGAAGAAGAAAATTCATCATAAAGATTGAACACAGAACACCAGGTGCTTTGTGGGTGCTGTGTGAATAGAAGAAGAAGCATCCAATTTCAGTCTTCAATAAACCCTCAACATTAATCCAAATAAACTCATGTCAAAAACACCACAATTACAGTATGCAAACCAGAAAAAAAAGAAAACAGCAGATCAAAGAAGAAGCCACCTCCAGGCAGATTGGAAACAGCAACCTATGGGAAGGATAAGCACCAAACAAAGATGCAGGTGTAGACCTTGTCAAGCCACCCAAGCAATAAACACCCAGCTACTTGCTATTGTACCACCAACAAAGGATATATGCAGAGCAACAACTGTTGATGGAAGAAATTGTGGAAATGAGAAGCCATGAATAACAAATACATCTTTAAGAAATAAAAGGTGCATTTTATTTAAAATATATCCCACTTTTCTAAAGACATATGGGAAATAACTGTTTCATAAATTTGGAAGCCCAACTTCAGCGACTTGAAAGATTAAAAATTCTTGCAAACCATTCATTTTCTATAGTTGTATAGATAAATATTCTTAAGGGCAACAATATAGTTGAAAATAAAACTATAGTAATTCGATTTGTTGCACTTAGAAAATTATCTTTTTGGAGCAAATTATTATTTTTTTAATTGAAACAATATAATTATGTAAGTCATTTATTTGTTATGGTTCATAACAAACAAGCAACATTTGATATAAAACATTGCCTCCAATACACATTTATGGTTAAAAATATCATGTTGAATTACTGCATCTAATGCTTTGGGTGCCCCTTTTAAACTGTCTTCAGTCATGTTTGTAATCATTCTTGTAATGTTATAAATGTCAACTTAATTTTTCCTTCTATCAAGCTGTAGCTCCTACTTCAGCAGTCAGTAAAATGTTTCAATTGGTTGATGTAACCTACAAAGACAAGGCCCTTGAAGCTAGGGCACATTCATCTACCACTCTTCAGCACAAAAGGTCTGGTCCTCTCAATTTGCACTATCTTCTTGCTTTGAGAAAATGAGACATGGTGAGAGGACTTCCCCACAAGAAGAAAACATAAGTTCTTTGCTCCAACCATTTTTTCAGGAAGCAACATCAGGCTCCTTTTCCTACTACAAAAACACGAGCCTTTGATCCCATGGATTTGTTGCATATTGATCTATTCATACCAATGACACCCAGTCATATCCGTGCCCAGTATTTTCAGCTTGACTAGCGAAGATCAAGCATTTGCGAAATTCAAAGAATTTCAATCCCTTACCGAAAGGTCATCTAGTTACTTCAAGACCATCCACTCAAAGGAGTGAATTCACCAGTAAGGAAATCATGAGCTACCTATTACAACGTGGGATCAAAAGAAAGTTGATCACAATGTATACACCTAAACAAAATGGTGTTGTAAAGAGGAGTAATCATACCGTCATGGAAATGATGCAATGTATGTTAAATTATGCAAATCTGGTTACTACATTCTGAGTAGAAGCATTTCATACAGAAATTTATCTATTGAATCAAGCACCCACCAAGGTGCTTGAAAACATCACTCCCAAAGAAGCATGGACTAGAAAAAAGTCCTCCATTTCACGTCTAAGATGTTTTTGGATATATAGCCTCGATGCACATCCCCAAGGTGCAAAGAAAAAGGTTGTATGAAAAATCCTCGAAATGCTTTTTTCATGGATATAGTTTAAAGCAGAAGGAATGTTGGCTTCTAGATCCTGCTACAAATAGGTTGTACTTCAACAGGGATCTAGTTTTTTATAAGAAAAAAGGTTATAGCACATCACTCTCACCATCATCTATAAGCCATCAAACATCCAAAAACTGTTGAGATTGAAGAAGAGGAAATTGAGTGCATTCCCCATGAATAAGAATCTCATATAGAAACAAGAGGCCTTGTTTCCATTAGAACAATTTCCACCTCCATTTGCACATCAATCCTCATCTCCCATGCACAATATACCTCAGTATTATACCACCATGAAGGATGCAAAGGCAAATGCAGTTGCAGACATGATATTGTCTAGGCCAAAGAATCACAGCAAGTCTCATGAAAAAGTGAACTTGCCTCTTATGTGCACAGTAATCCAGAATTCAAAACCAAAAACAGTAAAACAGGCTTGTGTCACAACCTTAGAAAGATGCCATGGATGAAGAATATCAAGCATTGATGAGGAACAACATTTGGGAACTTGTTGATCATCCACTGGGGAAGAAGGCTATTAGATGCAAATGGGTATTCAAAATCAAATAAAAAGCAAAAGGTAGCATTGACAAGTACAAGGCCTGACTTATGGCTAAGGGCTAAGCACAAAAAGAATACATTGACTGAAGAAATCTTTGCCCCCACCACAAAGATCAAGACTACAAGATGGTTTTTGCAATGGTAGCCCAATTAGGATGGCAGATTCATCAAATGGATGTTAAAAGTGACTTCCTCAATGGAGATTTCAAAAAAGTCTGTATGTCTCAACCTATGGGGTATACTACACCTAGATAACAACACAAAGTGTGCAAACTTGTGAAATCTCCATACTCTATGAAACAAGCTCCCTAAGCCTAGTACATCAACAACGATGAGCATCTTGTACATCACAAATTCACTAGGAATCCGTATGATCCCAATCTCTGCCTCAAAGACCAAGGGGGAAGAATTTGTTATTTATTGTTGAAATCAACAACATAGTCATGATTGGGAGTTCTCAACAAATGATTGTAGCAACTAAGAATGAACTCAAACAATTATTTGACATGACGAATCTTGGGTACTTGCACTATTGTATTGGACTAGAAGTATGGCAAAAGAATAAACATATTTTTGTAATTTAGATGAAATACACCAAGGCATTGGTCGAGAAAATCCAAATGGACGATTGCAAACCAATGGAGACAAGATTGCAGATTCATCACCATAAGTCAATACAAAGCAACAAAGCCAGTTTTGAGATATGTTCATGGCACAACAAAACATGGTCTAGAATACAAGCAAAATGATAATGATGACTTGATTCAATACACAAATGTAGACTACACAAGATGCAAATTTTGGAGAGGTATATCACCAAATGAAACCAGGTAAGTTCGATATTTTCCAGCCAAAGAATGATTTTTGCCTAAACGATGGATTACTTTTCAAAAGTTAGGAAAATGATAATTATGACTTGATTGAATACACAAATGTAGACTACACAAGATGCAAATTTTGGAGAGGTATATCACCAAATGAAAGGAGGTAAATTTTATATTTTCCAGCCCAAGAATGATTTTTGCTTAAAAGATGGATTACCTTTCAAAAGTCATTTTTTTGTACATTTCCAAAGAGGAGAAAAGTGTTTTGGAGAGAAGCACATACTTCTGGAGTAGCTGGTCATTTTGGGGTCACAAAAACAATATTTAATTTGTAGTGGTATGTATACCGGCCCTATAGACAAAAGATGTAGTGAAATATATTCATAGTTGTAAATTATGTGGTGGTAGCAAGTCCAATAATTGAAAATTACGCTTGTGTCAGCTACTTCCAATCCCAACTCGTCCGTGGGTGAATATTTCAATGTATTTTGTTGCAGGATTGGCCATGACATGAAAATGGCATGATTGTTTGATTGTATTGGTTGATAGATTTAGCAAAATGTGTACTTTGATTCCATGTAGGAAAACATTGACTAGGAAGGATGCAACTAAATTGTTTTATACAAATATATGGATTCACCTTGGTTTGCCTCAAAGCATCATTTTAGACTGAGATTCTAGAATTCTTGGTATATTCGGTGCACACTTTTAGGAAAATAGATACCAAGTTGAATAGGAGCATGACCTTCCATCTACAAACAGATGAACAAACTAAAGTGGTAAATAGGACCTTGGTTTAGCTACTTCATAGATATAATTTGAAGCATGTGAAGGCATTGGATGAGAACATAGCATATATTCAATATTCCTATTACATGGTAGTGCATTTATTGACTAATCTTTCACCATTTGAAACATGCTATGGCTTTATACCTCCTAGCCTACTAGATGTGCTTGTGGGACAACCATATGAGAAAGGTAAAGAGAATAACTCAGAGGTGGAAGAGCTGAGAATTTCATTAAACCTAGCAGGCAAGTGCAGCTCCAGATTCAAGAAAAGCTTAAGGACAACCAAGAGAAGAAAAGGTGACATGACTAGCATTACACTGAACACAATTTCAAGATGGGTGATCAAGTTTGGTTTTATATGTGCAAGGAGGATAGGATGCAAGAAGCAGCAAGAAAGATTTTGAAATGGATGGGCTTTCCTTTCCTCAATTGCAAGGAAGATGCATATACTTCATACCATGTCAATGCATGTCTAGATAGCTTTAAATGAGTAAAAGAAATCTACTAAGAGGAATTTCATAATATAACTTTATTTGAGAAATTCACTTATCAAACTTTTCCACATTCACTTTTTCATCAAATGGTTGAATCTCTATCTTAGCCTTTGCTTTGAATGGGAGTGAGTTTCTCTTGTTCAAGGTCTCACCATGCTCATTCGTAGTCTTGGGCTCCTCTTCTTCCACTTTTAGGGTTTCTTGAATGCCCCATTTCTGAGATATGACCATCAACGCACTCTCAAACATGCCTATTGAGAAATCATAGCAACATTTACCTCTAATTTTCTAAATCTCTCCTCAACCTCATCCATATCTCTTCTACCTTCATGTGCCATCCTTCTTTGTGCTTGATTCCATCAACAATTTCTAATTTTAGGCTCAAATTCTCTTGAATCTCTATTACCACTAGACCATGTAGTGGGCATAAATTTGCAATCCCACTAAAAAAATTAGTTAATACCACCTATAGTCTTCCCAAACCTACTTTGATACCAATCTAATCTTTAAACTACCCTAGATATTCAAAAATATATCACCAATTATGAATCTCTAATGCTAAGTACTCAATACAACCTTCAAATAAGTTTAATATGAGAAATATTGTACTAAATTCAAAGCAATAGGACGCATAGAATGAAACAGAACACATGACAACGATTGTGATACAAGATTCGGTTTGAAGAAACACAAAATACCTATGCTCCCCCAAGTTTTTGGGACGAGGACGATAGGGGGCAAGGGGGTGTGTTTTTGGTATGGAAATTTCAAATATTCATTTGATATCATTTATAAAGCATTCATCATAGGCATTATAGAACCTTAATACATGACATTGGACTTCAATTGAGATTTCAAATGAGAATTGACAAACAAATTAATGAAATTTAAATGCTTTCACTATCAATGTGCATATATATTCTATAAGAATTACAACAAAATGCCCAAAGGTTGTAACTTTCAACTACAAAATAACAAAAACCTAGAAAATATATAGCTGTCCCTAATCAGCATCTGAATCCAGTAGGTCCGTATCAAAATCAATGCTTGAGCCCAAGTCATTGCCACTATAAGGAACTACCTCAAGCAATGGAACCCCAACCAATCCTTCATGTGTCTCCTCCTCGTCAATTTATATAGCATCTTTGGGACCAAAATCCCAACATGAGGCTAGGGTCTAGTGATACTAAAAGGTCTATTGATCCTATAGCTGCAAGGCACTATGTACAACCACCATCTAGAGGTAAGGTTGTTCCTCCTAACTAATTGAATGAAGCTATATGTGTACTAGTTCCTCTCTGCAATAGAAAACTAACAACCTATGAAAGGCGGCAAATGGCAAGTATCCTCAACTTTGATGCATCCTTGCCATGCCACATCAACCATCCAATAGGGTTAGTTTGAGCTAATGTAGCTCTATTGGTCCTCCACCTCTAGTTTGTTGAAAGTTGGACCATGGAAATTGACAAATGCAAGCCACTATGTGCAAAGTAAAGAAGATTCCTCATCAATACACATTTTTCGATGGGCCTTCATGAGCTCTCTTTCACCTCTTCATCATGAGATAGAGGCACTCTTCCAGGTTTAGTTACATACAAGTTACAAAAATTAAAATTTTAAAAAAGATTAAGAATTTAGAACTCAAATGATAGAGTGAATGCTATTAAAAAGAATGCAAATAATTTACAAGTTAGCAACATCAATAAATTAACTTTTTAAAAATTTAATAATAAAACCAACAATTTCTTACCTCACTGTGGACCACAAATCATCATCAACAATTTTTTGTTTCACACTTCCTACTTCAAATGTGCTTGCCTTTGACCATCTACCCCACACTGAATTAACAAGCATTAATTGTAAAGCCTCCTGAACCTCAAGCATTCTCTCTAACAAAATGAAGTAGCTAACATATCTAATATCCACAAGCTTGAGGAATTCCTTCCTCGAAAAAGTCATGAACAAAGCAAGTGAAGTGTGATGGTTGCAAATGAACATTTGCACATCTCTAGCCTCTAACACCACTACCTTAACCCAATGTGTCTTCTCAATGTCCTTCAATGTATTGTTTAATGCATAAACACAACATGAGGTCCAAAAATGTGCTTCTAAGCACTCTCCACCATCAAGTCAGCTAACTTACACAAACAGGTTGAATCAGTCACCACTTATTCAACATTAGAGGATCCAACCTCTTTTATGGCATTCTTCCAAAATTGAAATTGGAAGTTTGCATCCTTCATCTTTCCTGAACAATAAATAGCTCTAAGAAAATATGAGTTAGCTAAACTTGTGACAATAATATTGATGAGTGGCTGATGTTTGACGTCAGCCCACCCATCCATGATGATGGAGCATCCATCTCTTATCCAAGTTTGTCTCATTACTTTCATCAACATGCTCACCTTAGAATATTCTCTATTAAGGAGGGTGGTGTGTAGCTTATGTTTTCTAGGTGGGACAAATGAGAGACCAGCAGCTGTCACATCTTTGAACATTTGCTTAAAATAGGGAGAAAGTACAACATGAAATGGTATGGCATGAGCATTAAAAAACTTAACAATAGAAGACTCAACCACCTCATGTGATTTTAAGTTGAACATCTCTACAATACTAGTTTTTTTTCTTTCCCTTGGTAGAAGTAGAACCCTCTCCCCCTTAAATTCCAACATTTGCAGTTCATGTAGGCAACGACACACTAGGTTGCATACTCTCCAATGGGATTTCGTTCTTTCTTGCCTCTCCCTCCATATGCAGTCTAGTTAGCCTTTACAGCTTATAGTCTATAATAACCCTAACCCCCATGGACCAAGATTATTGCGATTACCCTTGCTAGTTTGACAATGATATTTGTCAAACTAATCTTGATGGTTCAATTTAACTTCCATATATGCAATCAAGGTACACAATAATTTTCAATTGCTTTGCAAATTCCGATCTAATGCAAATGTGTATACAGACATTACATTTTGAAATCTCCCAGCTACAGATACATATATAAATAGTGAAGCTATTGTCTTCAGAAATTTATAATTTCCAGATACAAAGCGATATCTTAGAATATAAATATTATCTTTAGATATACATACATAAGCTCAAGCTTAACACAATATACCTCAAAATGACATCAAATACAATATTAATAAATGTTGGATGTACTATTCTCATCCAGAACAATCTTTAGCACTTCAACTCCCCTTCCTATGTGCCCATCGATGAGTATCAGACTTCAGTATTTGCAAGCTCTTCATATGATGTCCATGGTTTATATGATAACCTTAATATAAGTCTTGTGGCTTCAATATAATGGCACGAACTCTATGACTGAATGATTCCCACCCAAAATTGATTTGATTTTTTCTGAGTTTTGACCTTTCAAAATCTTTGACCAGCATATAGGAGGGTTTATGTTTTTGTTTTGTTTTGCATTTTTTCCTATTTTTTTGGTGGTTTGAGTTTTATGCATATAACATGACATAAACAATTGTTGGAAATAGAAGATTGTAATGTCCCCACTTTGGCCATTAGCTCTTCATTTGGTTTTAGCCTATTTCTAGAAACCCATAGGCTTGTTTGAGGTAAAATCAAGGTTTCCTTCTTCGGAGGTTCTATGGCATTTTAGGGAGTTTACTATTTATAGTAAATTCTATTTTTGGCAGTATGCAGTTTTCAGTCTTCAGGTCTTCATTTTCAGTTGGAGCAATTAAATGAGTTCAAGTTTTGGCTTCTGAAAACTTTATATTGGTGAATTTCATGAATAAAGGCATTAATGTTATAATTTGCAGTTGACCCCCTTGGCCTAGGGAAATAACTTTATGTTGTTCTTAAAACGTGGACTTTAAGGGGGATGCCTTCATAAGAATTAAATATTATTAAGTCTTTAATGCCTTGGGAAAAGTGGACGCCTTTTTCCTTGGAGATATTATTTTAAAATAAAGTTTTAATGTGCCTTGATAAAGTGGACGCCATATTGAGAAGTTAGAAGATTTTTGGAAATTTGAAGAGTCATTGGTGACTCTTGGCGTACCTTCTTGGGAAATTGAAGAGTCTTCTATTCTTCTATAAAATGAATGCCTTGTTCCAGCTTTTCTCATCCATGAATTATGCTAATGTTATGCTGTCGAAATGACAACTTGGTTTTTACTTCGAGGGATGCTTACCTCCTAGTTTCAATCCAATTTCGTGTTTGAAATACAACACCTAGTTGGTTTTCATTGCTGCTTCTCATCCAGACTAGCAGATTGAGCTCAACAATTGAAGTTTTTAATGATATTTCCAGTTTTGAAGTTGCTGATGCAGTCACAGCTGAAAGTGGTTTTTGCATACAGCTTTTTGTGTGAATTTAATTTGCTTGTGGGTACTTTTCCAATCCATTCCTACACCCAAGGCGACCATCTTTGGAGAGTTTCAGATTTTAATTTTGAGTTGTTGATTTTTACTTGTCAAAATCGCCCCTCATGAAGGCCGTACCATTCTTGCTGCATTGGGATTCGTGTAAGAATTAAATTATGAGTTTTTGTTGCTGTTTCTTCATCTGATGTTGGGCGCCTATCTTCCAGCAGCTCATTGGTTTTCGTTTCACACAAAACGGAGGTATTTTGAGTGAGTTGTGAATATTTCTTTGAATTTCACAGTTGCTGATCAGAATTTCCAGAATTGTTATTTTACATCAGACTTGTTTAAGTTTGAATCTTCAGTCCTTTCTTCATCATTTATTGTTGATGTCTAACATGGAATCATCCAGTATCATGGTACATTGAATCTATTGTAATTTTCATGTAATTTGCAGCTCTTTTTCCATATTGTAAGACTGTAAACAGTAGTACTGTTCCAGTCCTTTATTGCTGCAATTCTTTCTTTAATTTCACATTAGTACCCCTGGATGGTTTACCGCCAGTGTGGATAATTGGATTTGTATTACTCTTGTACCCACTCTCAAGTGGTGAATCCCCACTCATAAGTGGATGCCTGCCGCAGCAGACGAAGTGTTTTAATTGTAGTCTTTTCCCCCCACTGTTTGGTGGTAGCGTGGAAATTCTCTTATGGCTGGTTATCCGCCTATTAGTTTTCAGTTTTCAATCAATCACTCCGTCATATGTTAGCACCTCGCCCTCAGTGGGATCTTGAGTGCACATTCTTGACGTTGAGTTTGTTCCATTTTCAAGTATTGTTCATTAGTTGCTCCGCCATATGACAACACCTTTCCTTCATTGGGATTGAGTGTGCATTCTTGGCGTTGAGTTTCTTTTAAGCTTGGTTTTCAGTTTGATGCTAACGCTAATCCAGTTGGCTAGTGCTGGTTTATGTTGTGTAATTCTATCGAAAAAATTGGTTAGCATATTTCAAAGATAACAGAAGAATGCAATAGTTCTATTGCTAAAATACTGAAATTACATAAATGTGGGCTAAATGCAACATACCCATTCATCCATAGACCTAGAAATTCACTATTCCAAGGCTGAAATAAAATTCTCAGGTCTGATATAATTCTGGGTCAGCAAATTTGAGCTCTTCCAACTCTAAATATGACTCCACAATTTAGCTCCAGGTACGAGATGATTTCTTTTAAATACTCCTCACATTATGCATATATTTAACAACATCATTCAATTTGGGTTTCCAAAAGATTGGATAACCAACTTAGCCATACCCCTATTCAAGAGTGGGTATGCTAACAACCCATCTAAGTATCGTACCATCATGATCAATCCATTGTTTGCAAAATTGTTTGGCAGCATGATTGAGCACAGAATCAGCAAATGGGCAGAAATTAAAAATAAGAGAGCAAAAGGGCAAGCGGGTTTTAGGCCAAAACATTCAACAATCGATCATGGCATCACTTTAAGGCATATCATTGAAAAGATTTGGGATGAGAAAGAGGAAGCCTTTTGTTGTTTTGTGGACTTCAGGAAGGCTTTTGAAACAGTGCCTAGGCAAAAGTTGTGGGATAGAATGAAGGATCTTGGCATTCCTGAGTATTTTAGAGCTGCTGTCCATAGGCTTTATGAAGAAGTTCGGGTAAAATTCAGAACTCAGGCAGGTACTTTGAAAAGCTTTAGGAGTGATATTGGGGTTAAACAAGGCTGCCCTCTTTCTCCTACACTCTTTGGCCTATATATAGATAAGCTTGAGGAGTGGTTGAATTTGGAGGGTGGAGAAGGGGTTCCTTTAGGAGTGTATGTTGTAAAGCTTCTTTTATATGCAAATGATCTTATTTTGATTGCTAGGTCTATCCAAGGGTTGCAAGCGCATTTGGCTGCACTTGAGCATTTTTGCAAGGATGTTGGTATGCAAGTTAACATTAGTAAGACCAAGATCATGGTTTTCTCTAAGAAGAAGAAAACAAATCAGTTCGACTTTTATTTTGAAGGAAGTATCCTAGAGGATGTAACGGAGTATAAATACCTGGGAATTGACTTCAACAACAAGCTATGTTGGGAAACTTGCAGAAGGAAAAGTACCTCGGGAGGGTGGAGAACCCTTTTTTCTCTCCAAAACAGGTGCAGAGAGGCAGAGCTATGGGATTGGAAAACTATTCAAATATTGTTTGAGCTGTTAGTTATACCAGTGGTCCTTTATGGATGTGAAATTTGGGCTAGCAGCACTTCTAGCATCAAGTGGGCACAAATAAAGAGAATTCAAAAGCATTTGATCACAAGCAAATTCAAACTAAAAGCTTTGATTCCTTATGAGATACTTCTTGCTGAAACGGGGGCAATTCCTATTGAGGCCATCGCTATGGTGAGTCTTTTGAGATATTTGAAAAAGGTTGAGCAGATGGAAGCTCATCGGTGGCCAAATGTTGTTTTTAGAGGTGTCTTAGGGGCGAGAAAAAAGGCATGGATGAAACAAAATTGAAAGTGGATGAACAAGTGGAACATTCACTTCAGCGAGTGCTCTAATAATAGCAAGGAATTAAAGTTATATGTGGTTGAAAAATTTCGCAAGGCTATGTGGACAAGAGCGGTTGGGAGAAACAAAAAATATTATGTAGAAGAATTTAATCCCAATTTGGACCATCAACAAAAGGCATATATAGAGGCAAATATTTCATGGAAATCAAAGACTCTCATTGCACAATTGAGGACTAACTCACATCGTCTTCGGTGTGAAACAGGGAGATGGAAAAGGCCAAAACAAGTTTGGGAAGAGAGGGTTTGTATCTTTTGTGCAGATGGGCAAGTAGAAACTGAAAAACATTTTATCCTAGATTGTAAAGCTTACAGTGACATCAGAGGAAGCTACATAAGTGGGTTAACAGCTGCAAATTTTCAAGATTTATTTAGCATGGAATGGTTGGGCAGAATGGGAGAACTCATTATCAAACTTAATGGCACGAGAAGAGCACTTAACAATGCTAAAATAGCAGGGATCACTGTCCCATAGGCCTTCTTTTGGTCTCATGGACATTAAAAGTCTTTTATTCTATTCTACTGTAAGTGAATTTCCAGCTCCAAGACCCTCAAAAAACTCCACTTGGCACCTAGGGTTTGATACCCAAATGCCCAATGGCGTATGGCTGACTGAAATACTTTTGTAGGATGGTAGAAATGTCCTCAAAAAGGGCTGATCTACAACCTCATAAGAATTTCTGCCCTTCCAAATAACTGATCTGCAATAGCCTTCCTAAATAAACGATGCCAAACTGATAACAAAGCTTCTATATGATGTATTTTCCTTCTAGAATGCTGGGGCTAAGTCCAACACTCCCTACTCCCAAGAGTTTTCGTTCCTAGAAGGCCAAATCTGCATGTAGAAACCCTTCTTGAGCTCCAACCAGCATGCTGCTCTGAAAATATAACCTCATCATGTGTCAAATGGCAGCCTCAAACTCATTTTATAACTTTTTGACTTCCTCCAAAAAGGTCAACCCCTTTTTAGGGTTTTTAACATGGCAACATGAATACTTTTTCAGTATTTTTAATAAAAATTGCTTGGTCTCCTCATACTAGGTGCGGCTTTTCATTAATCCCCCTTTTTAATCATTTAAGTTGTTTTTAAAGCTCTCAAGTTATGTCTCTATGCATCATAGCACAAGGGGGGGTGAACTTTTCACTATTCATCTTCTAATTCTCTATTACTATTCACCCTTTCACTATTCCATTAGAGCCAACTTTAATATTTCCAAATTATTCCTAAATTCATCCTTTGAACTCCAGACTGAAGGCTCGAAAAGCTTCCCGTGAGGCTCCACAACCCCCAGTTGGGTCCCCTAACCATACTACTGACCTACGGGAACCCTAGTAGTAGGCCAACCTTTGCTAATATCAAAGTTGCCTAAGGAAGATACATTACAATGACAAGAGCGGCTCTGACTTGTAACGATATTTTATTATTAACCAATTGAATGATTACAATGGAGATGTTAGTTTTATGATCAGATGTAAATAAGCAGATTTAATTCAAAAAATCAGACACACAAACACAGAATATACCCTAGGAAAACCCTCCTCTTGAGGGAGAGAAAACCCAGCAACAATATATCACTTATATATTGAATGATAAACAGTAGTCTCCTTTACAATGAGGCCAATTATGAGGCCAAGTAATGACACCACAATCACACAGAAATAATATGATGCCTTTGCTGATGATAAACTCAGCCTCCTTCAATATATCGATTTCTACTTGATGAACTTCTTCTCACACTTATTCGTACTTATGGATATCGAATGAATATAAATAATGAATGATACAATGAATAAGCATTGAACATATATACAAGAGAGGAGAGGATGCGTCTCTTCAAGACTTCATGTCGGCCTTCACCAAAAAAGGCGTCTCCATGATACATGAAGTCGGCCTCAATAAATCGTACCTCTTCAAGAATTCGTGTCTCCAAGATGTCGGCCTTATAAACAATAATTAAATATTAATTAATGTGAAATGATGAAGCGCCTCTTCATCAATCAATGCCTTACAAATTAAATAACCATTAGGCTATTATTTAATTTGTTCTTCATAGATTGAACTAGGCTGGAAGTAGAAGCCCGACGCTGCCCTGTAACATCAACACTCCCTCTCAGCTAAGGAGGATACTTCCAGCTGTATAAGACATATCACCTCATCATGATGTCAAACACCATGGCTACTCCCATATGTGGAAAATAAACATATCACCTCATCGTGATATCAACTATCATGGCTAATCCCATGAATGGTGAATGCACACAAGTGCCCATCACGGAATCACTAAACGTGGCATTGTCACCTCATCGTGTTCACCATGGCTACTCCCAGAGGGTGAAAAGAACAAGTACAAGAAAATCATCACGGACTCTCTCACGTGATGTTGTCATCGAGTCACACACATGACATCCACCATGGCTACTCCTAGAGGGTGGAAACAAGGGCTTTCACCTCAAATCTCTCTCACAAAGAGAAATGCATTAACAAGGGCTTGCACCTCAAATCCCTCTCACAAAAAGAAATGCATTAAACAAGATCACTGATGTTGAGACTCCCTCTCAACTAGGGCTTCATTCTCCACCATACCAAGCTTGTCTCGAAAGTACACAAACTTTATTCTGGAGAGAGGCTTAGTGAGAATATCTGTCGTCTACTCATCAATGATGATATACTTCAACTGGATCACTTTCTTTAATACCATATCTCTGATATAGTGATATTTGATCTCAACATGTTTAGTTTTGTCATGAAACACAAGATTGACAGAAAGTTTCACACAACTTTGATTATCACAATGGATGACAGTCGGCTCCAATGATTGTTCAAACAATCCTGCAAGGAGCATCCGAAGCCACACTGCTTCTTGAGCTACCACACAAGCTGCAATACACTCGACCTCTGCGGTGCTCAATGCCACTAATGACTGCTTCCTACTACACCAGGATATCATCGCAGACCCCAAACTGAAGCAACATCCAGAGGTGCTCTTCCGATCAGTAACACACCCTGCCCAGTCAGAATTAGAATATCAATGCAGCTTCAGGTCCACACCAGAAGAATATCTCAAGCCATACCCAACTATGCCACGCAAGTATCTCAGGATATGCTATGTTGCAACTAGATGTATTTGCCTTGATTCACACATGAACTGACTAAGTGCACTCACTGCATAGCAAATATCTGGTCTAGTATTGACTAGATACATCAATGATCCAATCAACTTCCTACACATCGTGGGATCCACCAGATTTGAACTAGCTGCAGCCTCTTTTAGCTTCTACAAGTTGGTCTCCATAGGCATAGACATGGATTTGCAATCCATCATACCAAATCTCTTCATAATGTCAACTGTATACTTCCCTTGACTCAGAATGATCTCATTTGGCTTCTGCCATACTTCTAAACCAAGGAAGTAGTGCATGAGACCAAGATCCTTCATTTCAAATTCAGAAGCCAACTCCTTGCATTTGATAATGAGGTGATCTTCTCCAGTAAGAATTACATCATCAACATAGAGAACCAAGATCAATGCTTCACCATCAATTACCTTGAAGTATAGGCTTAAATCAGCATCATTCTTGGAGAAGCCTAAGCTTAACAGGTATCGATCAATTCTTTCATACCAAGCACAAGGAGCCTGCTTAAGACCGTACAAAGCCTTCTTCAACCTACAAACATGAGACTCCTTCCCATGAACCTCAAAGCCCTCAGGTTGCTCAATATACCTCTTCCTCGATTACACCATTTAGAAATGTTGTCTTCACATCCATCTGGTGTATCTTCCATCCCTTAGATGCAACAATGGCAATGATGGTCCTAATGGATGCATAATGAGCAGCTGGAGCGAAGGTTTCCTCGTAGTCTATTCCCTCTTTCTAAGAGAATCCTCTAGCCACAAACCTAGCCTTGTACTTCTCGATGCTCCCATCAACCGCATGCTTGATCTTGAAGAGCCACTTAGAAGAAAAAACAGATTTTCCTTCAGATCTAGGTACAATGTCCCAAACATCATTCTTGAGGATGGATTGATACTCTCTTTAGCCATAGCACCTCTCCATATTTGTTGACTAGTAGCTTCCTCAACACTGGAAGGCTGTGACTCAATGATTTGACTCATCAAAGCAACATAGCTTGAAAACTTATGAGGTCTCTTGCTTTCTCTGAAGGTTCCTCTCGGGGCTGCAAACCTTTCTACCTCCTGCATTGTTTGCCTGGCCCAAAGAGGTCCCTTACGACCAATCACAATGTCTATAGGCCCATCAGTAGGTTCCAAAGGCTCAACTGGATCATCATCTTCTTTAGGATCAATAGCCTCCCTCTGAATCTCAGGAGTATGGTCAACTTTCATATCCTGAGGAGACTCTTGGTCTTCACTGTCTATCTCCATGTAGATGCCCCTAGACTTCTTGAATGCAACATCTTCAAATGTAGCATCCCTGTTGATCTCAATTAGTTTTATGTCCTGGAATGTACACTCTGTAGGCTTTTGAAGATTCACTGTAGCCCACAAATATTCGCTTCTTGCCAAACGGTTCCAGCTTTGTCCTTTTATCTTTAGGTAAATGAACATACACTGGACAACCAAAGACCCTCAAATGACTTACTTTCGGCTTCACCCCTGTGAATGCTTCTTCGGGAGTCATGTTCTCCAAAATGCAGTGAGGGCTTCTATTCTAAACATAAACAGCTGTCCTAGATGCTTCAGCCCAAAGGAAGGTTTGCAGATCTTGGTCATGAATCATGGCTTTGGCTACTTTTACAATAGATTTGTTCTTCCTTTTTGTAACACCGTTCTGTTGAGGATTGTAAGGGACACAGAACTCCCTCTTAATCCCTGCTTCAATGCAAAAGTTACAAAAGCTTCTAGAGATGTACTCTCCTCCGTTGTCGGATCTCAAAACTTTGATCCTCTTCCCGGATAAGTTCTCTACCTGAGCTTTAAATTCTTTGAACCTCTCAAGTACTTCTTCAGATTCTTTAGATTTCAAGAAATAAATCCAAGTCTTTCTAGAGTAGTCATCAATAAAAATAATGTAATACAAGAAACCACTCAAAGAAGAAACAAACATTGGACCACATAAATTAGAATGAATAAGATCTAGAATACATTTAGATCTACTTTCACTACTATGAAATGGACCTTTAGTATTCTTACCCAATGCGCAACCTCTGCAAGCGCCTTCATGCTCCTGGTTGAGTTTAGGAAGGCCCGTGACCATCTTCTCCATGGTTGGTAGTGCTCGAAAGTGAAGGTGAGCAAGTCTTCTATGCCAAAGTTCACACGAACTTGAAGAATCATGCAACAAGGCCTGAAGTGGACGAGTGCAAAGTTTGTAGAGGCTCTCATGTCGAACTCCAATCACACGAGCAGTCTTGATACTTGAGTTCTTTGGCCATGCAAGAACTTTACCTTTGGAGAATGCAACTTGGTACCCCTTGTCTTCCAAGGCTGAGATAGAGACAAGGTTCTGCTTGATACCTAGAACAAATAGAACATCACTCAACTGTAACGAGATGTCAGAATCTAATTGAAGAGAAGAGGTCCCAGCACCCTTCACGGTATAGCTAGCATCATCACCAATAATGACTTGAACACTAGAATCTCTCTCCACCAAATTAGATAGATGCTCTCTAAATCCGGTGATGTGGCAAGAGGCACCACTATCAATCAACCAAGTATTGTTGTCGGTAGGCACATTGCTTGATAAAGCAGAATAGAATAGGAAACCACTTGAATCCTTCTACAAAGAGATCTCACCCACATCTGCAATTGAAGCTTGCTACTTAGGCCTGGTTGGGAAATCCTTTGCATAAAGACCAAACTTGTCACATTTAAAACATTGAATGTGAGAAAGTTCCTCCTTAAATGCAAGGGCACCATCAGACCCTTTATCTCTATTCCTCTTGAAGTACCCTTTCTTTCCTTCTTTTCCTTTCTTCTTTGAGGATTGAGCGGCAAGAACATGAATGTTTTCATTTGTAGAGCTTTGACCAATGCCTCTTGTAGCCAATCTTGATTCTTCTTGAAAACAATCTGCTCTCAATCGATCAAACTTAGGAAGTTTTGATCTCACACTGATTCCTTGAATGAATGATTCCCAAGATGGAGGAAGACCATTAAGAGCCAACATAGTCAAATCCTTGTCATCAACAATATGCCCAATGGTAGAGAGCTGATCTCTCAACTCGGTGATCTTCATGAAGAATGTGATGACGAAATCTCCTTTCGCCATCTTGATGTGATGAAGTTGTTGCTTTAATGCAAGAGCTCGACTTGTGTTGTTGATCTCATACATCTCCTCCAAGGTCTTGAACATATCTCTTGTTGTTTTCAACTTGGAGATGATTAGCACAGTGTGGTCTTTCACAGAATCAACCAACAACTTTTTCACCTTAGTGCCATTCCTCTTCCATTGTTACTTCTTATTCTCATCGGTTGGTTCGAGAACTTCCCCCTCCACAAACGCAACTAACTCATTTTCGTCCAAAGCGAGCATGACTCTAAACTTCCAAGATGTGAAGTTTGATGCGCCCTCAAGTCTATCTTCTATCTTCAGCCCGTTCACATCTTGACAATAAAATAGATGCAATCAAAGATGAGAATAAGAGTGGATGATAGTGCTGCTTGACTAAATTTGATCACGATCTTTCTTATACCCGCTCTGATACCATGTTAGTTTTATGATCAGATGTAAATAAGCAGATTTAATTCAAAAAATCAAACACACAAACACAGTATATACCCTGGGAAAACCCTCCTCTTGAGGGAGAAAAAACCCAGCAACAATATATCACTTATATATTGAATGATAAACAATAGTCTCCTTTACAATGAGGCCAATTATGAGGCCATGTAATGACACCACAATCACACAGAAATAATATGATGCCTTGGCTGATGATAAACTCAGCCTCCAATATATCGATCTGTACTTGATGAACTTCTTCTCACACTTATTCGTACTTATGGATATCGAATGAATATGAATAATGAATGATATAATGAATAAACATCAAACATATATACAAGAGAGAAGGAGAGGATGTGTCTCTTCAAGACTTCATGTCGGCCTTCACCAAAAATCGTGTCTCCATGATACATGAAGTCAACCTCAATAAATCGTACCTCTTCAAGAATTCGTGTCTCCAAGATGTCGGCCTTATAAACAATAATTAAATATTAATTAATGTGAAATGATGAAGCGCCTCTTCATCAGTCGATGCCTTACAAATTAAATAGCCGTTAGGCTATTATTTAATTTGTTCTTCAGAGATCAAACTGGGCTGGAAGTAGAAGCCCGATGCTGCCCTGTAACATCAACAGGAGACGTAGTCTCCTTATATAGAGAAAAACTGAGAACGAAATAGAAACTTACTAAACTATCTAACTAACATATAAAATAGAAACTACCTAATAAACTAAAGATGACCATCAATATAATATTATTAATTACTCTAATATGACTTAGGGTCGATTGTCTTCTTATGCAGTTTGTCTTATCTAGCTTTAATCCCTGCAATATGTAAATTTGTAAAGACCCACAAGTTGTCCCTTATCTCACTTGGCCAATTTGCTTTGTTATTGGCGGCTACCAAATCTTTGTCTTTATCGACATGGACATTTAGTCCTACTTTTCCTAATGTTGCGATAAGAAATTTGGGTCCCATGACTATGTGAAGCTAGCAATAATTACAGAGGGCGTTGACTATGGAAAGAATTTAGACTTTACGCCTTCACTTTATGATTAGTCTCCTAGCGATCACCTCAAGTTATTATATTTTATTCCTTCACAGCCCAGCCTTAGCTCTAAGCCACGATTTTTCCAAGTCAAATATTTTTCTTGGCATTTACCATGGTTGGCAATAATTCCACTGCAACCTCCCAATATTTATTCCATGCTCTAACTCAAGCTTTGACCACAAAATATGTTGCACTTTATCTCCTATTCATGCCTTGTAAATAGTTAGGAAATCAACTCTCAAGAATAAGTTGCTTCCACATTGGCCTCTTTTTGTGGGGTGGTTGTCATAGGAGAATATAAATTAAATCGACCTGATGTAGCTCTAAATAATATCCACAAATGTCTTCAAAGGTAACTCCACAACTTTCCCTTTAAGCAGAAAATTCATCCAACAATAGAGTTGCAGTCTTCCTTAATTGCTAAGTATAAACCAATAAAGATGGTTGTTCTGAATAAGACAAATTATTTCACAGCAGACAACTCACACGATACTCAATTTAACCTAACAATCATAATTTGATTCCCCAAACCAGGTAACAATTTCACAAAGATAATATCACTGACAACTAAATCGCTTAGGCATATATAAATATATCTCACCAGATATAAATTGGAAAAACTATATCCGTTATAAACTAATTGCCACTTGATATATGCTGAGTTTCCTATGTTATGATTCTACAAATATAAACCAAAATGTTTCTCACCAAATACAATTGATTCACCTGATATATCGCATAAACTTGGAAATTTTGTATTCAAAGAAGACTCGCAAAATTTCCCCAAATCACTATCCACAGCCAATGTTCTTGAAGCTCCAAATCTGAAACCAAGCGAATCCACTCGTAGAAAAAATTAGGTTTTCATCCAACCCTTTTCCAATCTACTAAAGGTTTTTGTCCTCAGAGATTTAGCTGATTGTAAGATTCAAGTCTTTGCAATAATGCATAAGAAATATTAACTCAACAATGGATGCCCAAATGCCTTGCACTCAACTCCTTTTAAAGGCTCAAATAAATCTTCCAGAAGAAGCCAACTTGTAACTATCTCCAGCTTCTAGAAGAATACTTATTAATAAAGTGACCTTTTTATCTCCACTTTATTTTAATTAAAAATAATCAATTAAAGTCATACTTTTGAAATAATATTAATTTTTGGACAACTTAATCAATTAAATTAATTAAGTCACTTTACCACAAATTTGGGGACATTACATAGTCTCACAACCTTTTACCCCTTGTCCACCTATCCACAAAAGATGAGAATAAAATCTAGTATACCTGCCCCTGTAGTCATTGTTGCACAAATAATATAGCCATACTATACTCCCCCATGAATTTTTTTATCTTTGTCTATTTGTGATGCAAATTGTAAGAGAGGTTTGTTGAGATTAAATGAACCTTTTGCATAGTTTTTGAGGAGTTCGGGAGGGTATTCAAATGGGTCAACTAAACTTGTTGGCCTTGCTACACTCCCACTCCCAAAAGAACCCCCAATGGCAACCATACTTCTATGACTCCTAGTTCTAGTTCCTTGTTGCATTTGAACTTCAATCTCTTCATTCTCACTACTTTGTGTGTTGTACCTGCAGTACTCACACCAAAGAAGGATGGAGAATGGCAGATGTGTATTGATTCAGGAGCCATAAACAAGAAAACTATAAAGTACAGATTTCCTTTGCCCCAAATGGATGAAATGATGGATTGTTTGAATGGAGCCAAATACTTCACCAAGATAGATTTGAAGAGTGGATACCATCAGATAAGGATCAAAGATGGAGATGAATGGAAGACTATGTTCAAAACAAAGGACGGTTTGTATAAGTGGTTGGTAATGCCATTTGGGTTAACAAATGCCCCAAGTACTTTTCATGCAGCTAATGAATGAGGTACCGAAACATTTTCCTAATAAATTTGTAATTGTACATTTAGATGATATTTTGATCTTCAGTAAAACAAAGGAGGAGAATTTAATGCATCTTAGAGCAGTTTTGCAAAGGTTAAAAGAAGAAAAGTTGCTTGTGTATTTGAAGAAATGGAGTTTCATCAAGAAGGAACTAGTGTATTTAGATTTTATGGTGTCTAAAGAAGGATTGAAGATGGACCCAGAAAAGACAAGGCAATTGTAGACTAGCTTTCACCTAAGAGCATGTTTGAAGCCAGAAGTTTCCATGGCTTGGCGAGCTTCTATAGGAAGTTCATAAGGAATTTTAGTGGGATATGTGCACCTTTCACAAAAACCATGAAAGGTGGTAGGAGATAATTTAAGTGGACAGCTGCAACAGACAAGAGCTTTCAATTGTTGAAGGAGGTAACAAAACAGCTAGTGTTGGTGTTACCAAATTTTAGCAAAGTATTTCAAGTTGACTGTTATACCAATGGTAGTGCAATTGAGGGAGTTTTTATCCAAGAAGGAAGATGCATTATACATACTTCAGTGAGAAGTTAAATGAAGCCAAGAGAAAGTACTCAATATATGACCAAGAATTAATTGCTATACTGCAAGCCCTATAGAAGTGGAGACACTATTTATTTCCTAAGGAATTTGTGCTATACACTAACCACCATGCCTTGCAATTCATCAACAATCAAGGTAAGTTGAACCAAAGACATATGAAATGGATGGAGTTCTTACAAAGTTTTTCTTTTGTTTTGAAACATAGAAGCGGTAGTTCCAATAGGGTAGTAGATACACTTAGCAGAAGATGTTTGTTGATGAATGAGTTAAGGGTTTAATGTTGTTGGTTTTGATGTCATAAGCGAGTTGCATCCAAATGATCCTGATTTTAAGGAAGCATGGACAGCTAGTAAGGGTCCAATGGAAAAGGACAGGACTCCATGGTTGGAGTATTTCATTCAAGATGGCTTATTGTTCAAAGGAAAGAAATTATGTATACCTAGGGCTTCAATGAGAGAGAACCTAATAAGAGAGAAGCATAGTGGAGATCTAAGTGGACATTTTGGTGTGCATAAAACAGAAGCACGGTTAAATGAAGGATACTATTCGCCTGGAATGAACAAAAATGTGAAGAAGATAGTGCAAGGGTGTAGGATTTGCCAACATGCAAAAGGGGTAAGGCAGATTACAGGACTGTATCAGCCATTGCCTATACCAGAGAGACCTTGGGAGCACATCAACATGGACTTTGTTTTTGGATTGCCTCAGATACAGAGAGGTAATCATTCAATTTTTGTTGTAGTAGATAGATTCTCAAAGAAAGTTCATTTTATACCATGTCAAAAAAGTAATGATGCTTCCCACATAGCTAAATTGTTTTTCAAAGAGGTAGTTAGGCCGCATGGATTGCCTAGGAGTATTGTCTTAGATAGGGAAAGTAAATTTGTTAGCTATTTTTGGCATACACTATGGAAGAAGTTGGTAATAGAGTTAGGGTTCAATTCAACCTATCATCACCAAACTGATGGGCAAACCAAAGTTGTAAATAGGAGTTTGAAAAATTTGTTAAGATGTTTGGTAGGAGACAAACCAAACCAATGGGACTTGATCTTGGCTCAAGCAGAGCTTGCATACAATAATTCAGTCAATAGGAGTGTTGGAAAAAGTCCCTTTTCTATTGTTTATGGATGTAGCGCAAGGGGTGTTGATGAGTTGAGGGATAGCGTAGATATGAGCAAAAAAAGTGCTATGATAGAAGACTTTTTCGAATACATTCATGAACTACATACAAAAGTGAAGGAGAATCTAGAGAAGAGTGCCATTAAATACAAGGAGCAAGTTGATATGTGGGTGATATGGTTAAGGCACATTTGAGGAAAGAGAGGTTCACACAAGGAACATACACTAAATTGAAGTGGAAGGAGATAGGCCCATGTAGGGTGTTGAAGAAATTTTCATCCAATGCTTATGAAATAGAACTTCCAACAAGTATAGACATATCTCCCATTTTCAATGTTGTTGATTTGTACAAGTTTCATGAAGGGAGGACAAATGCACAAGGGGATCTACACACAGATTTGAAGAATACAAAAG
This sequence comes from Sequoia sempervirens, assembly GCA_007258455.2. Classification (NCBI taxonomy): domain Eukaryota; kingdom Viridiplantae; phylum Streptophyta; class Pinopsida; order Cupressales; family Cupressaceae; genus Sequoia; species Sequoia sempervirens. The sequence goes on along the minus strand of VDFB02000003.1, from coordinate 107,550,373 downwards.
AATGAATATATCGGTTGCTTGAAAAGAAATTCAAAAACATGGACAAAGTGATTGGTTCCCAAGTGGCTAAGAGAACTAGGGGAAAAGATTATATAGAATACCTAGTTCTTTGAAAGAACAAACTTGCAAATGAAGCCTTTTGGATGAAGGTTGCAGAATTGGCTAAGTATGGAATTCCAATTCTGGAATTGCAAAAATGTTCATGAGTTACAAACTCATGGAACATTATGTTTACCCAACGTATCTTAGTAGGAGCATCTGGGTCCATAGACAATCTTGCATCAACCAAAAATATTTCCTTTCAATTTTGTTGCTTTTGGTTCTGGTAGTGTTAGTTTGGTTAGTTGCTTGAAGAGGATTTTCAGAAATAATTTGTGCAATCAAATGATGTCACCTTGTAGAGGAGCTTAATGGCTGTCTGCATGTCCAATTTGATGAAGAGTGGACAAAATTTGGCTAAGTTATAGCTTAGCAGATTTTGGGTCTATGTTGTTGTTGAACCTACCTTATGCAGATGTTTGGTCTGCTTCGAGCCTTTGCGGAGATTTGTTGTTAAATTGTCCATTTTCAATAGGTTATAATGTATTTGACCGGTTCCGATGTGTTTGCCCACATGACCAATACCGATAGATTTGTCCGCATTCGTGCAAATATCTCAAGCAAGTGAGCTGGATTCTTTTGTATCAATCTGAATACTTTTAGCCGATTGCAATGACTTCTTCCACACAACCTACTCTAATGGATTCTTTCGCATTTGCCAAAACTTTAGTCATCCAGCTTTCAAGAATTCTTTTTTTGTTTGCTTCTTGCATTAATTCCCAAATGGTTTTGTGGGGTTTTCATGATCATTTAAACTTTGCAGATATAATCAAGTGCACTAAACATTGACAACTTTAACAAACTGGTTCAGATAAATAATTCCACCGATGACGTTAGCATGATGTTAGCCGACATCAACAAGATGATGATGTCACCATGTACAGGTTGCGGAGTTTTTTCGACTAACTAAACCTAAAGCAAGATTTCTTATTTGATCTAGCCAAGTACAGATTTTCCACTTGTTACAACATTTGCAGGTTTTCAGCTTGCTATTGCAATTTTAGACTTTTGACCTACTACTGCACTTCAACATATCTACAATAAACTGGTGGTTGTAACAGCCAAGATCAAATCCGATTTGACTTCCTAGCCACCAACGAATAAAATGAAGTTCAATGCACTCATTTTGGAATCTTTGGCAAGTTGTAGAAAGGTGATAGAGATCAAAAAACGATTTGATTGTATACCTATAATAAGATTATGCTACCAGACATTAGGGTTTCATTTCATTTGTTATCAAAACATTAATTTTGTGTTCAACATATGTTTTTGGCTGCAACATTGGGCTATTTGATAGAATTCCCTAATCCCAACTACATCAAAGTTCCTCTTGAAAAACAATACCAAATGAATTGGTCTAATTCCAAGTATAAAGATGTAATTGCAACTTTTTGTTGACATTGAGCATGATAAAGATCAAAGAACTGCTCCATATGGAAAAGCCAATTGGTTGCATCCTTGCCATCGAACTTCCGCATATCCATTTTTAGTGTGAAGTATCTAGGACGATGATCCATCTTTTGATATGATTCAAACCAAAAAGAATCATGTCCCTTAGAAGACACATTTTCTTCACAAATCTTGTGGTATGACTCCATAGGTTGGAGATCTTTGGAATCTAGGCAAGAAGCCACTTGTTTGAACATTACTTGGAGACTCCCTAACTTAGTTGTTATTCTTGAGAAGATTTCATCATTAATCTTGTTTATATCATCAAAGGTTACAATTTCCACCTCCTCAATTATTTTATCACCCTTGTTTGGGGATTTTCCCGAAGTGAAAGGATTATTTTTGCCTCTTCTGGCAAGCCCTATCATAATGGAGAAAAATAATTTTGCAGCAAATCACACAAAACAAATCTAAATGTTCTAAAAAATTTACTATAAGTTACTTGGGCCTAGATCTTGCCTTTCATACAAATCTCCAAGAAATTTGTTAGTTTGCAACCTTGAGAGAAAATTTGGTGAAAACCCTAATTTCACAATAACTTCCTCAAATCTGCTCCAAATAACCTTAAATTTGGACTATGGCAACCTCAATATGTCCTTAATCAACTCTCCAAAAATCAAAAAGAAATTTGATGACTTGCAGCCTTGGGAGAAAATTTGATGGAAACCCTAATTTTGCAGTAACTCCTTCAAATTTGCTCCAAATGACCACAAATTTGGACTGTAGCAGCTTCAAAATGGACTGGAAAAACCCTCCAAAATTCATGGAAAATTTTGGCAAAATGAGAGTTATATGTGCCTCACAATTTGACCTCTTGAGTCAAAAAAAATGCCTTGATTCTTGCCCTTTGGGTGCCAAGATCATGCTCTAATACCACTTGTAAGGAAATAACTTGTACAAGAGAACAATATAATAGGAAATATACTACAAATACTTGATAATTGAGAATAATAAGCCACTTGGAGAGGGCAAACCTCCGAATATCTCCAATGAAAACACAATCTCCAATATGATGATAATAAGCTAACCACTAACTCTTATAAATACATAGGATGACTTAATTACCTAAATAAGACTATAATAATGATCATAAAACTTTATTAAGAATTAAGTTAGCTACGAAGTGACTACTCACCCACACTATAAGATTAAGCGCATAGTAATCTCAATTTCTAGTTTGAGGCTCGTCAAAACGCTTCTAAGGCACAGTTTGCAATGAAAGAATGCCCTTTCATGGGGACCTTTGATGCCAAGGGTTCCATACCTCCAACAGCTATTCTAGATACTATAGAGAGAGATTTTCCTACTAGTAATGCCTCTTTGCAAGGGTTGAAAAGGGGTTATCTTCTCCCTAGGTCTGGATGCGATGTTGTCTCTATTCCTCGTGTGGATTTTGCAAACAACTTTGAAGGTGGAAGGAATGATAAGGTTGAAGGATTGTCAAGTGACTTATGTTGCAAAAGATTGTCAAGTGATTTATGTTGCTAGGATTGCAAATGTGGGTCTGGTGTTCTCTTATCACTTTGTGTGCATTGGTAGTAGTTATTTTGGTGCCCACAAATATTCCAGATGTGAGATGCATAGTGAGTCAAAGGTGTTAAAGTCAGATTGGCTTAAATATGAGTGGCTATGTTGCAAGGTCCTCATAGCTTTCGCATTCAATGTTTGGACGCAAAGAATGATAGGCCTATGATGTCCCCTAAGCTTGTTGAAGTTGTAAGCGCCATTAGTAGGTTGCCTTTAAAGAAAACTTCAGTAAGGCTATTATAGGTCAGTCTTGCTAAGTCATTGCAAGGTCCTCATAGCTTTGGCATTCGATGTTTGGAGGCAAAAAAGGATAGGCCTATGATGTCCCTTGAGCTCATTGAAGTTGTAAGCGCCATTAGTAGGCTTCCTTTGAAGAAATCTTTGGCTGGCTATTATAGGTAAGTTTTGCTAAGTCATTGTCTTTGGAAGAAATTGGAGAAGGCAAGGACATGGTTCTTAGGGTTCCTGATTTAATTGTAGAAAAGCCATCTTCTATGATGGAGAATTCTCTTGTTAAAAAAAATTAGGAGCTAGGCCAAACATTGATGCTTTTAGAAAATGGGCTCAAAGAAATGTAAATTGTGTGGCCAAAGTGAGATCCCATCTTTAGTGAATGGATTTCTTTCTGATCTTGTTTTGTAACCATGAAAATTCTGTTTAGACCATCTTCGATGGCCCGTGGTTTCCTGGTAAGTCAAGGTTTTTCCTTTGTTAACCCCATTTTTAAACTCAGCAAATTTTAAACTTTTGAATCAAAATCCTTAAATTGGGAACCTCTTAGTAAAAATTATCTCCAATTATCCACAAATTCTAAGTATCTCGCAAGTTTGAAGCAAAATCGCTCATCATCCCTGTTCCGATCGTCAAGTGCAGTGGAAAGCAATGGTGAAATTCACTAAAACAAAATTTTGAAAATTGGTGAAAGCTGGTACAATTTCCTTCAATGGGGATGTTCCTAGGGTTATTTTGGCCAATGTGACTAGTTTTGGAGTCTTGACTCTTCGCAGGCTGAGATATCTAAGTGCTTCAATTTTCTCTGCGTGGGATTACGAGAAGAACTAAATATGTGTTTTTCTGTTTTCAAGAAGCTGGGCAGATTTCACTTAATGGGTTTCTTCATATTGGTACTTTGAACAATATGGCAGACTTTCAGGCAAAGATGTGCAGCCAATCAAAAGTTATGAAAACTTCTCTGTTTGGCGAGTTCATGGATTTAATTGGTTTTCAGTTGCATTGGAAAAAATTCATCTGAATTATTTTGTGTCAAAAATGGTTGAAGCATGATCAATATCTAATGGATAGAGGAGTACATATTTCATGTCATAATTGGGTTTTCCAAGTTGTGGATAATTTAATTACTTATTTAAAATTAAATAAGTAATTAAAAGCCTAGTGGGAAAATTAATTGGAGTTAAAAATGAAGTTGTTCAAAATCACAACTTAAAAGTTTAAGTTAGAAAAGTAGGTTGTGCGTTTGCAAAGTTCGCAACTCACAACCCAAAATTCTAACTTAGAAAAGTAGGTTGTGAGTTCGTGAAGTTCGTAACTCACAACCCAAAATCCTAACTTAGAAAAGTAGGTTGTGAGTTTGCAAACTTCACAACTCACAACCCAAATTTCTAAGTTCATAAAAAAGGTTGTGGATTTGAATAATTTAATTGGTTATTCCTATTTTGCGGGAAAGTTTTGAAGAAGCAAAACAAAAGAAAAGCAATGAAGGAATTGACATTAAATTGGCAAACCTCCCGTACAACATCTTTCCTACATTTTTGGCATAAGGGGCAGTTAAATGCAGTTTAAAGCATTAAAAATTAAATATTAAACTCCACTGTTTGGGTGCCAGAAGTGAAACTGGAGTCATGGAAAAGTTAAGAGGGAATTAGAAACTTTCAAGCACATGTAATTGGAGGCAATTAACTTCAGTTTTCTACACCAGCATGAAGGGAGGATAATTTAATGAAGCTCGCAAAGACATTATTTTCTACACCATGCAAAGAGATAAAAAATAAAAAGCGGCTTCACACATCTGCGTAACATGAAGAAGATTACAAGATTTGCATTATTAAGCAGGTTTTAGAAATTATTAGAAGCAAATTTAATTGGCATAGAGGAATACTGTCAAGTGTTACAATTGCAACTGCTCTGATAAACATGCATGTAAATTGTGGAAACATAGGAAGATTTTCAAGCTGTTTTAGACTTTCATGCATGAAGCGACTGTGAATTATTCACAGAAAAGATTTGTTATAAAACCTTTACAGACTCCCATGCATATGCATTGTTGAGAAGGCTTCAGAAACTTTCGAGCAAATGCAACTGGCAGGTATAAAGCCACCCTCCACGACCTATGCCAGTACCCTCCTTGCTTGCACCATAGAGGAGTCTTGGAAAAAGATGTTGGTATCTTTCAAGTAAATACAACTTGCAGAAGTAAGGGGCTGCGCAGGAGATGAAGGTCGTGATATATCAAGGGCTGCAGAAACTTTCATGCAAATACAATTTGCACATGTAATGCCAAACACCTTTGTAAAAATCCTCTTCCAACCACTGTGAATTTTGTATGCACACAGAGAAAAGGGAGGCACGAATTTGTTACAGACATGCATGCATATTATAGAAGCATAGACCAGACATATGCACAGAAATGAATATGTTGAAAATGCTTTGAAAACTCACAAGAAAATGCATTTGACGGTGCTAATATGCAAATTATGAGGTTGATTTAAACCCATGGGAGTAAGAGTGAGTCTTGGACTGTAGACCTGCATGCAAAGTTTGAGTAAAAAGACAAAGCATGGAAACTGTTTGACAAATTGTCTCCAAAGAAATGACAGTGCATGGCGGCTTTGCAACAGGGCAGAGAAATTCACAATTATATTATTCAAAATGGATATTGTTCAAATTCCTCATAGGAAGTGCTTTAATAGATATGGATGCAAAATGTGGAAGTAAAGACAAAGCATCAGATATGTTTGACAAAAGACTCGAACAGATGCCATTGCCTATGATGCAATGATTGCAGGATCTGCACAAAATGGATTTGTTGAAAAGGCTTTAGCAATATTCAAGCAAATGCAATTGGCAGTTGTTAAAAAAAAATTCCACAATGGTTTCCAGCATATTCTCACGCCTGCACCAATATGGGAGCTTTTGAATTAGCGGCATCATTTAAAAAACATAAGGAATGTGCTCAATCATACTCAGCAACTAAAATCATCATCTGCTTCAAGATTCCAAATTTATGAACTTCATGATAATAAGCAAAATATAAAAGCTATAGCCCAAAGAGCTATGAGATATTGTCAGCATCCAATAGATGTCACTTAAGTTATAAATAAGGTGAAGAAAGAAACGGACCTAGAGAGTTCTCAATCTTTCGAGGAGCGCCTTTCCTATTTGCAATTCACAGAGAAGAACAAAGTTGGCCTTGGAAAATTTGTAATACACAGTTTGGGCCTCTTTGATTGCAGAAATATTAAAGGAAAAATGGCCGTGAAATACTAAGGTGAGCAGGTACTAAGAATGTAGCTGATTTGCAGGAAATACATTATCATTTGCAAGGGAAGGATTGCTATCTGTTCAAAATCAGTGAAGAAGTTATCATAGATGCAATAGAAAAGGAGAATATGGCCCACGTTATTAATCACTCTTGCATGCCTAATTGTTATGCTAGGATAATGACTGTTTATGATGAAGACAGTTAAGTTGTACTAATAGCTAAGAAGGTTGTTTCATTCAAGGGAATTTGACATGAGAAAATATCTTTGCTCAAATAAGTTTCCTAAAAGCGTTTGTAGACTAATTTCTAAAGCAAAGATTTATAATGAAAAGATTGGAGACTAGTGGTTAAAAGAAAATGCTATCTCGATTCAAGAAATTAATGTGGCATAGTTTGGCTATAAGCAAAGGATCAAGATTTACTTTGTAGCTTTAAAGGTAATATAGATATAAGTGTGGAAGCATGGAAGATAGAGTCATTTCATTTGATGGCAAATGATTTAAAGAAGAGGCTTGTATCTAGGAATATTGAAAGACATGACCTTCAAAATTATCAAGATTGGCATGGTTTCATCAACTCCAATTCAAGCATCATCAAAAGGTTCTAGAGTTACTACTGTTGGCATATTATTGTCATTGATGTCAAAAGGAGATATCATGCAAGGAAGTCTAGTGGCATGATGACAAAGAGATGTGGATCAGGTTCTAGAATCACTAGTACAAGTTGTTGGTGAAAGAAGCATGTTTCTACAAATGTTGCATTATTGTCATGCAATATTTACATGATGTTGCAAAAGGTTCTTCCAAGTGTTTGAAAGAGAAATCAAAGTCCACATTCGATGTGAGTTTTCTGAGAGCTTCTCAAAAGCATAAATTGCAGGTCCAAGTGGTTGAAGGATGCGCTCAACGAATTTATTTCTGCTCTCAGTCAGAACTAGGGTTTGCAAATAAACCCTAAGATCATTGCAATCATGGCGCTCTAACAGAAGTTCTATTTTGATGTTGACTGCCTATCGCAAGTTACCAATTGCATAAGTTACAATTTATGTTATTTAAGTCATTCCGTGACCGGCCCCTTCACCTAGTACTCTAGGTTGGCAAAGTTTGTATGTTCGTATCGAAGAGACTGCTCTATTTCAATAGGAGTCACTTAGGAGTCCGATGGAGCGATTGAAGCTACAAGGTATATCGAATTGACAATGAGATTTCGAAGAGAATGTTTTAAGTCTCTTCGACACGCCAATGTCAATTCAATCAATGGTGCGAGACAATGTTTAAAGTCTTTTGACATGCCGATGTCAATTCAATCGAAGAGGCAACAAAATATCGAAGTAAGTAGTTTTAGTGTCCCTTCAACATTCCGATAGATCTTCATCGTGTTGATAGGTGATTTTCAATGGGACTTAGTTGCTAGTCCCCCTGACATTCCAATAAGCATTTCATCAAAGAGAGGCAAATTTTGGCAACAGTCATTCTCACATCCCTTCAATACATTGAAGTCTTGTCGACGTATGGAGCTAGTGGAGTAAGACATCACATTGACAAGTGGCAACAAATTACTAGGCAACTAATGTCACCAAGGGTCTTCATCGAGGAGATAAATGAATATCAAAGTGACCCTATAATGTGTCCCTTCAATACAGCGAAATGGTGGATGACTTGAAGCATGGTTTTGAGGTCAAATCAGATTTTGACATGTGGCAAAAAGCGTTAGTGGAAGATGACGTTGGAGTATGATGACATGTGGTGACACATAGGCAATGGGGACCACCTGATCATGCGGCAAGATATATCGGCGAGACCTCTTCTTATCAAAGGGAGTCAATTTTAAGTCCCTCCGACATACCGATAGTGTGGGACCCGACTAAGAGGCAATAAGGATAGACAGTGACATGTGCAGACTTATGGCGTGGATTTGACGACGAATAAGGGGTTGTCTCGTGGCTTATTTCTACTAGTTGATTTCACATCTTCGTTGTGAATCAACATGTGATTTTTTGGTCAACATTTTTTAAACGTTAAAGCAAGGATTTGAAGGTGTGAATACAAAAGCCAATGGCGCATATGCACAGGTAAATGGCACTGATTCATAAGTCGACAATCAGAGGATGAAATCGATTCAAGTTAATGGATGGACGAATGGAGATTTTTGCACTGATAACCAAGTAACTATCCAGCAAAAGATCTTATTGCTTATTGGGTAAAATGGCGATACTAAGGCAAGGAAAATCACGGATATTGTACATGGATCCATTGCACAGAAAAATGATAAGACCACATGAAAACCCTAGTTTGATATTGCTTGACGGTGAAGGAAGAGAATGTTATTAAAGAGTAGATCAGTAATAAGAACAGTTGATTTTTCAATTGATTCACAGAGTTAGAGAGTGAAGTGTGTAAGTGAGTTAATGAGTCAGTTTGACAGAGTGTTGAATGAACATTTGAAGCTGATCATAGTTGAAGGAGAGTGAGCAAAGAGAGCAAAAATTGTGTACTGAATGTATTGATGCATTATCACGTTTTGCAAAACCAATTTTATGCATATATGAGCTTTTAATATTGTAGAGGTTGTTGCCTCATTTGTACTAAGTTGGTGCTCAAAATAGGGGATTGGTGTCTCCTTAGGGTTGGTGCCCTTAAAATTTGCAACAGAACATTATTGCTTGTGAGGGTGGATTGGGACAATAGATCCTAGTAGCATTTCTCACCATGGTTTTTCCCATCTTGGGTTTTCCACGTATATCTGGTGTTATGTGTTGCTCTTTTATGTGCATGTGTTTGCTATATCTTTTCATGTTTTAATCTGCACATTTGAGTTTAAGGTTTGAGTCTACAAAAAGGTTTTCAAGACTAAAGTTTTAGTATCTACTGATTCACCCCCCCTCTCAATAGATTGTTGTGCTCCAACAACTACAATTATGACAAACATAATATCTCACATAAGTCAAAGGAGAGTTTTGAGATCATTAGTTGTCATTGATGATATTTTAAACAAAGTGAGGATGGCTTCTCACTCATGGTATCCTCTGTGGTACACATACATGATGCAAGTGGTTTTTCGCTAGAGTTGCAATGCCAAACCAAACAAACCAATAACTTAGCCTTTCTTTTAGAGTTATAAGTTTTAAGTTACCTTTTTGGAAAAAGTGACTTATGTCACACATTATAACTAATGGTTAGAAATTGAACCTTATTTCCAAAAAAAAAGTGATTAAATCTTTAACCGAATAAGGTTTATTATTTTCTAAACCATTGTATTTCAAAAAGGTAGTTACTAGGTAGTTATTAGGTAGTTATGGAAAGAAGCCTATCTTGCTATTCTAAAGAGGGAAGACTTTTTCCAAAGGGGGAAACTTCTGAGAGCTTTTCAAAGAGATTGTATCAAGACTTTTTGGATTGATACTATGTATAGAAGAGTTTTTGGAATTGTATAATTTCAAGGAGATAATGAAGAATGATTTTGGTTCATATGTTCTAAATGTATTCATGTGTTACCATTGCTGATTTCTCATATGTTAAATCAGTAATCCTTCTATGTGATTGTGCAAAACCATTGGTAATCTAATTATATGCAATTGATGTAATGAAAAAGTTCATATCTTGGTATCTTGGTTTGAATGTGTTGAAGTGGCATATCTCTTCGTATGTTGAGGTTTGTCATTTTTCTTTCATCGTCATTGCACATCAAAACATGCTTTGTGTTAAAATCCCTTTGTAATTCATCATATCCATTGTGAAATCTCAATTGATATTTGTATGTCTATTGTTGGGGTTTCTATTAGTCACTTTCCTTTAGCTTTTCCTTTTCTCCTTTATGTACTTTCAAGTTAAAAGTACACAAAAACTACAAATACCCCCACCATCATACGAGGGAGCTGCCCCTCTCAAATGCAAAGGAAGATTGCAGTTTCACAAGCAATCTCTCCAACTGTTGGAGCATTATTGTCACTTTCCATTGGGTAACATATCATTTCAAGTGCCAATTCGCTTACCAACATCCTTAAAAAATGGAAACCAGATTTTGATCTTGTAAAGGAATGCATTAAGAGGCTCCCAATTATGGTTAGGTTCCTAAGCTTCTTGTTAAAATATTGTGATGATATTTTCAAAGGTATTGCAACCCTTTCGGCCAACTCATAGCTTTTGATACAGTGATTAAATCTAGAAAACACCTTATCTTCTAAATTGGGTGATTGGTTGCAACAGATTGTTTATGAGAATTCCTCGGTTGTGTGCCAAAGGTGCTTCAAAGTAGGCCACAATACTACTGTTTGCTCAAACAACAGAAGGAAGCATAGTTTTTTTAACAGAAAAAAAGAAAAAAAGGAGTTTAGTCACCCTCAAACTATTGAAGATGAAATATCCCAACCAATATATATGCAATGTTTCTGATCTTTTGCAATGCAAAATGATGCCCTAATTTTCTGATTTTAAACTTCTGCTCAAACCCTAGTTTGATGATAAGAATTTATGAGTTTTTATATTCATTAGCAGCAACATTTATTCATCTCAATAACACCAAACTTATAGCAGATTTGTTTGATTATAAACAAGTATGAAATCATCACAATAGATCACCAACATATGCCAAAAATTTTGATATTCAAATGTCCAGTTCGCTGCTATAAATCAAATCTAACTAATGATACAATTACACAATGCAATGGGCTCCAAACATGCCCAGCAACATATAGAAGTCTACTAATATGAAGTAACCCCAATCTATGCAATGAAAATGACCTACTTTAACCCTAGTTGGGTGAAATCACTTCAGCCCACACCAATGCTACAAAATGCAATTATTTGATGAAAAAACAACTCCAAAACCCTACCAAAGGGGTGTGTTGGCCTGGTCTACTGATAGGGTTTGGAACCCTTGAAAATCTGAAGAATACCTTCCAACTTGCCCAATTCGCCCCTCCAAACTAGTCGCCTATGCTGATGCAAAAATCTAAGTGTGAATCTAGCAAAAAACAACATTGAAGCACATGTGAACCTTTGTCATGAAGTGGAAAACCCTTTCGGGTAAAAAGCCACGACAGAACTAAGCTTATATTAACTTCAAATGGGCACCAACCTAGGAGACTACAATCTCCAAATTACAAAAGTAAACACCAACTCACTGGAAGCACCAACTTCGAACAGCTGAAGCACCAACTCCAATGTGAGCACCAACTCACTGTGAAACAACACTCCAACTCTAAATTCAACGCATTGATATCCTTATTTTGATCAAGACCAGCTAATTGCATGTACCAACATTTGAGCACATCCCGCAACCACACACACATTCAGCACGTCTTTATACTCTGTCCACTGATACGAATAGAAGAAAGAAAAACATCTTGAAGCTGCACCTCTCCCAAATACAAACTTATAAACAAGCCTTCATAATTTCAGATGTTGTCGCCCACACACAAACAAAACAAAATTGAGTAGCTATGTTCAAAAAATTTCACAGACAGCAAAATCAGATTGTAATACTAGTGCATGTATCAACTCTTCAAAAGAGAACAAGAACCATTCCTCCCCCTATACACCTCAACTAAACTACATGCAAACATAATTTGAGTGATATCAAAGACAAACACCCTCAACCCTTTCAAATTATTTTAATGACTCCTCACACAAAGCCATAAAAATCACTTGAACTGCTCCACACCATACGTCAAAGAAAGAGATAGCTATACATCTGAAAGCTCACAACTTTTTGAAATGATACACAGAATGAGTGCAAATGTATATACAACCCGTTGTCATCTCAATTCATATATATGAGCATAAATGAGCTCTTCCCTATTTAATATTGTCACCCAGACTCACAAAGTTCATAAGTCTGAGCACCAAAAACAAAACTCAAGCCGCACAACCTTCACACTAAAAAACTCACACAAAACTAAGCACACCAGAAGAGTGGTCCGCGATATCTTTTAATACTACAATGGCTTCTCTAAATACATACAATCATCATAATTTTGTCTTTCATCAAAAATCCCAATATTTCTCTCATGCGCATCGAATACACACGTGATATGCATCTTACACAATAATATACTCTCTCAAAGAAACATCCTATGCCATAAACATTTGCATAGCATTTTTTAAAAAGAACACGACTAGCACAAAAAACCATCAATAAAAGATAGATACCAAGATTTGCACTCAATTAACTCAGCATCGACAACCTAAATTAAATCTTCTGGTATGGTCCGCCATGTAAAAAATGAAAGCCACTTATTAGTGCTTCCACCAATCGATGGTGCATTGAAAAATGGATGGTCTGGAATACCACAAGCATGATTCACTAAAGATTCTTTTTCTTTAAAAAATTTGAGCAATAACTATGTCATGAACAATAAGCCACCTGATATCACACACAGACATTAAAAAAAATAATACTGATGGCATATATGATTCACTTGACTTCCACACAGCCAGCACTAACAAGTTTCAGTATGACAATAGGCTTCAACAATGACTAAATTCAAGCTGCCCCCCCTTCAATTTCGTCAAGCATAATTCAAACGTAATACATGTAGTCGTTGCTCAAAATAGATGAGTCTCCCTCAACAACTCGTCGACATTCATAACATAGACGTTACAAAACCTTTGACCCTTTGACAAGTCCATGGCTAACATGGCACAAGGAAGACTTTCAGTTCTAACTCAAATGATCCACCACACTTAACTTATTAATTCAACTACATTCATTTACATATGCTAAGTTCAATTCATTTGCAATACAAAACTGAGACACAACGCACCTTTGACATGAATGACAAAACTATTTCAACACTTAGAATATTCGCCAAAGTGCATATCATAAAAGCAGAGATAATTTTTGTTGATGATAATAGCCTCCAAATGAAACATATATATATATATATATATATATATATGAAAACTTCACATTTTCCCTCCAATTTGGCCGACCTAACTTGGGCCCCAAAAATTCGAAATTAATTTTTTTTCCCTCCAAAAAGGGTCACCCAGCCTCATAGAAAAAATATAAAATATTTTTGGCACAAATATTCAAAAATTAAATATTATTTTTTTCTCCTTTGGGGCACCAATACTCAAAAATAATAAAATATTATTTCTACTTTGAGAAGGGACATTACAATCCTCCCTTCCCGAAATTGCTTGTCCTCAAGCAATGACAATCTTACCACCACCTAGATCCCATATCATCATACAACCATATGTATCAAAATTGAGGAGATAGATGTACCTCAAGGATCTATCAACATCCACCAACTCTCCAACTTCGAAGGTTTCCACATGAACATGTATGATGCCCCTTATAGGTGAATAGAAGAACATATCAGCCCCTCCTATGTTGCTGTTATAAATCTAAACAGCAACCTCCCAACTGAAAATTGGACTCAAGTGAATGGAAGTACCATCGCCAATGTCATATGATGATAGACTATCATCCATATGCCATTACCCAATGGTGAAGCAATGATCTCGACCTCTCCAAAACATCCAAGCAGTTGTTGTCCTCCAAGTAACCTGTAGGATATCCGTGTACAATAAGGTAGAGCAACCATCCCCTAGCAAAGTATGGAGTGGATCCATATGAACTAGGGAAAGAAGGCCAAGATCCTCACGCTTCTTTTCAATCCCTATGACATAATCCGGCTGAAACACAAGCATTAGTAACTCAAAATCAAACATTATAGCAATACATTCATACCTTGTGTCAAGATTCAACTTCATCTCCCAAGTATGCCCAACAAAGGCAAGTGCCCCTATGGCATGTATCACAATTTTCTGCAATAGGGCAGCCTCCAATGCAACCAAGGAATCAATATGATGATAGGATTGCACTCCATTATTGAAAATCTCTACATCTTCAAGTAGGACCAATGTATCACCACAAACTGAATCACTTATGACTCCCTATTCATGCATGCATTTGACATTAGTGACTGATCCACTAAGTGTATGCTCAACTACTCTAACCTCCTCTAGGGTTTGGGCCTTCAAGGGGCTCTCAAACAAAAGCAACTCATGATGCAAATCAGGTACTAAATTTTCTGACTCATACTTTTCTGCTTGTCCACCCAAATCTACATACTCTTCTTGCTTGCTTTATTCAAGAGACCATCCCTTTGCTTGCTCCATTGCCATGCCTTCCTCTCTTGGAAGAAATAGAGATCTAGTGAGTGACTGCCTTTGCCTCCTGGCTTGATCTAGCTGATTGCAGCGTTCTTTGAGCTTCTACAAGTGCTGTTTTGTTTGGGCAGCCAACATCTCAGCATCCTTTGCTCTTTGTAACCAACTATCACACAAGACTTGAGTTCTCTTGACATCATCAATGGTATGATACACAAAGTCAAACTTGTTGTGGCTTGAATTTTCAACATCTTCCCCATGCCTAACTCCCATCTCATGAGTGCCAACAAAGGGAGACTCTTTCACCTCATTTTCCCCATGTGAAGTAGCTACTATCTCATGAAGATGTGAGGAAATAGGACTGCTGTTATCAAACAGAAAATCTGCATTTTCTTCATACCTCTTTGTAGTGTCTTCAAGGAGCTCAAGCAAATCTTCATCCTTTGTTGAATGCCTATCATCAAGTGCTGGTATGATTGCACCCCCAAATCTGCTTTCCTTCATGGCCTCTTCTTCAACACATCCATGTGTAAAAACTAGGTCATCATCATACTCCATCAAAGGGTCTCCATCAAAGTAATGAGTAGAATCTTCTATATCATGCTTTTCCTCAAGGGCTGATCTAGAAAGTGTATGTACAGCTATAACCTACTTAACCTCCAAGTGATCCTCAATATCTTGCAATGTTAAATCAATCTTATCCAATTCACTTCATTCGCTACATACGGAAATTTCTTCATGTTGCTGTTCTAAGACGGCTGGTTTGACAACCTTCATGGTGGTATCTTTGTCAATCTCCATGTGCTCTTCATTTGTAGCTTCAATAGGTGAATCTCCTTTGTCCTTTTCTTCATAGGGTTGAAGTCAACTTTTAAACATATCTTCTTTTATCACTTGAACAATTTCAACATGTTTTTCTTCAATGGTTGTTCCAGGACCTTGTTCACCTATAGGCTAATCATGACTGCTGAATTAGAACCCTTGTCAAATTCCTCATAGAGATTTCTGGATATTTCCTTTGTATATGTGAGTGAGTTGCTATAGTGCCCAAATTGTCTTGATAGGGAGTCTTTATGCTGCTGCAAAATACGAGCAAAACTCTGTTGTGTCAGCATAAACTCTTTCATGATGTCCTCAAGACTTGGCTGCTCACAATTTTTTGATTTCCCTTTTTGCTTGATATAGTCCATCCAACACTCCATATAGCAACCGGAGGGGAGATCATTTCTAATCTCATGTGTTGCCATTACTCCAAACTTTACATACGCAACAGGCTAGCAAGATCAAGGCTCTAGTACCACTGAAATATCAGAACCAATATATATGCAATTTTTTTTATTTTTTGTAAAGCAAAATGATGCCCTAATTTTCTGATTTTAAACTTCTGCTCAAACCCTAGTTTGCTGATAAAAATTTCTGAGTTTTTATATGCATTAGCAGCAACATTTATTCATCTCAATAACACCAAACTTATAGCAGATTTGTTTGATCATAAACAAGTATGAAATCAACGCAATAGATCACCAAAACATCCACCAACATATGCCAAAAATTTTGATATTCAAATGTCCAGTTTGCTACTGTAAAGTCCCCAATTTCGCCCTACGCTCTTCATTTGGATTTAGCCTACTTTCCGGAAATCCGTAGGCTACGCAAATGTGCAAATTTAGGGTTTCCACTTTCAATAAGTCTTGCTTCCAACTGAGTTCAACTTTTTGTTGGTTTTGAGGTGAACTTACTATTTTTGGCATTGGCTACTTTTAGTAAGTCTAATTTTGGCAGTGGCATCATCAGCAGTTCAACTCAAGTCATCATGCTATTTTTGGCAGTCCATCAGTTTCAGTATTGGCGTTGGTTTTGGTTATCTCCTTGGACTAAGTTTTATACTTAGTCAATTTAATGTTTTTAAGTTGTACCCCATGCCTAGGATTGATGACTTCAAGTTGTTTTTAAATAGGGGACATTAAGGGTTCTATTTGAGCATTTAATATTTTGATAAATGTTTTATTGTTGCAACTTGAAATTGGACACCTAAAGGAAGATGATAAATATTTTATTAATTCAAAAATAAAGTGAATGTGTGAGAGGTGGCATCCCTTGGGGAATTTGAATAGTTTCTTGTTGGAATTACAAGTTGCTTCATTTGCACAACTAAAGCTTATTTATTGATGCTTTGAGCCTTCATTTTTATCTTTGGAAAATATTGTAAAGTTATGCTGCTGGTTTGAAATCCAGAATCCGGGTAAGGGAAAGCTTAGCAAATTTATTCCATTCTTTGGGCCTAAAACTATGGTTCCCTAGATAGTCTATTGGGAGTGTGCTTCGTTCAGAAGTGCATATTGAGCATCAAAGTGAAGGAATTGGTGATTTTTATCAGTTTTGTACTTGTTGGTTGTTACACAGCTGAAGTAGATTTTCATTTGCAGCTTTTGATATGAATTTATTTTGGTTATGGGTATTGACTCTCTTACTTTCTAAGCACATGGCAACCAATCTTGGAGAATATTAGATTTTATTTTGATGTGTATGATTTTTCCAAGCAAAATCGCCCTTGCAGACAAGTTGTACCTTTCAGGAGCACATTGGAATTCAAGCCAAATTAATAGTAGAGTTTTGATACTGGTTATTCATTGCAATTGGGGCACCAACCTTCTAGAGAGCCATTGCATTCCGTTGCAATCAATTCGGAGGTATATTGATGAAGTTGTGAGCATTTGTTTGGTTTTTCTAATTGCTGATAGACATTTCCAAATTGCAGATTTATATATCAGATTGTTATAGTTTTCTGATTTTGGCTTCTAGCATCATTATTTGAGAGGTTTTCATTGAAGAAACCATCATTTAATTGTATATTGTAATGATGGTAAAAACACTTGAAAATTGCAGTTATTTTTCAGCGTAAAACTGAAAAACAATAGTACTATTTCAATTCTTTAATTTGTTGCATTTTCTTATAATTAATTCACATCATTGTAACCCCTGGATGGTTTACCGCCAGTGTGGATAAAGAACATTCTGGAAGCTTATCTCTCTTATTTGCAGCTATTTCTATTCATTGTAAAGCTAGTTAGTAGTACTAACGGCTATTTCATTTTATTGCTGCAATTTATACTTGATTACACTCCCACAATTGAGTGGTTGAGTTTTAGAATAAAAATCTTTCTTGTTTGTAAATTCCCCCCACAAAATAAGTGGTTGTGTGGACTGTTTTCCCCCCACGAAATAAGTGGAAGAGAGGATTTAATGGTTGGCTTGCCGCCTTAACAATGTAATAATCTCACCCACTAAATAAGTGGAGTATTCCCACTACTTGTGGATGCCTGCATCAACAGATGAATTGTAATTTCAGTTCAGTTTATACCTAATGATCCTCTAACATATGCTATCACCTCGCCCACATTGGGATCTTGGTGAACATTCTTGGTTAGAGTTACTTTCCATGCTGATTTGCATTTGTAGCTAACACTAATCAATGGTTTGATGCTGGTTTGTGTGTCTAATTTTGGGGAAAAAAGTAAGGGGAATATTTCATCTGCTATAAATCAGATCTAACTAATGATGCAATTACACAATGCAATGGGCTCCAAACATGCCCAGCAACATATAGAAGTATGTTGATATGAAGTAACCCCAATCTATGCAATGAAAATGACCTCTTACTCTAACCTTAGCTGGGTGAAATTGCTCCAGCTCACACCAATGCTAAAAAATGCAATTATTTGATGAAAAAACAACTCCAAAACCCTACCAAAGGGGTGTGCTGGCCTGTTGGTCTGCTGATAGGCTTTGCAACCATTGAAAATCTGAAGAATACCTTCCAACTTGCCCAATTTGCCCCTCCAAACTAGTCGCCTATGTTGATGCAAAAATCTGAGTGTGAATCTAGCAAGAATCACCATTGAAACACATGTGAACCTCCATCATGAAGTCCTCCATTGAAGAAGCTAGGTTTTCATCCAACTCCTCCTATATTCAAAAGGGTTTTTGTCCTTAGAATATTCGCCAAAGTGTAGATTATAAAAGCAGAGATAATTATTGTCAATGATAAAAAGCCTCCAAATGAATATATATATATATATGAAAACTTCACCTTTTCCCTCCAATCTAGCAGACCTAATTTGGGCCCCAAAAATTTGAAATTTCCTTTTTTTTCCCTCCAAAAATGGTCGCCCAGCCTCATAGAAAAATATAAAATATTTTTGGCACAAATATTCAAAAATAAATATTATTTTTTTCTCTTTTTGGGCACCAATACTCAAAAATAATAAAACATTATTTCTGCTTTGAGAAGGAACATTACAGAAAAGCTGCCCTTGCCAAACAGAGACAAGGAGATTTGCCCATCCTCAATTAGGATTAACTTTTAAGGAAACAATATTTATAGTTTTGAGACTCTTGATAGGAAGTATTCAGATATGAGGATACTAGAGATGGATTGGTAGGGAGTGGACTAGTGCTAGTGAGAGCATGGCTGGTGCTATCCAGGAAGAAAATGTCAGCAGACCAACACAAGTGATTCTACATTTACCCTACTCACACTCTGTAAATAAGGAAAAAAAGGAAGATGTCACTAGATGGAAGGTTTTCTAAAAGCCCCTTGAATTCTTCTAATTCAGGCTTGGCAATTAAAAGAGAGAGAATAGCCAGGAAGGAAATCTACTTCAATGAGTCTGATGTGTTTAACTTAGCGCTGTTTGTTCCTTTTAGTTTTCTTTGTGATGATTGTTGGGTTTATGTGATGCATCTTCCTTGGTCTATAAATAAGAGTTGGGGCCCTTTCAAAAACATTCTTTTACCCTTAATCAAAAAATAATAATAATTAGAGGTGCTTCTATATTTTGCAGTTTTTTTTGCCTTGCGATTGATCATCAACATACATGACTAAAGTCACAAAAACCTAGCTACTCAAAGAAAACAGTCATTGTGGTGATGGTGAAATACATCTTAAGATAACCTCAAGATAAAAGTTCTACAAAAAGAAATAATTATTTCCAAAATATCTAAGCCCCACAGCTAATGAACAGCTTTTAGTTTTAGCTATAGCCAAGGATCTAAAATTCTATTATGAATGGAATATAAGTCCCAATATGATTCTCTATTCACATTTTACAAAACAAATAAAAAAAATCAAGCTAGTTATCAAATAAAAACTCTTGAAATTTATAACTGTGCGCTTGATGAAAGAATATAATAAAATTCATAATAGTATATGCATAAGTAAAAAAAATGCACTGTATTCCATACCAATGAATGACTCCAACACCCTGAGTTTTCTCCCCAGCATTTGCCAAGTATTCATTCACCTTATCACAAAATTCACGACCTAGCATGTCATCCAAAGCAATATCGATATCATAGCAGTCCTTCCCCAAAAGCTGCATGAGGCACAGATATTCATTAATAACACATGGGAATAAATCAGGAATTTTTGAAACATACTTTTTTCAATAAAAAGAGAATTGTATTAAAAGTGGTGGGAATATAGTATCTGCCTTTTGTCCTTTAAAGCAAAAAAAGAAGCCACAGACCAAAAAAGAATCCATAGAAAGCCATGCTGTGGTGAAAAAGGGCTATCACAAAGATAATATGGAGATAAAACAGAGATTTCTAATTTCAAATGATAAAGCAGTGTAACAACAGAGAATGCCAATTCAAAACAGCAGAGATATTCATCAGAACTAGACTTTTGAGAATCGACTGTTTCCATAGTTATGACACTGTCCATAGAACAGAGCTAAACAAAAAAGAAAGTTTAAACAGCAAATGAAAGATCTAGAGAACAGTCTTTGAAAGAGCTTCAGTTGTTTTCCAACATTGCTTGCACCTTCAAAAAAAAAATATTTATCCCAGACCGTGGCTTGTTAGTTGTTGATGAAGTGGTCAATGTTTGGGATTCCAGTGACTTATTCAATTGGAGAAGCAGCATGAAGAGCGTGTGGTTTAGCAGCCTGGGCATTTTGATGCAATACTTCAAGGAGCCTTTCTCTCATTTTCTCTGTTGCAAGCAATGCTCAATGGCTTCAATCTGTTACCTAAATCTTCTCCCAGTCTTTGAAAGAGCTTTGGTTGTTTTCCAACATGCTTGCACCTTCAAAAACAAAATATTTATTGCCGTGGCTTGTTAGTTGTTGATAAAGTGGTCAATGTTTGGGATTCCAGTGACTTATTCAATTGGAGAAGCAGCATGAAGAGCGTGTGGTTTAGCGGCCTGGGCATTTTGATGCAATACTTCAAGGAGCCTTTCTCTCATTTTCTCTGTTGCAAGCAATGCTCAATGGCTTCAATCTGTTACCAAAATCTTCTCCCTTTGTGCACACTGACCTTTAGTGGGCACTTAATTACCCTCACACACTGGTCTATCAAAAAGGGTAGCTCACCCGGAGACAAAATAACATACTACAAGCAAAAACAGCAACAGCCCCAAAATTGCATTTAGAAGTACCTACGGATCTATTAGAATTAACCAATTGTGCATTCAATGTATATTCCAATAAAAAACATAACATCGCAATAAATACCACTAAGCACACATATTCATACCAGAATAGCAGAATCAAACCATTACAAACTTCTTGTCTTCTACTCATTCGTATCAATGTAATACATTGTAGTGCTTATATATGCCCTCACAAAGTTCACCAACTGGATCTATCATAGCTGCATGCTTGATTTGAAACTGGGATAGTCATGCTAGTCAAGGACGCCAATTGATTCACTTATGTTCTCTTTGAAGCTAACACATTAAGGCACATTCCTAAGAAAATAATAAAATATATTCATATTTTTGTCTTGCAGGAAAAGCAAGATCCAAGTGAGCCATAGAAGGAAGGTGGGAAGAAGCTTGCACGTGGCTGCTAGGCATCCCTCATAATGCAACCAACATTCCTGCACCTCATCTATTGCAATTTAGGCCTAATGATTAGGTCATTGTACATTTTCCCTGAAATAAGCTAACCAATTTTTTTGCCACAGTTTTACACAATCACCAACACTTGGCCAACTTAATTAGCGTTAGCGCCAAATCCAAAACACTATCAAAGCAACTCTAACCAAGAATGCGCCCTAAAACCACTTAAGGAAGAGGGGCGGGCATATGGTCAGAGGATCCCTAGGATCCAAACTTGATACAGAAAAAGAATGCAACTGAACTGAAAATAAAACTCAACGTCAAGAATGTGCACTCAAGATCCCAGTGAGGGCGAGGTGCTAACATATGATGGAGTACTAATTACAATTTGAAAGTAAACTTAGGCGGATAACCAGCTATGAAGATTCAACTATCTAATTCATCTGCTGCGACGGGCATCCACTCAAGAGTGGGAATTCTCCACTTGTTTCAGTGGGTACAATGAAAGATACACTTATTCAAACCATCCAGGGGTACTTAATGTGAGAAATAAGAAATAATTGCAGCAATAAAGCACTGGAACAGTACTACTGTTTACAGTCTTACAAAATAGAAAGAGAGCTGCAAAATTACATGAGTAATACAATGATTTCAAGCACCATGGTACAGCATGATTCCATGATAAATATTAACAATTATTGATGAAAAAATGACTGAAAATTCAAACTGTAACAAGTCTGATATAAATCTGCAATTCTGGAAATGAATAACCAGCAACTGTAAGAATCAATTAAATGCTCATAACTTCACCAAAATACCTCCAAATGGCGTGAAACGAAGTGCAATGAACCTCTGGAGGATAGGTGCCCAAGACAGGATGAAGAAACCGCCTCAAAAGTCCATCATTAATTAATGGCACAATTCCCAATGCACTTGAAATGGTACGGCCCTTGAGAAGGGCGATTTTGCTAGAATAAAATAAAGACTTCAAATAAAAATCTGGAATTCGCTAGAGAGGGTCGCCATCCCCTTAGAATTGATATTCTTGAATGCCCAGAACCAAATTAAAATCGTACAAGAAGCTGGAAACAAAAATTACTTTCAGCTGTGTAGAAACCAGCAACTTGAAAACTGGAAATCACACCAAAATTCACCACTTTGAAGCTTTGTCTGCTAGTCTGATTTGAGAAGTAGTTTGAAAACCAACTAGGTGTTATCTTGCAAACACGAAATTGGATGAGAACTAGGAGGTCAGCATTCCTCGAAGTGCAAATTGAGTAATCAATTTGACAGCATAACTTTAGCATAAACATGAGATACCAAATGTTGGAGCAAACCTTTATTTTTATAGAAAAGGATAAACTCCTCAAATTCCCTTCAAGGCACGCCAAAAGACACAGATGACTTTTCAATGTTCCAAAATTCATATTCCCTCAAGGGTGGCGTCCCACAACAAGGTAACATAAAACTCTTTTTTTTTTAAATATTAACTCCTTCATGAAGGTGTACCCTCAATGACCCACTTTTTAAAACAACTTAAAGTGATTTCACTAGGCCAAGAGGTCAACTGGAAAATAGAACATTAATTGCCTTGTATTTAAAAACATGACAACAAATACTGCATATTGAAGCTTGCATCAAAAATACCAACTGCTCAAACAAGAAAAGAACACACTGAAGCACTGCCAACAAGACCACTGCTAAAAATAGTATTTACTATAAATAGTAAACACCCAAAAAATGCCTCAAACCTCCAAGCAAGGAAACCCTAATTTTACCTCAACAAGCCTACGGGCCTCTAGAATAGGCTGATGAGTAACTGAGCTAATCACTGATGAGAAGGGGATATTACATTCCCTTTTGGCCTCCAGCAACATTGTTCATGCTTCCTCTTTGGATCTTTATCGCACTTCCTACTTTACTTTCCTCTTCTTCACTATTTTTGGGTGACAATCTTGAATAAATAAAATACTAGCACTTGCACCAGAAGGAGGTGCAAGGATGATGCCGATAGAAAAATAATTTTAAGTTGATATTCTAAAAAACTGTAATATCCCTTTTATAATTTTTTTCAAGTTTTGCCACAGCACTTCACCCGTTAGCGTTAGCAAAACCAAAACCAACTGAGAAAGTAACACTACACCGAGAATGTTCACCAAGATCCCAACGAGGGCAAGGTGATACCATATGGCATCAGGGATCGTTAGCAAATAAACTAAAAGTGTTGGAAAGTACAATGCATATGCAACTCGACCACTTATTCAACGGGAGTAGTTTAACTGCTCAATCGATCAGCGTAATGAGAATTACAAAGTACTAAAAGTAAAGAGTTGGGCACCTTGCCGACCCCTTCCACTTGTTCAACGAGCAATACAGAAATATAAATGCTGAAAGTAAAGATGGCGAGGCCTGTCTCTTCCACAATCGTGGGAATTACAAAAGTAAAGTTGCAGAAATAAGATGATTGAATCAGTACTACTGATAACAGTCTTACAATATGTTATAATCTGCAAATTACAATGAGAAAAATCTGCCCAATCACTGCAAAATGTTATTATATGTTTCTCCAAACTTCACAAGCTAAATAACTAAGGTAAAAAGCCAAAATCTGAGCTTGACCAAATCTGATATGAGAAAACCAGCAAACTGAAGAAGCAAACCAGCAACTAAGAACACACCCGAAATGCTCCAAACACACACAAGACACTCCCAATCACTCCCAAACTGAAAAACACATGAATAACTGATGATAGGTGTCCAATTTTTGCAAGGAAAAGGCTCACTAAATTCTCTCACAAGGAAGGCACGCATTTCAATGCTTGGCTGCAATGGTATGGCCTAGGGGAAAGGTCGACCCTACTTATAAATTCAGCCTCTTCACTAAAAATTATGAAACATGGAGAGGGGTGCCCAAGGCATAGGAACACATAGAACAAACACCCATAACCAGCAAAATTTCCTCCAATGAGTTATGATTGAAAACAACCTCCAGCCATACAAGAACCAGCAAAACAAAACTTCAAAAAACTTCAAATACATCATCTTAATAAGCCCAATCTGCTCTTCAGTGTAAAGAACAGCCATTGTCTTAGCTAGTTGCTATCTTTCAAGCAAGAAACTAAAATTGCTAGGAGGTATGCATTCCTCGAAGCGAGTGAGTAACCATTTCGACAGCACTTCATTGTATTTTTTTTATGGATGCCAAGAAAGAAGCCCAACACTCTTATTTATAAGCTTCTTCACCAATTCAAATTCGTTTCCCTCCAATTAGGGCGCCCACATGAGATTCACATTCACATTCACCTTTGTCATTTTCATTTCATTTCATCAACTCTCCAAGTCGTCCATTTCCAAGGAGGCAATATACTTTATCAAAATGTAAATAAAGTATAATGTAGGCGTCCAAAATATTAAGTGAAAATAAATATTATAAGCAACATAAATAATCCCCTTATGAAGTCGTCCACTTTTGCAAAGGAAATATTTCCACTTAAAAACATTTTCTCAACAAACTAGGCGTCCTCCATGCCTTAGCCAAATATTTCACCAAAATGTTGAATTTACCAAACTAACTCCAAGAGTGCGGGAGACCAACTACTCGAACTAACCTGCCTGAAATAGCCTTTGAACTAGCCTGTTGAAACCCTGCTAGAAATAGCACTTACTATAAATAGCATACTGCTAAAAAATAGTAAGTGTGTCCAAATGCATTTTAACCACATTCTGAGCAGCCATCACAACTTACTAAAAATAGTAAGTCCAAACAAGTTACCTGTTTCAGTTGCATGTCACACTACTGCAAAGCTCTCTAAAAACCTAGAAGGAATCCAGAATCCAAACTACAAAACTCCAACATGCAAGCCTCTAAAACTACCAAAACATCCTCCTAGAAAATAGGAAACCCTTATTTCTGCTTCCGACTAGCCTACGGGCCTCCGAGATAGGCTAACGACCAATTGCATTGATCACTGTTGAGAAGGGGGCATTACAGTCTGCCCTCCCCAAGATTGCTTGCCCTCAAGCAATTGCAAGTCTGAATGCTACAAAATCTCCTCATTCTCCCAAGTAGCATCCTCAATAGGCAAATTCTTCCACTTCACCAAATACTCTTTGATTGTCCTTCTCAAAGAGCGTTCTTTGGAATTGATGATCTCCTCAAGAACCAAAACCAATTGTCCCTCCTCATCCAATGGAGGCAAATCAGAAGAAGCAACAACATTGTGCCCAAGAGCCTTCTTGAGGCGAGACACATGGAAGACATTGTGAACTTTGCTACTCGCTGGTAGCTCCAACTCATAAGCCACTACACCAACTAACCTGATGACTCTGAATGGCCCATAGAAACATGGTTTGAGTTTCTCTGCTCCACTCTTCTTGAGAGTAGATTGTCTGTAAGGTTGGAGTCTATAATAGACCATGTCACCAACCTTGAATGTGCGCTCAACACGCTGCTAATCAGCATACAACTTCTGTTGATTCTATGCAATATGGAGATTGTTCTTCAAGGACTTTAAAAGGACTTCAATATGAGGGGCTTTGCTATCACCAAACATCAAATTAGCAAAGCTAGGGGCCTCGTATCCATAGAGAGCCATGAATGGAGACATTCTGATAGACATGTTGAAGGATGAATTGTAGCAATACTCCCCTAAGTGAAGCCATCTCACCCAAGCATTTTGCTGCTCCGAAACATAGTTTCTAAGATAGCCCTCCAACCACTTGTTCACAATCTTTGTTTGCCCATCAATTTGTGGATGATAATTAGTGCTTGGAGTGAGCACTGTACCACTTAATTTGAAAACCTCTTGCCAAAAGGTGCTTAGGAACTTGATGTCCCTATCACTCAAAATGTTTTTCGGCAACCCGCGCAATCTGAACACCTCATATAAAAACAAATCTGCAACTTGAGCTGTCGAAAATGAACTAATAATAGCAAAGAAATGAGCAAACTTAGTTAAACTGTCAACCACAACATAAATACAATCTTTGTCTTGTGTTTTTGGCAACCCAATGATGAAGTCCATTGACACACTTTCCCATTTTTGATTGGGAATAGGAAGAGGCTGCAATAAACCAACTAGGAAAGTATGTTCATCCTTGTTCATTTGGCAAGTGTGACACTCCTTGATGTAGCACAAGACATCATCTTTCAGCTCTTTCCATAAAAATCTTTCACGGATCTGCCTATAAGTCTTGAAATAACCCTGATGACCAGCAAGTGGAATATCATGAAAAGTTTGCAAAATCTACTTTTTGAGATTAGATTTTGGTACCAAGAGGATTCTCCCTTTGTAGTGTATCAAACCATCAACCACTTTGTACCTTTCACCATGAAAAGTACCTTCAATAATGCTGGTTGCAAACTGATTTTTGGCATAATCAACAAGAAACTCCTTCCAACCAGCAGTAAGCTCACACAATGAATTCAATTGAGGCCTTCTAGATAGAGCATCCACCACTATGTTGTTTTTTCCTTTGACATACCCAATGTCAAAATCATAAGCTTGAAGCTTACTCACCCATTTTTGCTGCCTTTCGTTCAAGTCCTTCTGATGCATAAAGTGTTTGAGACTATTGTGATCAGTTTTGACAACAAATTTGCTCTCCACCAAGTATTGTCTAAACTTGGCCAATGCATGCATGATTGCAAGCATTTCCTTATCATAGATGGAGTAAGTCTTCTCAACACCTCTTAGTTTTTTGCTCTCAAACACAATAGGATGTTTTTCTTGCATCAAAACAGCTCCAACTCCTTCTCCTGATGCATCACATTGCAACTCGAATGGCTTGGAGAAATCAGATATAACCAAGACTGGGCATCAACTCATGATCTGCTTGAACTTATCAAAAACACCTTGTGTTTTTTTTTACCATGCAAAAGCTCCCTTTTTGGTGAGATCAGTAAGAGGAGCAGCCATCGAGTAGCCTTTCACAAATCTTTTGTAGAAGCCACAAAGACCCAAGAACCCCTTCAACTGTGTCAATTTCTTTGGAGGTGGCCAATCCGAGATTGCCTTGATCTTCTCTAGATCAACTCTCACTCTCTCAACGCTGATTATGTGACCAAGGTAGAGCAGCTCCGTCATTCCAAATTCACATTTGGACTCTTTGGCAAACAAACATTTTGATTCAAGGATGCTAAGCACTTCCTCCAAATGCTTAAGGTGCTCTTCCCAATTCTTGCTGAAAATGAGAATGTCGTCAAACAATATCAATACAAACTTCCTCAACTGCTTTCGAAAAATTTGGTTCATGCAAGACTGGAATGTAGCAGGTGCATTAGTCAACCCAAATGGCATGACTAGGAATTCGAAGTGTCCATAGTGACACCGAAACGTTGTCTTCTCTATGTCTGATTCTCTCATGCGAATTTGATGGTAGCCCAATCTTAGATCAATCTTCGAGAAGAACTTAGCTCCATGCAACTCATCAATGAGCTCATCTATCCTGGGAATGGGGTACCGGTTTTTTATTGTCTTTTGGTTCAACACACGGTAGTCCACACACATGCAAATGGTGCCATCTTTCTTCTTTACAAGCACAACTATTGAAGCAAAAGGGCTCTTGCTTGGACGAATGAAACCCATCTCC
Source organism: Sequoia sempervirens (assembly GCA_007258455.2). Taxonomy (NCBI): domain Eukaryota; kingdom Viridiplantae; phylum Streptophyta; class Pinopsida; order Cupressales; family Cupressaceae; genus Sequoia; species Sequoia sempervirens. The sequence goes on along the minus strand of VDFB02000003.1, from coordinate 107,522,241 downwards.
AAGAGCTCCTTAATGGATTTTTCAATCTTATCTTTTTGCTTATACTAGTATGGAGTCGTGATAACTGGCTTTGCTCCTTCTTCCAGTTCTATGACATGCTCGATTCCTCTTTCAGGAGGTCTCCTCGAAGGTAGACTATCAAAGACCTTACTCTTCTTGGTGATCAATGATGGAATATCAGGTGGATAGTGCCTCTTTGTTTCAACTGGATCAACTAGTAGAATCATACACTCTGCTGCCCACTCAACTTGATCATGACGAATTATCATGACGAATTTGCCTCTCCATTCTTTTGAAAGACACAATTTGTGGGCCACCGTTTGACATTCCTCTTAGCACCACCTTCTTTCCATCTAATTGAAACTTTAACTCCATTATTTGCAGATTTAGAAAGATCTCTCCACGAGATCGCAGCCATTGAATTCCAAGTATAGCATCTGTATCTCCAATGCTAACAACATAGAAGTCATTTTTGATCTCATAGTTGCCCAAATGCATAGACAAGTTGGAAATCTTTCGATTACAAGAAATATGAAAACCATCGGCCACCATGACTTTAAATCCTTCAAATTCTTCAGTTTTGAGTCCCCTCTTTGCAACTACTCCTTCATCAATGAAATTATTTGTTGCCCCAGTATCAATCAAAGCAACTATTCGCTGCCCTCCAAGAACACCTCGAACCTTGAAAGACTCGTTCTTTTGCAAACTAGAGAGTTGGGCAAATGTGCCACCACCTCCTTGCTCCTTATCAGACTCTTCTAGAGCTTTTTCTTCTTCGCTATCCCCAAAAAGTGACTGTTGTTTTGAAGAATCAGATTCTGATCCATAATCAAAATAGGCCTCCATGTGGTTAGAATGACCTTTTCCATAACACATATGCCCCTTAGTTCAAGGTTATTTACATGTATAACATTTTCCATCCTTTCTAAGCTTCTCACGAAGCTATAATCCAACTTAGAAGGGAACTTCTTATGCTGACTTGAACAATGCTTCTTGTCTTTCTTATGTGCAAGGGGCTTGGACTGAAATTTTGGCCTAAGAGCAGCCAACTCCATGCTTCTAGCTTTCTTGATAGCTTCATCAAGACTTGGTGGATCGAATGCTTTTACCCACCCCTTCAATGGTTCCATCAAACCTTTTGAGAACAACACAACAAGTCTTCTTTCAATGATGTTGGGCACCATCACAGAAAGCCTTTGAAAATCTGCAATGTATGCATCCAATGAGCCATGCTATTTCAGCTGTGCAAGCTCACGAAACTTCACTTTAGGATTCTTAGTATCAAACCTCTCAATCAACCTGTTGGTGAACTCTTCATACGTTTGAATGAGGTTGTGGCCAAGAGTAACCAAACCATGATACCAGCACTCATGGGCAGCTCCTTCCAAGTGCAAGGTTGCAAACTTTATGGCGTCTTCTTCAGGAATTGGTCTAAGTGAAAAGTAGTTGTCTAGCTTCTAGACCCACAATCTTGCTGTACACTCATCACTTCCATCAAAATGGGCCAAGGTCACCTTTCCAAGAGCTCGATGATAGTCTGTTCTAGGACCCATAGGAGCACAGTATTCAACTCTTTTGCCACTCCTATTTCCTTGGTTCATGAACTGATCAAGGGTCCATTGGTCTCTGATCTCAGCGGGTAATGAGGCATACTCCATGTAAGCTTGTCTTGCATCACCCACCAAGGGTACACCGGTCTCCACTTGTGGTTCCTCCCTTTGAGCGAAGATAGGGAAGAGAGGTCTAGCGGCTAATCCTCTAGTGGTTGCAACATGTTGGCATATCGTTCTATCTCTTCCATTTGTCTCCAAACCATTGTTACCACTGACACCACTATTTTCTCCAACATGATTGTGTTGAGGTTGGGGCTGGTTTTGAGTCGCTTGCTGATCCAACTTTGCTAACAAACGCGACATCATATCCAACATATTATCAAATTTTCTTTAGACTCTAGCTTCTCTTTCCTCCATTGAAAGTCTACGACCTTCTGACATGGTTTCAACAGCTCTACCAATACCTCTCAAAGCCTCTACAAATGTCTCTGCCTCTAGAACAGGTGGATTCTGTTACTGAGTTTTTGCCTGACCTCTGCTGTAGTATCTGGTCTCTCTGTCACTCATCTGACAACTGAACTCTGATTGTAACAACATGGCAGGATCTTGGCTCTGATACCAATGTAATATCCCCCTTACAATTTTTTTCAAGTTTTGCCACAGCACTTCACTCGTTAGCGTTAGCAAAACCAAAACCAACTGAGAAAGTAACACTACACCGAGAATGTTCACCAAGATCCCAATGAGGGCGAGGTGATACCATATGGCACCGGGGATCGTTAGCAAATAAACTGAAAGTGTTGGAAAGTACAATGCATATGCAACTCGACCACTTATTCAACGGGAGTAGTTTAACTGCTCAGCCGATCAGAATAATGAGAATTACAAAGTACTAAAAGTAAAGAGTTGGGCACCTTGCCGACCCCTTCCACTTGTTCAACGGGCAATACAGAAATGTAAATGCTGAAAGTAAAGATGGCGAGGCCTGTCTCTTCCACAATCGTGGGAATTACAAAAGTAAAGTTGCAGAAATAAGATGATTGAATCAGTACTACTGATAACAGTCTTACAATATGTTATAATCTGCAAATTACAATGAGAAAAATCTGCCCGATCACTGCAAAATGTTATTATATGTTTCTCCAAACTTCACAAGCTAAACAACTAAGGTAAAAAGCCAAAATCTGAACTTGACCAAATCTGATATGAGAAAACCAGCAAACTGAAGAAGCAAACCAGCAACTAAGAACACACCCGAAATGCTCCAAACACACACAAGACACTCCCAATCACTCCCAAACTGAAAAACACATGAATAACTGATGATAGGTGTCCAATCTTTGCAAGGAAAAGGCTCACTAAATTCTCTCACAAGGAAGGCACGCATTTCAATGCTTGGCTGCAATGGTATGGCCTAGGGGAAAGGTCGACCCTACTTATAAATTCAGCCTCTTCACTAAAAATTATGAAACATGGAGAGGGGTGCCCAAGGCATAGGAACACATAGAACAAACACCCATAACCAGCAAAATTTCCTCCAATGAGTTATGATTGAAAACAACCTGCAGCCATACAAGAACCAGCAAAACAAAACTTCAAAAAACTTCAAATAACATCATCTTAATAAGCCCAATCTGCTCTTCAGTGTAAAGAACAGCCATTGTCTTAGCTAGTTGCTATCTTTCAAGCAAGAAACTAAGATTGCTAGGAGGTATGCATTCCTCGAAGCGAGTGAGTAACCATTTCGATAGCACTTCATTGTATTTTTTCATGGATGCAAAGAAAGAAGCCCAGCACTCTTATTTATAAGCTTCTTCACCAATTCAAATTCGTTTCCCTCCAATTAGGGCGCCCACATGAGATTCACATTCACATTCACCTTTGTCATTTTCATTTCATTTCATCAACTCTCCAAGTCGTCCATTTCCAAGGAGGCAATATATCAAAATGTAAATAAAGTATAATGTAGGCGTCCAAAATATTAAGTGAAAATAAACATTATAAGCAACATAAATAATCCCCTTAGGAAGTCCACTTTTGCAAAGGAAATATTTTCACTTGAAAACATTTTCTCACCAAACTAGCCGTCGTCCATGCCTTAGCCAAATATTTCACCAAAATGTTGAATTTACCAAAATAACTCCAAGAGTGTGGGAGACCAACTACTCAAACTGTCCTGCCTAAAATAGCCTCTGAACTGGCTTGCTAAAACCCTACTAAAAATAACACTTACTATAAATAGCATACTGCTAAAAATAGTAAGTGTGTCCAAATGCATTTTAACCACATTCTGAGCAGCCATTGCAACTTACTAAAAATAGTAAGTCCGAAAAAGTTACATGTTTCAGTTGCATGTCACCACTGCAAAGCTCTCTGAAAACCCAGAAGGAATCCAGAATCCAAACTACAAAACTCCAATATGCAAGCCTCCAAAACTACCAAAACATACTCCTAGAAAATAGGAAACCCTAATTTTTGCTTCTGACTAGCCTATGGGCCTCCGGGATAGGCTAATGGCCAACTGCACTGATCACTACTGAGAAGAGGACATTACAAAAATATTTGAGTACTCTTCATGAGCATGAAAATGATTATTTAGAGAAAGTTGAGAACATAAAAGATTTCAGTGATCTTTCCTTGAATTATCCTCTAGACCCATTCATTCCCATGATCAGGAAAATACTGCACATTCAAGAGATCCCCAACTTGAGAAATATAAGGAGAGTTTAGAACATGTGGAAAAATATTTGACGGAATCACATAAGTCATTTCATGCAATGATATTCAGCCCAAGTAGCTGGGAAAAGAAGTAAGTCACCCTTTTCAAATTCTCATGTTGTTATGTGGTATTTTTAGCTTTAGGTCTTCTTTACATAATATGTTGCCTTTTTGAATTCAGAAGAACTGATGGTGTGGAACAAAGGCATCCCACAAATAAGTATAGCTGGAATGCAGGCCAGAAGGTAATGCCCTTTTATGTCCTATAGTATCATTCAAATATATAGCATAATACTCTAATCTGGGAAACTAACCTAAATTTGAAATAGAATCAATAGGTGCCATCATAACCGAACAATAGAGGATTGGCCTTGACCGTTCCCCACAAACACATTGCTTATGTACTGCTTGGTCTATCCAAAAGGAACAATGGTTAATATTGGCCCCTATCCACTTACGCACTCCATAGTTTTCAAGGGGATGTTTAAAGATTTTAATATGCTGATCATTTTTGTTTAGTAAGTACAGAAAATTTTTATTCTGGTATGTTGTTAGTTGCATAGTAGAGTAGGGTATTCTTAGTCAGTGACCAACAAAGCAAGTGACTAACAAGCTTTTGCAAGAACAATCTTGCCACCCATCTTGTTACATCCCACCCTAGATGCTCTTAAAAACACTTTTACTTTTTGCAATTATGAAAATTGAATGATGCAAATGTTGATTTAATAATGCATGACATGATGGGATCTTCTGCAAATAGGTTCCATTAGTGCAATGATAAAATATGCCCCTTCAATTTTTCCCAAGAATTTCACAAACAATCAACACTACGCCAAATGAATTAGCGTTAGCTCCAAAATTGAAATCCAAATTTAAAAGATCTCAACGCCAAGAATGCACACTCAATCCCAAGGAAGGAGTGGTGTTGTCATATGGCGGAGAAAACTAAGCAATAATTAAAATTAAATTACAATTGAATGGAGTTAGGTGGTGAACCAGCCATGAAAGTTTTCCACACTTCCACTAATACATTGGGGGGAAGAAATTACAAAACAAACTAATTCATCCGTTGCGGCGGGCATCCACTCAACAGTGGGGATTCGCCACTTAAATAGTGGGTGTGAAATGAAGTTACAAAATGTATTTTCCTCCACACTGGCGGTAAACCATCCAGGGGTTACAATGTTTGAATTTAAAACACAAGTAAATGCAAAAGTATAAATGACTGAAATAGTACTACTATTCTCAGCCTTACAATGCAAATGTTCTGCAAATTACAAAATTTTATTGCTGTATAAACAATGCCAAATGATGAAAGATAATTTATCAACTTCAAATCTTTTCAACTACTGAAGAACAAGCCAAAATCTATTCTACCGATGAATCTGATATAAACCAGCAAACTAAGATTCCTTACCAACAATTAGCCATCAATTAACAGCTCATATCTTCACCCCAAAGCTTCTGCCTTCTTCAAATGGACTTGCACATGAGCACTAGCAGCATACTTGCCCAAGAAATATTGCATCACGAGGAAAGAACTAAGTCTAAAATAAAATACCAACTCACTAAGATACAGACCAGCAACCATGATCTCCCTATAATGCTCAAATCTCATTCAAATCACCTCTAATCCAACCCAACACTGTTCTGATATAAATTTGATATAAAACCAACAACTGTAATTTAGCAAACCAGCAACTAATCAACACCCAAGAATGCACAAAACTGTTACCAAACTCCCCCAAAATCCAATGAAACTGAAATTACATCAATTCCAAAGTTGGGCGACCAAGAAGCAACCACTATCCAAGCACAAATATCACCAAAATGGCCCAACACGAAATCCAAAGCACCAAGTACAAAGTATGGCCTTAGGAAGAAGTCGACCTTGCTTTAAAAATTAATCTGCAAATGCACAATTAGGGGCACCAAGAGCAAAGACATTGAATAATCAAATACCCATAATGAAATTAAATTCCCTCTATGAGCTGCAATTAAAAACATCTTCAGCAATACAAAACCAGCAAGCTCAAATCTGGAAATTATCACCAAATTCACCAACGTTGAAGCTCAATGTACACTTCTGAATGAAGCACACTCCCAATTGACCATCTAGGGAACCATAGTTTTAGGCCCGAAAAATGGTGTAAAATACTAAGCTCCCCCTTAGCCAAGTTCTGAAATCAATTCAGCAGCATAACTTTACAATATTTTCCAAAGATAAGAAATGAGAGAGCAAAAGCCTTCTTTTATAGAATTGAAGGTGACTGTTGGCTTTCCATCTTCCTCCAAAAGAGATGCCCATTTTACTTTTTGAAATATTTTAACTTTTAAAACATTAAATTCACCTTTTTAGGCGTCCAAGACTTGAGGAGAAATATTTACTTTAGAAATATTTAAATAATCTCTTAATGAGGCGTCCACCCTCAAAGGCCCCCTTTTAAAACAACATTAAGTCATTAATCTAGGCCATGGGGCCTAAAATGAATTTTAAAACATTAATGACTTAAAATAAATCATTTCACCAAAATGAGTCTCAAAATGTTGAAAGCCAATTATGCTTCAAACTGCATTGCCCAAAATGGAAACTGAGCTGACTGCTAATGCTACTACCCAAGATGGAACTGTCAGAAATAGAATTTACTAAAAATAGTAAATTCTGAAAAGTTGCCCAATGCCTTTACAAGTCATATCACTGCGAAGCTCTCTGAAAACCTAGAAAGAATCTGCAATGCAAATCTCAAAACTCCAATATGCAAACCTTCAAAAAATGCTTCAAAACCCCAACAAGATAGGAAACCCTAATTTTACCCTTGACGAACCTACGAGCTTCCGGAAATAGGCTATCAGTCACTGAAAGGCGTATAGCTAAAATGGGGACATTACAAAAGAGAATTATGCCATTACGATATGAGCTACGATCTATTTCAGAAAGAATAAACTGTGTTTCGATGCCCTAGAAAAAGAAAAGTTTATTTTTAGTAAATGCATAGATAGAGAATATGCAATGGAGATTTTATGATATTTTGATGTTAGACTAATTTCCGTCTGTTTGGAGTTTGGTGCAGGTTGGCACGTACCGCAATCTCCGGAGGAGGGAAAGTATCATCTAAGTAGAGAGGTAGTGTTTGGATGCTCTGGAAAATGCTATATGAGCTGGGGTTAGGTCAAAAGGATCTAGGAACCCTAGAAGAGTGTAATAGGAGTCCTATGTTGAGGTTAGTCTTTTGTGTGATTCTAGGATGTGGTTTTATCGTAAGTGGTTTTTAGGGTTTCGGAAACCAATTTCCCTACCTTTTGAGTCTTAAAATTGTGCCAGTTGACCTTAATATAAACATATATATATAACAATGATGTTTGATACCGCCTAGAGGCATTTAATTATATGGTTGAATAACTCCTTAGGGTTGAAAGACCAATGTTTAAAATTTATAAATATTTAATTGATTATATTTTATTCAAAGTGAGTATTTTATTTAAAATTTAAAAGGGGAAGTTATAATGTATTACTGCCAAATTTTGTTGAGGTAAAGATTTAAATACTAAATTATGTAATTATAACCCTCATATTTGAAAGGAGGGGTGGGGCCCTCTAGAGTTGATGGAATGAGTGTATCTTTATTGAATTTAAATTAAATTTAATATTGCCACATATATGGACGTTGGCTAAAATCTTGCTAAGGTAGTTCTTAATTTTTAGTATCTTGGAGGCGTGGAAATGAAGGAAATTGGGCATAGCTTTACCATTTTCTTTAAACTCATTCTTTGGCTTTATTGTTGGGGGGATTATCTTGGTTGATTTCCTTAATATGGTGGAAGTTGAGAAAATCATGGGGAGGTTTTGATAACTACCTTTGCAACCATTCGACTAGGGTAGTTAATGTTTTTTTTGGGCAAAAAAAAGCAAACAGAATTGAGGCTGGAGGAAAATAGAGAAGATTGGATGGTTTTGAACTGAGAGGAGAAGATTAGTTGAAGCTGAGAATAGAGAAATATCAAAAGCACGAATCTCTTATAAAAGGGATAAGAAATTTGGCGTCTTCAGCAAGGGCTGAGTTGAGCTGGGAAATACTTGAAGTTGTGCTCTCACAGAACTCACCTTCAGAAAATTTTGTTCCAGAATTCTTAATCAGGCATGTACTGCTTTTGAATAAATTAAGAATTGGAAATATGTGCTTTCTTGGTAGAAGAAAAGTCTAGGAGAATATCACAGCAAGTGTTGCATTCTCTTGAATCAAAATAATGCTTCTTGAACCAAGAAAAGTTCATAGAATTATTACAGCTAGTGTTGCATTCTCTTGAATCGATACAATGCTTCTTAAACCAAGAAAAGTTCATAGGTATAATGCAGAATGTGTTTCGTTTATTTAAACAGACAGAACTGTTCTTGTTGAATCTGTTTTGTACAGTATGCTTGATTTTGTAAGTTGTTTACTAGGTCTTAATAGACAAAATCTTAAGCTACATATTCTTGGCGCCAGACTATCATATTGGTTAATTGAAAAGAGCTGTTGTAGGCCAAATCTGTAGCTTGTATTTAAATTGCCAATGTTTACCTAGCATGAAATGTCAAGAAACAAGAAGGTTAGCACGAAACCTAACCAAGAACAATGATGTTGTAAAAAGAATGACCTAAATTCGAGATACTAGAACCAACATGCAAATGTATAAACATTGAAAGAAAAGATTTCCAGTTAATGTAAAAATATTGTTTGCTGCTTGATGCAGAAGTAAATTCCTGGTTAGGTTTGCATACTATTAGGTATCTTGTTATGCATGCCATTTAGATGACCAAAATGTGTTAAGTGTGATGTGAACACAGAAATTGTCTAGAGGGTTGAAAAGGTTTTTGTTCTGCCTTCTTGGTTTAAAAACCTTGTTTTATGCTCTATTAGGAGCAAAGTTGCATGGACAAGGATACGGATAATGGTATGGTATTGGATATGGATAAAGCGATTTTTCAAGACCTCTCATATGGATACGTCAAGATACGGCCATGGTTAATATCCTGCAATAATTAAAATTCTAATAAAATTATAAAATACTTAAATAATTATAAATTGAATTTATAAAATATAAATTATTAATTTATTATAAATGGATTTATAAAACACAAATTATTAATTTATTTTAAATGTAATTTTAAACTTAAAAATTAAAAAGATTTTCAAAATTTTAATAAAATTATAAAATATTTAAATAATTATAAATTGAATTTATTAAACACAAATTGTTAATTTATTATAAATAGATTTATAAAATAACAAATTATTAATTTATTTTAAACCTAATTTTAAATATAAAGAATTAAAAATTTAAAAAGATTTTTGAGGGCAAAGCTTTCAAATTTTAAGGGAATAATGCTTAAAGAATCGCAGCAAGTGTAAAGCGAAGGATTTTAATTTTTTCCAAAGTAAGAATTGAGGGGAACAATTTTAATTTTTTCCAAAGTAAAAATTGAGGCGGAATGATTTTAATTTTTTCAAAATAAAACTTAATATGCAGGACGCGACCCAGCAGTAGGACGTGATGCAGGACCCGATGCAACAGCAGGGCAAAGCATTGCTAGGAATTTTAGCAGACAGAAGGAAGCGGCAACAACCAGAAATGTCAAAAATAAGAAGACAAAAAATTGACGCCATTCACACCTGGGCGCAATGAAGTCAAGTCGCTCTTTTCGCCAAAAAAATCACAAAAACTGCAAACGATATACAAAATCATTACGTCTCAGGTTCTTAAAGATTTTTAAATAAAAAAAATCTCCAATTTGTTGTAATAAATTTGGAATGTTACAACAATTACATTAAGATTCGTTGTTGATTTTTGGGCGTTCGAATCCTGGCAAATTAGGCACAGCAAAAACTAGAAGATTTTTTGGGTGCTTTCAGATATGGTATCCATGCCATGCCCATGTCGTACCGTACCCGTATCCGTATCAAATACGCTAATTCGCGTACCAGTGCAAGGAGGCTGGCGTATCCAATAACCCTGATTAGGAGTGTAAGTTTTAAGCTGAACTGTCAACCATGAAAGCTTGAAGGGTTTCTTAAAACCACAATAACGGGATTCGCCAGGACTCGGCGAGTCCCGAGACGAGTCACCCTGGCCGAGTCCTGGGGGCTTGAACTCGGACTCGGACTCAGCCGAGTCATGCTGAGTCCTGGGTGGACTCGCTAGACTCGCAGAGTCCAAGAGAGTCTTGTCAGCAAGACTCGGCAACAGGCAAGGTTTGAAAAGTGCAAAAAATTACTTGAAATTTAAAGTTAGAACTTGTTTTTTTTTTTACTTATTGTGAATTCAAAATGATGTACTCCATGAAGGTTTGTATGGTTTTGGAGGTCTTAATTTGGGCTTGCTGGCGGGGGCTCCACCCCTTGACCCCGCCTTGTATCGCGACAGGGAGCGCGCCCAGGGCGCTGCCCTGGGACCCTGCGAGGGGCGCTGCCCCTCAACCCCGCTGGGGGCGCTACCCCCAGACCCCCACAAGGGGCACTGCCCCTTGACCCCGTTGGGGGCACTACCCCCAGACCCCCACAAGAGACACTGCCCCTCGACCCTGCTAGAGGCGTTGCCCACAAATCCCCGCGAGGGGCGCTGCCCCTTGACCCCACTAGAGGCACTACACCTAGACCCCCACAAAGGGCACTACTTCTCAACCCCATTAGTGCAATTTCCCTAATACTTGATATTATGGCTATTGCATCATCCATGACCTATCTTGGACACATTCGTAGGAAGGATGCAGGCTCCTTTGAGCCATAGACTTCTAGTTATTGTTTTGAATCTTTTGATATTTCATATTTGTTTGGAACATTTGATGTCATGGATTTCATATTCAATGATTTTGTATACATTTGAGTCTTTAACTATATATCTAAGTGTGTTATTTCCTTGAGCAGCTCAACTACAATTTGTGTTTATACTTATATGATCAATGTATACTTGTGTTAGTGACAAGGACCTTGATTGGGTTGACCAGGCAGATAGAGAGGCTGAGGCTATAGCCATGGCAGAGGAGGAGGCTAAAGCATGAGCAAACACATCCACAACTAATGTTGGTGAGGGTGGCATGGAGTCACAAGCAGAGACTATGGTTGTAGTTGCTACATCATCTAGGACCCACCTTAGATGCCTTCGTACGAAGGATGCAAACTCCTTTGAACCATAGACTTGTAGTTATTGTTTTGATATTTCATATTTGTTTGGAACATTTGATGTCATGGATTTCATATTCCATGAGTTTTGTATACATTTGACTAATTTTATATATCTAAGTATGCTATTTCCTTCAGCAGCGCAACTACAATTTGTGTACTTTATACTTATGTAATCGTTGTTAACTTGTGCATGTGATCAAATTTGCTTTTATTTGTGTTGTATTCAATAAAGGGTGTTTGAAACAAGTTTTAAATCCTTAAAAATCTCTAAATTTCTAGGGTTTTTTCAACTTTTTTTCATTTTGCCGAGTCTGCGCCGAGTCCAAGTCCCGAGTCCCCGAGTCTGAGCCGAGTCTAAGTCTCGTAACTATGCTTAAAACCCTAGTTTAATGTATAAGGATCACACGTGGCAAGTAGCCAAGAAGAGTGTGCTTTATTGTAAAACCTTAATTACTTCAAGAGAGTTTGCCCTAGGACAGGAATCCTTGGTAAAAGTAAAGGGCGAAGAGAAAGATTCTCGGAAGCCCTAGATTAGAAGAATTTTCCAAGTCGAGCAAGGTGGGTGAGTCTGTACAGAAGTACAAAACTATGGCCATAGTAAGTGCAGGTGCCACTAACTGCACTTTAGTACTCACAGTAACCCAGATACCTAACTAAGTAGAGTTGCCAGCTTAGTAGGAAGGCATCCTTAGTAGCATGGCAGCGTTAGATAGGTAGGGTTTACCACCAGAGCTCAGATGGCATTCTTGAGGGTTTCCAACATTACCTTTCGTAAGAAGGGAAGGGCCCCTTCCAGTTAGGAAAGTGTGCGGTGGAACGCACGAGTCCGTGGTTGGCGGAAAAGCACTTAGATGATGCTTTCCCTCACATGCAGATGGTGAGCCGGGTCTTGGAAGACGCAGAATCCAGATGAGGACTTCTAATCTCTTACCTTTGTAACTCTTGTTATAGTACTTGAATTTATGAATTTAGTTTTGTACATGCTCTTAAAGTAGAATACTATCTTACTTGTTATTATGACAGCAATGGTTGCATCTTACTATGATGTTTTTCAATGATGTTATTCAAAAAATATATATATATGCTCTAGTTGAAATGAGAAATCTTAATTGTTTTTATGTTCTAAGTAATATGGATGTTACACATCTTAACAGGTTCGTAGATTGTCCCAAACTTCATCTTCTTCTAGCTAAGGCAGAAAGCCAACAACAATACCAAGGCAACCTTTTCAGTTCGAAACGTCGGTAATTCATCTCTTTATAGCCAAATAGTTCATTGGATGTGCAAACAATAAGTCCCTGCATTTGATCTATTTTTGCATATTTGAAAGAGTTTCTTTTGTTTCATGATGACAAGAAAGAGGCGCTCTTAGAGAAAACAGGAAACTACAAAGATCTTCATGTGTTGGTAATGTTGTGGCCTCCCCAAAACTAAAAGCTATATCTGCCAGGTGTGTTTTCGTTCCTAAAATAATGAGCCTAGATGAATAAAAAGATCATTTGTCTACCCCAGAATTGAGAGGAGGATAAACCTTAAACCCTAGATACTATTTGTTTAGCTTGAAATGGTTATAACTTATATCAATGGTTTTTAATAATTTCTCAATCATAAATCGGAGAACATCCCGTTGCTGCTTATTGCCATGGCAATGGATCCAATCTGTATGGTTTTGATCAGGATGAAGGTCTTTATCTCTGGGGTTATACCATCGCCCTGAGTCATGCATATAGATCAGATGTTTTCTGTTGCAGTATGTAAGAGGGAATTATTATCAACCAAATAGATAAAACTGAAATCAATTATTATACACCGTGAACACTAGACAAACGTGTGAAGCTCTAAAACTAATATTTAGAGAACCTGATTTAGCGGGGGCATGCCTAGTTCATCATCTTCTAGGATAGGGAAGGTCCTACGACCCACCAAGCACCTCCCTGCGTAGATTGGGATCACTATCTGAGTTGCCCAGATCATTGTAAAGATCGTAGTCATAAACATGATCGTAGTCTCTGTCTGGTCCCATTTCCTCACAGAGAAGTCAGCTCTTGTTGTGTCAAACGTTAACAAACCCGTCAGGTTTTCATTGAGAAGATGGCCCTTAAACCATTAACATTTGATTTGATCACCGACTTGGAAATCGGACTTGATTTGGAGATCTGATTTCATCTTAATGCATTTACTACAAACATTTACCAAATTGATCTGCATTTATTCAACAGTATACATGCCAGCAACAGTGATCTGCATTTACGCTAGTAGAAAAACAGTGAACAACCACCTTAAAATTGTTTTCTGGCAGCAGCGAACAAGTTTAACGGCATGAGACAGGTATGTCGGGCATTTTTGGACTGGCATGTCCACAAGGAAAGCCTTTCGGCTAATTATCATTTTGCATGTTGGAAGAGCATCTCATAATTATTTATGACAATTATAAGTGGGAGGAAGAAGAGCATCTTTACCAACTAAAAATAGTAAGGAGTCAAGAAGAAGTTATGACAGCCTTTAGTGGATTTAACTGGAGAGAGTATATTTGCAAAGAAATTAATATTGCAATATTTTATTTTATTTATTTTTTTGGCATATTGCAACATTGGGATTTGTGCTCCAACTTTTATATTAGAGCCAAGTAGCTTCTTCAATTGATATCTTTTGCCAATTTATCAGTTTGTTTCACTGCTTGAGCACTCGTGTTCAATTATAAGATTTGAGGATGAAATCCCTTGGATTCAAAGGGTGAAACTGAAAACCCATTGGTTTCTTAAGGGCAATCTTACTTAGAGGTTGTGTTTGCACTTCAAAGCTTTGTTTAGATTTTTAGCATATATTTTCAATAGTTTGTATTTGCAGGATTGCATAGAAAGGAGCTCCTATACAAAAGATTATTTCAAATTTAACCATCATTTGTATTGCTGTAATATCTGATACATTTCAATATTTTGTTGCACATTTGATTAATAAGAATCGGCTCTAGCATATTGTGAAGTTTCCATTTATGCATGCAACCATTATCTATATTTCTAGCATAGTTTTTGGAAGCAAATCTGCATAGTTGATTATGATTTTCTTACTATATGCTCTCACATTGCCCTCGTGGGATCTTGGTGATCAAAAAGTGATTAAATTTTATGTTTTTGCTACATAAGAGTTGGTTTTTATTGATAATAAAGGATCATTACAATTTGGGTTGCCATATAGGCAACGAGGGATGACCAGATCATTTCATGTGAGCAAATACCCAACCATGGCTGCATAGAGCCCATATTACATGCCCATATTCAAAATGCCACGCAAGGCATATGGTCCCAAATACCCATCATAATTAATTGGCCACGCAAGGTGCAAGCTACAAAGCCATTTCAAAACTTTTTTTACAATAACCGTTGCTGCATAGCATCATTAAAAACCTAAGCCAAAGGCAATCCGCATGACCTCCATAATCCCGCAACCGTAGATTGGAGGGAGGCAATGACCAAATCATTTCATGAAAGTAAATGCGATCAAACATCCTTTTCTGTGCATATGACATTGTCTTCATAATATGTGCCTTTCTTTCAGCCAAAATGCATCCCTTCGAGCAACAAAATCGTCAATGGTATCCACCTCTTGCGCCAAAACTTCAAGCTTGCAAAGCCAAACTACAAAACCATATACCAACGGCAAAAATTGTTAGGACACCTCCCTCCAACCATTACCTATCACAATTATCTGCAGAAAATTTGCAAAATCAACCCTCCATTCCCATCCAAGCAGCAGCTCAAGGTTTAGGTAGTGTTTCAAAAATCTAAAGCCATGCTCTGCCCGAATTCTATGCCACTTAGGAGCAGCCCTAGAGATGTCCAAAATGAATGAATATCACCTAACACTAGCACCAGGTATGAAGAGACGATGCAGGTCCCTCAACAATGGAATCCCCTCACCCAAACGGGCCATCATAATAACATCTTCTACGCCACCCAAATATTCAACTTTGATAATCAATCTAACCGTGGCAAGAATCATACCTTTTGCAATGCCCAAATCCAACAGAGCGGCAAAGAACTTGGATGAGACATTTGAATTAACTTTGTATTGTTCGCTCAACTCCAAGAACTCCCTACTGAAAATGTGTTTCACTACTTCCACATCAAGACCACCATCCACCTGGAAAATGGACCTTAGCCTTAATTTTGTGATTGTGCCTATGAAGGCCATTTGTCTTCTAGGGCATGTAAGCAGAATTGGTGAGTCCATCGTTAAGATCCCAACAATGGACAACAACCTTCAAATTGCCTTCAACCCTCGGACATCATGCCATTTGTTAAGCTTGTCACCCTTCAAATTAACTGCAGCATTAATTGTTTGTACTTCAGTTTACCCCTTCTTCAATGCCTTGTCCAATTCAACCAATGTGGATGCACAAATCATAAGCACTTATTTTTAATTTGTGGGAGGACTCTGTTCAACATTTAAAAATTCGTTTTTGAATTCCATTAGCCCCATCATTTGCTAGTTTATTTGTTGCTTCGTTAGCTTCTTTGAAAGTGTGCTAAAGCATATAATTGTTGAAACTCCCAATCATATCAACCAACTTCTCCAACAATGGTTGGAGTTTCCAGTTAGCAACCTTCCCAGTTTTAATGGCTTGAATGACAACCGAAGAGTCCCCTTCAAGTTCAACTCTTTCTAACTTCATGTCCTTACATAGTTGTAGTCCCAGAATAAGAGCCTGGAACTCAACAGTATTATTTATTCCCTTTGGAAGGGGTTGCAACAGCTCCCCAATTGTTTTCCCATCTCCCCAATTGTTTTCCCATCCCAATTCCAAATGATGCACCCCGCTCCAAAAACACTAGGATTCCCTCTAGAAGCCCCATCAAAATTCATTTTATACCAATTGCATTGCAGGTGCTTCCAAGTTATATTCTCCCTTAAATTCTTAGCCTTCCTTGATTCTACACATCCAAGAGATGGAATTTAAATCCCATACCAAACCTGTCTCATCTTTGCATCCCAATTTGTGAAGGACACTTTTTGAGAGTTTAGCCATGCCACCCTGCTGTTTACTACCTCTACAATGGCTTCTTCAAGCTTGTTTAGAAATGACGGTAAGGACTTTTCCTTATCATGGAATAATAAAACTATGTGTAGCCCCTGAATCAATCAAAGCTACCAACCACTGCTCCTTAAGGACTCCTCTAATGCGCAAAGACTCATTCTTCTAGAAGCTATAAAGTTGGGAAAGCTTCCCCTCTTTTGTCTCCTCTTTTCCAACCTCTTCAGGAGGCTCTTCCTCTTCTTTCTCATCCAAATAAGATTGCTGCTCTGAACTTTCTGATGCACTTTCCTCTACTGAATAATACTCTATCTAATGCATCTTCCCCTTTGTGGCACACATATGATACCTAGACCAAGGCTCTTTACATTGTGAAGCAGACATTCTTTCTCCTAAGGTCATTTAGAGTGTCTCCATCAATCCTAGTGACTGATTTTTTCTGCTGATTGGTGTCCTTAGTGAATGGTTTCTTATCTTTCTTGTGCATGAATGGCTTGGACTGAAATTTTGACTTAGGGACAGCCCACTCCATACTTCTTGCTTTTTTCATGGCCTCTTGCAAGGTTGGAGGTTCAAAAGCCTTAATCCATCCCCTAAGTGGCTCCATGAGTCCCTCACCGAATGAAACAACCAATCTTCTCTCTGTAATCCCTATCACCATCACTAAGAGCCTCTGAAATTCTGCTATGTAAGCCTCCACAATGCCATATTGCTTCAATTGGAACAACTCTCTGAAATGTATCTCGGGGTCTTTCTTATCAAACTTCTCAATAAGCTTAGTGGTAAACTTATTATACGAAGTGATAGACTTGTGACCCAAGGTAACAAGGCCATGGTACCACCACTCATGTGCTACTCCGTCAAGATGCAAAGTGGCAAACTTAATTGTCTCATCCTCTGCCATCAGTCTAAGGGTCAAGTAATTGTCAAGCTTCAGTACCCAAGCCCTCACTGTGCAATTATCAATCCTATCAAAGTGGGCAAGTGTTACCTTGCCAATGGCCTGCTGTAAGTCTCTTTGAACTGCTGGTCCTCTGTGATCAGCTCTACCACCACTTCTCTTCCTTTTTTGATCCATGAACTCATTGTAAGAAAAATTCACCTTAATATCTTCAGGAAGAGTGTTATATTCTGCATATCCTTCTCTTAAGCTGTCCACAAAAGGTAAGGAAGAATCTTGGTCATGTTGTGGTGTCACCTTAGGTAAGAAAGAGGGCTGGAAAGGTCTGTAAAAAGTGTCTAAGCCTGTTGTAGAACGTTGTCCACCATTGCCACCATGTTGATACGTGTAACTACTATCTCCACTATGCATTGTGTTACCTTGTGTAGTGGTAGGAGTAGCATGAATCACAACACTCTGCCCAATCTTTCCCAAAAGTTGAGACATCATGTCCATCATAGTGTCGAACTTCTTCTCCATCCTAGCTCCTGGACTCACTGATCCTAACCTACCCTTTCCCCTATCAACCATGTTACCTGTAGTTCTTTCCCCTTCACTTGGTCGATCCTACTGCATCTTTGCACACTGTGAACACTCTCAATGTCAATAAACCTTAAGAACCCCTAAGACGGTTTGACCTTCAAGAGTGGGTGGGGGCTGCCACTATCCTTTCTTTAACTCCCTCTGAAAATACCTCTGTGCTCTCTCACTCATAGAACGGAAGGTGCTGATTGCATGTGACTAACACAGGTTGATAGGAAAGATTGGCTTTGATACCACTGTAACATACACCCCTGATTTTTTATTTTTTATTCTTTATTTTTTAACTCGTTGTTTCCTAATTGTTTATTGTTGATATGTTTTGTGTATGTTTTCCAATACATTTTCAAGATGCATAACAACATATAGAATATTACAAATAGAGAGGGAAACTAATAGATAACAATGCCATTCAGAATAGATAACATGTTTAAAGAGCAATTGTTTCAGATTGAAATCAGATAAATTACAATGCTATTTCAGAACTGATATATAAAGCTTCAGACCTGGTAAGGGACTAATAACAGCAGCAAACCAATGTATATGAGCTTCCAAAACACCGCAAAGATGTCGCACCAATGTCCCTGGTCTCCAGCGCCTTCAAACAGCAACACAAACACTCGAAAACAGACTGATAAAGAGGTTTATACATCAGCAAACCTCTGACATGAATACCCAAAATGGTACGGCCCCTATAGAGGGCGATTTAGCTCCAAAAATCAGAACTCTGCCAAAGGTCCCGTATGGTGGCTTGAAAGATGAGTCCTTGGAGAGAGGAATCCAACGCACCAATGCCCAAAATGATGTGCCAAATACAACCGGAGCTACGAATAGATTTGTCCTTCAGCCACTAGCAAAAACTGAGTTTCCAGAACTTCTGATAATGTATGTCAAACCTCAGAAATCACTCCAAAACGCCTACTAATCAACACCAAAAATGTCCACACACCAAACCAAACTCACACCAACAAACCCAAATCAAAACACTGCAAAAATCTTCATCTTTCATCACCCAAAACTCAGAAAATCAGATCTTTGTTGTAGCATAGTGTGATCCCTGGATGGAACCACTCAAATCTAGCTAGGGCGGATCTTTCACCACCGAAACCAACTCAATAAGGCGAGGGTTTTTGTCCTCAACACGCAGCCAAAGTACTCTAGGGTCATTCCTGCAGCATCCTATTAAGTTGCCAATTTGAAGATGAGCAAATGAGAGCCAAAATGAAGCTTTATGGAAAGTGAGAGGGAAATTAGGGCAACTTTAAGTTTGAACACTTTCCCTCCAAAATCCAACGCCCCCCTCATGAGCCTTTTAAAATTTAATAATTAAAAACACCTTATACCTCCCTAGGGCGTCCAACCTCCAGAAGGTAACTATTTTGCTTTTGTTGCCTTTTAAAACAACGTAAGTTGTAACATTAGGCTCCAAGGTGCTTTTTTACGATGACCACCAACCCCTTCACTTAAGTTATAAAGTTACTTTATTAAAATAACTTAAGTGACTGATGAAAGGAAAATATTAATCAATCCAACCTTAGACTCACCAATGCCACCATAGGAATAACACTGCTGAAGCAATATGGGCCTGGGACCAGTTACCTGAAAATAGACTTACTATAAATAGCAACTACTAAAAATAGTAAATAATCCCCAAAACACAAACTGACACAAAACTAAACTTCACTAAGATGCCCTATGGCTTACTATAAATAGTAAGCACTGCAAACTAGCCACTGTTATAAATAGAAAGTCATACCAAAAATCAACACTGAGCTCAATGCTAGCACTAAGTCCTCAAACCAACTCCAACTAGCCTACAATAACTCTACAATAGCCTAATTGACAACCCCATTACTCAAGTGCAAGAAGGGGACATTACATCCCCATCCTCTTTAGCTTTGCATATCTTGTCCCAAGCAATTAACACAATCTTCTTTTGTTCCAATGTTCCTTGCCAAAAGAATTTCCTCATGCTTTGATGCTAAAGGAAATTCGAGAGATTTTCATTCTCCAAAACGTCCTGTAATCTTTAACCGATTTTGTGCTTCGATATAATTGCGGAAGCTTGGTTTGATCAAGCTGCTGAGTATTGGAAACAAGCTATAGTCAATCCCTTGGCCTTTTTTAAATTTTAGAGCCCTTGTTATCTCTTGCTCCTTCCTAGGTTTTGTGTTAAAGAAGAAAATTTATAATTTGGCTTCACTTACCTCTTGCCCTGACATCATATTGTATAAATCTAGGATTTCCTTTAAATCTTTTGCTTCCCTTCTTTTTGTTGCCCCAAAGATCGTGGTATTGTCAACAAATTGTTGATGAGTTATTGTTGGCATGTTACTTGTTATCTGAATTCCTTCAACCCTTCCTGCAACAGCAACCTGGGTGATCACTCTTTTGAGGGCTTCAGCCATTATGATAAATAGGAAGGGGGATAGGAAGGGGGATAGGGGGTCCCCTTGCTTGATTCCTCTTGATGCCTCAAAGTAACCTTCAGGAATGCCATTTAAAAGAATTGAGAATCTAGGGCTTGATATGCAATTGAAGGTCTAATTCACCCAATGTAAGTCAAACCCAAACGCCATTAATACCTTGCATAGAAACCTCCAATCTACTCAATCATATGCCTTTTTGATGTCCAATTTGATCAACATACTTTGCCTTTTACTATGCTAAATAGAATGGATTGCTTCTTGAGCAATTATTACTCCTTCCAAGATCGATCTACCCAACACAAAACTTGTTTATTCATCCGAGATCAAATCTAGGAGGATTAATTTCAACCGGTTTGCAGCTGCCTTTGCCATCATTTTATAAAGAGTATTGCATAATGCTATTGGCCGGAAATCATCTAACAAAACAGGTTTCTCTTTCCTGGGGATAATTGCTAAGAATGGAAAGTGATTAAAATTTGCTATAAATGGTTTGTTGTAGATAAATCAATTCGTTTGTGACATAGCAATGCATGTCTAGCTTTAGGGTGGGTTTGAATGCAGTTTTAGTTTTAATAGTTGTGGGAACATAAAATTTCAACACATTTTATATTTGAAAATTAAAAATCGTTCAAGTGTTTTAGATTTGAGTATATTTTAATATTATTTTAGTTGGGGACATTACACTAAGACATTGATCTCAAATCGAAGCATTATGTACATTGTCAAGGCTCTTAATTCATCAAAGAACTCATGCTTTGCGACTATTGCAAACAACTCATTTTGATCAAACAGATCAACACTAGTACATGTGACATGTGTAGCAAGATGATGTGACATATCAAGAAGGAACAAAGTAGCATGATTTGATTCAAATACTCGACCTAAGAAGCCTACAGGAGTGTGACTAACTATTAACAAAGCTTGGAATGAGACATTATAGCCATCAAATCTATAATGGGGTGAGACACTCTATTTATTGGACATATGTTAAGAGTGAAACACTATGATGTAATGTCCTTTGTCCTGCTTTGCCCTAGAATTCGCTTGTTGATTAGGTTTAGGGTTTCTTCTTTTCAAAGGAATGTTGTCTCTAATGAAGTAAATCTTGGATTGAAATTTGCATTCATCGTATGAACAACATTTTCACATATACATATGTCTGTTAGCATTAATATCCAGATATCCAAATATGAACATAATCACAAAGCAGTTATGAAGACATATGAGGAGTGGCATGGGTAGATCTGCCCTAAAGTCCTTTGCCAAGCCCAAGAGGTTGTATACCACAACTCTCTCTTCTCGGCGACTTAGTACCTGCTTTCTCCACCCATGTCATCACCTCGGAAGACACTTAACCTACTAAGTGAAACCAGCGGAGCTTATAAGTGATCTAGGCCTACCAACCCTCCATGGCCTCGGCAGATCTTGAGTGGGACCCCCACCCCTCCATGGCCCACCTATGCCTTTGGATTGGGTGGAATCTTAAGTGGAATTTCCACCCCTCCATGGCCCATCCTTGCCTTGGGTTCTGGGGGCGGAATCTTGAGTGGGGTTTCTAGGCACCACTTTTCTCAAGCCCTTCCACCCTAGTAGGTTTGAAAACACTCAAAAGACAATCTTTAAGTAATCGAATACATTTGCATTCATCTTTAATTCTTTTAAGTCAATGTAAAGATCATGGCCTAGAACAAATATAATCATGATAACACTAAAGAAAGCATTGCACTAATAATTAGGGCAGCAACAACTAGTATGTACATTCAATTTTAAATTAATGGAAAAACAATATATATGTCTATTTGCAGCCCTAGCAATATTTCTTTCTACTGATACATAGCATCATGAATATATATATTTGCTAAAAGACAATGGTGCTATCAATATAGAGGTCAAAATTACTATCTCAGAAAGTGCAATAATCTCAATAACCAGATTATGTTGACTGTAGACGAGTCTTACCTATTCAAGTTCAGACTTATAAGCATAGAGACGTTCAAGGGTTAGACACAGCATGAAAGGGTTGACTGTAGCCCTACCAATATTTCTTTCTACTGATACATAGCATCATGAATATATATATTTGCTAAAAGACAATGGTGCTATCAATATAGAGGTCAGAATTACTATCTCAGAAAGTGCAATAATCTCAATAACCAGATTATGTTGACTGTAGACAAGGCTTGCCTATTCAAGTTCAGACTTATAAGCATAGAGACGTTCAAGGGTTAGACACAGCATAAAAGCAATCTGATCGGTCCTTAAAGAATAGGCTATTGGACGTGTTAAATAGAACACAGGCTCTAGACTAGTGCATCGCATATCCAAGCATTTATCATTGAATGAATTTTTCTGTTTTGATATTCGGAGATTGCTAAATATTAAGGCTAAGTGAGTACATCACCTGAAATCGTTGCTTGGTTCCCTTCTTTCTGTCAGCGTTCCTACTGGGTTTTCTAATTGACTTCTTATTCGTTGATGCCCTTTGTTTAGGTAGGTTCTTAAGTAATCATTGCCCCTTATTCATGGCGCTGCCCTGAGTTATGATGATCGTTGCACCTTGAAATCTGTTTAATCCCTCTTCTATTCCCCGGGATTCAACATGCCTAACACCAACAATGGCAGCAAATTTTGTTGGTATGTTGTTTGAGAAACTCGCCCAGCATAAGAAAGTTAACACCTATCCAAATGGGATACAAATTACTCCGGAATTCCTTGATATTTTGCTATTGAACTCTACTGCTTTTCTATACCTACGGAGGCTGAGAGTTATGCATTCATCAACAGTCATGCCTATTAATTATCTTAATTAAGTATTGCTTCCCTTAATTGCTCAAGGGATAATTATTTTTTATTAATATTATCCATTCATAGAATCATCAACCTGCCTAAGAGAGTTCGCTGCATTCATTGATAGCTATAGTTAGGAAATCGTCATTTGTTCATATAGCGATTAGTTCTGAAGTGAACAATCTTTGACGTGGCAGGTAGGAGACTCTAGCTTGATACTAAGAATATCACCCACACAATATGCCAAACTCAGACTATCGCCCACACAATATGCAAAACTCAGAATAACCGATGAAACAGTGAAGGGCGGCTAGCTACAAGGCCCGACACATGTAATGTCCCATATATTATATTAAAATATAATAACCGCAATTGTCATTGTGTATTTGATAGTTATTTTATGTTCTAGTTTTATATCAATTTTATATCTTTAATTTTAATATCTATTATAGTATAGCATAGTGATAATATTTAAACATTTAATATCTATATTTTAATATTCATACATAATAATTATAATTATAATATTGTTTTGACAATTATACCTATAACGATACTCAAATGGTTAATAGCTTTTAAGTATGCTCTTCGTTATTTCAATGTCACGATTTCGGGTACATGACATATGAACATCGAAAACTTGCAAAAGTGAGACTCTCGATACATTGCATGCATGAAAGAAGAAAACATGATGTTCGTTGTTTGCATTCTTTTGATAGACATCTGCTAGGATCTTCTCATATAGATCCTTAAAAAAATATGGCCTGATTTTAGGGTCATTGCATATCCAAACTCACAAACATCTAAAAGGATCCCTCTTTAAAGAAAAACAACAATCTTGCCTTGTGAAAGGCACTGTAGTGCATGGGTGGAGGTTTGAAGTCACTGGACCATCCCACAAGAAATTGTAGTGTCATGGACATGAGGATGGAATAGAAATGATCTTTTTTTGAATGGGCAGCACTAAACAGGAGTTATGGAGCAAAAAAAATCATCCAACCACGTCAATATTTGGGATCAATGACATTTTTCATGATGGTTGAGTGTAAAAGCATCAATGAGGAAGGAAATTAGAGGAGATTACCTCTTAAAAAATAGAAAACAAACTCGGTTTAATGACATGTCCCCTTTTAAGAAAAATTTAAGTTAGTCCCAATCGCTTTATTTTGAAAAGGGCAACTTAAATATTATTATAGGGCATATTTATTTTTAAAAGCATTTTTAAACACTCAACCCGAAAAGTAAATTCAAATGGATGGGCCAAAAAGGTCATTTGCCCAAAGCAAATGATCCATTTTTTGTCATTTCATTATCCTTCCATTTTGGAGATTGAAGCATTCAAAGATGAAAATCCTTGGTGAGGGAAATACAAAAGATGAAAACCTTATTGTCCATGAGAGGTGATTCCACCCAAGGATCGCATTTGTGCTGATTTGTTGAAGATTGATTAAAGATTTGATTGTCAAGGGATTGGGTCAATGAAGTATTTGCAAGCAAATCTACCGGATTTCAAGGGTTTGAAGTGCTGTTGCAGACATTGCTACTGATTATTGGAGAATTTAAGCACTACTTGATTCGTCAAGGGCTGTCATACTATTAATATCAGCACCATATAACTCCTAGTAGTACCCTATCATTTCCTCGATTGGATGATCGCTGTACATTAGGTCCATACATTTCTTGTATTGGACGACTACAACATAAAATTGCAATCAGCATGTTTCTCCAACCAAATCCACACAAGTTGTGAGTAGATAATATCATAATTGTGGTTTTCACTGAAAACAATAAATAAATGTTGGTGCCAAATTGCAGATCTCTAGCAGAGATGTTTTGTGAAGGTTTATTGCTGTTGTTGATTGTGTATTTGCCAGAATAAATCAGTATATTTTAGCACCACAATTGCTGAATTGTAAATTGATGTGGTTAAGTGATTAGGATGCCGATTTATTGGCTGCAATATCAGCATTAATTTATCAAAACTGTTATTTATGATTATGATGAGGTGTAAATAAGGGTTTCCTAAGTTGTTGCTGCTACTTATATTGTTGATCAGCATTTTATTCATTGGGGTTTGGGATCTAATTTTGTATTTTTCATCATTTCAGCTTGCACACATTAGGGAAAATTCTATATTTCCTAAAGGTTGTCTAATTGGGAGCATTACATTTAATGGAACAGCAGAGAGTGGGGGCATTACATTTAATGGAACAGCAGAGAAATTTGCAAAGGCAAACCAAAACAAGGATGCCCAAGCCACTTGAAGGAGGATTAATTTTCAGCCAATATGGAGAACAAATAAAGTTTTGAAATGTATCTCCCAATCCTACTAAGAAATTGGATGGAGAAAATTGCCCTAGTGTTTGACAAAATGCATTTTTCTCATATTCTGCTATAATAAGCAAAGAAAGGTTAGAAAATATTTCTTCTGTATTGTTTGGAAGAGTAGATTAAAAAATCACCAGAAAAATCACCAACTCAAAAGTACTCACAAGAAAAAAAAAATGGGTGAGTCACACATAATTTTACTCCCAGGTGATCTTTTGTAGAAACTTGATGAGCTTTTTGTAAGTTAGCTTGTAAAATCTACATGTCCAAGCTAAAAAATTGCCTACAAATGCATAAATACATTCCTCAGCCAGAAAAGCATTTAAAAACTTCATCCTCACTCTTCATCCCGTTGACAACATTCAATGCAATTTGGAATTGATTTTGCGTGATCTTGGACTGATTTTTGGCAGCATTAGCAGGGTATATGTAACATTTTAATGTAACCAATTAACAATATCCTTGCTGTGTTTTTTGTTTCAGATTTTTGTTTTGCTTTTCCCTCTCATTCTAGGGGTTATATTGTTCTTTAGTTTATTATTTTTCCCTACTATTTGCCAGCTAGTTAGCTTCAAAGGCTTAAATTTTATAATGTTTAATTTTAATTTATGCTACAATTTCAAATTCAGTTTGTCTTGTGTTTTTTTTAAATATAGTATCTGCAAACATGACCCTATTTTGAAGCAGGAAACCCTAGAGGGAGAAACAAGACAATTAGTGTGTCATTAATGTCAAAACAAGATCAAAGGCATCGACTACTTCAAATATCATCTTGCATAAATTCCTAGTTCAGAGATGTTCCACTTTGTGAGGAAGTAAAGCCCAATGTTATACAACAGGTTATGGCTCTCCTTTCTTCAAATGAGGATAGTTGGCAGCAGATGTAGTGGCCGGAGATGTAACGTCCAGCAGCCACTATGATGTGTTTTCAAACTTGATGCTTTTTTGGCCACTGTGATCTTGAATCCATGATTTTGAGATTTATGATCATATGACTGAACTATTCAACCTGACTCTAGTTAGTAATTACTAATGAGTAATAACTATGAACTTATGAAATTTAAACTGCGAATGATCAATGTTCAATGTTGTGTAATTGTGTTTTATCTGAGCTTTTATCTTTTGAGTTCTCAGTTTTGAAATCATTTTGTAAATATATGTGTTTTTCTATGTTTGGAAAATTTGCCAAGTTTTGGCAAATTTTTGGTGGGTTGCCAAGTCTCATGTCAAATTTGGATCTGCAAAGGTTTGCCTAGTCATGATGTTTTTAAACTATATTTTGCAGAATTCAAGCCCTGAGAACATTATTGTAGAGAATGAATATCTTATTCAAAAAATTTGAGTAGTTTAAGCCTCTTTGTATACCTTGAAATTAAAAGTCCTTAGAACTTCATTTTTATTAAAAAATCAATCTGTGTTCTAGTTTCCTTGTCTCCTAAATAAAGGATTCGATTTGGTGATTTTTGCTTATGCTTGAAGAAAGTGACATTTATTTGACATGCCAATACCTCTAATGTTCCAAGGAAGTATCTTTGTGAGGTGAAAGCACTCAATCCAGAGTTGCCCGTCTATATTTGGGGGTCCACATCTGAACTATTTTAGTAAGAGTCTTTTCCTTTGTGGGCTACCATCATCAGAATGTTCCTCAACTGTCACTTTCTCTTCTTTATTTTTTTACCCTTTATTGCTTTTGGAGTCCCATATTTAGAGGTTTCTAGGAATGATATCTGGGATCTCCTTAACCTTCATCCTTCTACTCTTGTTCGAGGCCTTCTTGTGTACAGCAGTGAGTTAAACTGGATATGCTCAAAAGAGGCCTGCCTCTCAGAGATTTATTCTAGATCAGTATTTCAAGGGCAAGAAAAGATTGTGATCCCGAAAAGAATTGTCGATTTTCATTGGAGGCTTTATCTTTTCTGGTTAAGACCTCTGAAACTTGTTTCTTCCTGTTTGGGATTAATGTGGCTTTGCTGGCATTCATTTGATTGTGATGTATGTGTTTCTATTGTTGTCTCGGTTAGCATATCTTCATCCTCATTCACTGATACACTTTTCTGTGGCTCAAAATGTTTTTGCTTCTCTTGTGTAGAGCAAACCCTTGCAAGGTGTCCATATTCATCATGTTGTCTACAGCAAAAGGGGATATTCTCATAATCTGAATGTGTTCCCATGCCAAAGATCATAAAATCCAAAAGTAGGCGTTCACAAAGATTCTTCCAAAGTTATGAAACCTTGTTTCTTGTGAATTTAAAGGATGTAATATACTCATCAATGTCATCACCTATGTTTTGGAGGGAAAATTCTTGCCAGAATTCAATAGGAATAAGGGGCAGCCAAACCAAAACTGGAACTTGTATCAGGTATGTCCTCAGTTGGACCGGAAGCAAGAAACCAACACTTCGCAAATAATCTAGAGACTTTTTCATGACCCAAGGTCTCCCTTGAAAGATGGTCACACTAATTTCTCCTTGAAAAGACAACCTAATATTCTTTTGACACCATAAGTATTTATATGGATCATAATGGTTCCAGTTCCCTTGAACCTAAAATTTCAAGGTTTTGGTTCAATGAAAAGTTCCTGTGAATCACCATTACAAAGCTCTCTCCTAGAGAGTCCATATTCATTGTTCCATTTTGCCAATGCAAAAGGAAATTTTGGGAGGCTTCTGTATGCAGAGGCGGCACCCATTTTCTTTCTTTGTAGGTAACTGGGCTCATGATCATCCTTTTTGCATGATGCTGAATGAAATTTACAAGGTTTTCCCTGTAAATCTGATTTGGACCTTGGGAATCTGCAGATCTTAACGATTTGATGGTATTGGAGGGATGGAGTTGAGTGAGCAGGCCATGGACCCCTCACAAGAGAAGGGGTGAACTAGACTGCTTCAGAGAGATGGGGGTTGAATTCTGAAGGAGAAAGAAGGTGTGTCTGATGATGCAGGTTAGGGACAGAAGCTGGTCCCAGTATAATGGACCTACATTCAAGGAAAACCAAATTACACACTGCTTTCAAGCACACTGCCAATTGTGTCAATACAAGGGCCGGACTCTATTCATCAAAACAGCCAATGAGACTAAGAGTTTGAGTCTCAGGACGTATGAGACAAAGATTTATCATGTAATATGTTGTACCCACAACTTAAAATTGTTACAACTCCTGTAATCCCTGTGTCTGATAACAGAAAAATCTAAATCCAAACGTAGAAAACAGAAAATCTGAATATGCTCACGAATCTTTTTACTTTTGTTGGAAGACTCCAAAAACAGAATTTTCAATGAGCAATCTAATCGATTAGTTAGAACATGTGCAAAATATAAAATAATGGAAAAGATATGAGGATATTTCTACTGGTAGAAGTAATTCCAAAGCGTACATTTTCCAGACTTAAGGCAAAAGCATTTTTAGATGTTTGCATAAAGGAAAAAGTTTAAGACTTTTAAGCTGCACAAAAGGTGGGGAGGCCAAACAAGCAAAACATACTTATCCACAACCAATCAACCGACCCAATCCATTATTCCCATTGATTTGTGAGCATCCCATGTATGAATAAATTGCTATAGCTAGTCTTGCACAATTATATGAAATTGAATTTCGTTTCAAAAAAAGGAGAAGCGGTATGTTATGAATAATGTTACCTTGTCACGAACCCATCCTCCAGCAACGCGGAGTTGCGTGGGAAGATTGAAATGGAGCAGCACCTTCCTCAATCTCTCAAAAATTTTCTCCTCCACCTCAGTCAGCTCCACACTCTCCCTCAATTGGACTGTCATGCTCATTTTCTCACAATTAACTCTACAAAATGTCCTCTCTTGAACCCCAACGGAAACAGATAAAGTTTTCGCAGGGAGAGATTTGAAGTGGAAGTTGGTAGTAGCAGAGAAGGAGAGTTTGGAAACAATACACCCGGCCCTTGCTATCATCATGTCAGTCACCCATTTATATTACCGTAATACCTGCTACAAATTTTTAGAAACATTCCACTATTTCAGCAAATAAAACGATTAGTGTTATTATGTGTGAGTGCTTAAAGGGAGCTGCAAATTTCCTCATTCCTATTTGGAAAATGGAAAATAAAAACAGTTTACAGATGCACTGCTCGAATCATCTTCAAATTCTAGTGTGATGTATCCTACAGCAAAAACACAGTACCTATCTCTAGCATCCAGTCATACGGCGAAGCTAATTCTATCTAATCAAAATAACTGAATGACCAGTCTCGCTAAAAATCACCGTTCAGAAAACCGCATTGAAAAGAAAACCATCAACCTAAAACTACGGCATACAAACCCCGTTGTCAACAAAATTGAAGTTACAACCTTAAAGAATCTTCGCCTTCAAGAAATTTAGCCCTTTGCCAAACTTGTCTCCACCAAAGAACTTCAATCAAAGTTAGGCTATCCGATTTCCCTCCAAATCATCAACGTTAATGGCAATTTCAACAAGAGCTGCAGAGCAGCGAATTTTCTCTCAAAAAGTGCAAGAATAGTCTTATTTTGATTTGTTTAGTTTTTTATGTTTTAGCAACAACATTGATATTATAAAAACTTAATAGTAATCTTGAAATTTTTTAAATGGTGACATGTAATATTATAAACAAATTGTTGTAATAATTGTTGGATACTTATAAGCATGATATAATGATTTTACTCCAAATGATAACAATGGCATGGGTAGATTAAGTCACATCATCATTTGTAGGATGCTCATTTAGGATTGCATCAAAAACAAAGTCATGCTTTTTTGCAGGTTCATATTGATCTTTGATATTTAGAAAAGTGGAGAGCCTCAATGAGAAAATTTAAAAAGATAAAACTCAAATGAATGTGAAATCTATTAGAATTTTAAAGGTTTATAATATTAGAAACCATACAAAACTTAAGATAGGACTTCTAATATACAATCAATTTTTTTCTTTTTGACATTCACTTATGCATCCATATTTCATTGCAATCATCTTTGTATGACCTAGGTCAAGATAACTTGTGTGTGCTCAATTAAAAATAGCTCTAATTTTAACCCTAACCTTGATCCTCACCCTAACCCTAAGCCTGACTATAATTCAAACCCTAACTATAAACCTGACTATAATTCAAACCCTAATTGAACTCTAACCCTATCTCTAATTTGAACCATAACCCTAACTATAACTTTAATTCTTAACCTAATTCTAATAGTAACCCACCTTAATTTTAACCCTAATTCTAATATGAATCCTAATCCTAATTCTTACCCTAACCCTAATTATAATCATAACCTTGATTGTACTTTGAATATAACCTTAATTTTAAGTCTAACAATAATCCTAAATTCTAACCCTTACTTTAATCCTAATTCTAACTATGATTTTAACCCTAACCCTAACCCTAACCCTAACTTACCCTAATTCTAATAGTAACCTAATTAAAAGAATTTTGAACATTTTGAAATCCATATAATTTTTTTAATGCTTTTTTTTAACTCATGCTTTTAATTTAAAAATTAATTCTAACTATGATTTAACCCTAACATTATGTTTTATTTTCTAAGTTTATTACTGTTGTCTACCACTTACTTGACTAATATAATAGTTTAAAAAAATAGTTTACATACCCATTTTTTTATTACGTCGAGAGGCGTTATACAGTTATACAGTGAAAGCATTCAAGGAATATTCTCCGTAAAGTTTTTGAAGCTTCATTAAAAATGACAGGCAGATGGAAGTCATGAACTGCTTTTGCTCCCGTAAATAATATTTTCTAATAGATTTTAATTTATTAAAAATTGCAACAATAAAAATAAAGATTATGGATTTTTTTCTAAATGCTTAGTTCTTGTTTGTGCATCTATATTTCGTGTTCACTAAATAAAATGGTTATTGGCAACGCTTCCGTAACTGTTTTTCATAACTTGCATATTGGTATTGGATATCAACTACTGTTGATAAATCACCATTTCACAAAGCTGTTGCAATTTTTGTTCTCAGATTTATGGTCAATTGGCATGATTTATCAATCCAGGGATGCGGCAGAAATATCCAGCTGAAATCAATCCAGGTTCTAGGTCTATTGACATGCACGCTATATTGGTATTACTCTCATCGCGGGTTCGGATCTCCCAGGCTTGCTTTCCCCCAAATCAATCAGTCATTTCATCTGTGGGAAACCTCAGCTAATTTGTTTGAGAATTTATTCGGAAATCAAACCTTTATTGATTGGTGAATGCAACTCGAAATCTAAACTCCACTTGAGTTCCCCACATGCGCGGGAAGCCTGAGATTATTTTTCTGGTTTTTCCGAACTGGGAAATTTATTTTTAGTGTGCTCACTCCAGTCTATGTTTGAAAGCGCCAACACCAGAATCTATGTTTTTATCTGAGTTTGGGATTTCTCTAGTGATTGGAGTTTGTAATTTGTAAATAAAATGTTTACAAAACTCTACATATTAATTATTTAAAAAAATAATGATTTGTAAACTGATCTTTAAAAGGAAACAATCAGGTTCAATAGCGGAAGCCATTGCTCATATTTTACAACCATGGAATTTTGCTTCCGTTAATTAAAAAAAATTCAAATAAAATTTATCGGAACGAAGTTTAATCCCACAAAATTTAATTTTATTTAATCCCAACTGAAACGGTTTGCATGCGAATGGTTTGCTTGAAAATCCTGAAAATCCTCTTTCTTTACCGCGTTGCTTTTCTTTTAATTTATCAGAATGAGCTCAAAAGATAAAAGGACGAGTCTGGTTTAAGAGATTGCAATTAAGAGATTGCAATGGATTAAGATCTGTAAATCAACTCAAACACCAGGATTTGTGTACATTTAAATCAAAT
This sequence comes from Sequoia sempervirens, assembly GCA_007258455.2. Classification (NCBI taxonomy): domain Eukaryota; kingdom Viridiplantae; phylum Streptophyta; class Pinopsida; order Cupressales; family Cupressaceae; genus Sequoia; species Sequoia sempervirens. The sequence goes on along the minus strand of VDFB02000003.1, from coordinate 107,489,942 downwards.
TGGAGTTAGTTATTTTTTTTGAATTCTCAGAGAAAATTGGGTTTTCTGTTTTCTATTTTTATGGAGTGATATTGAGTTTAAATCAAATTGGAGTTCGTTATTTTTTTTTTGAATTCTCAGAGGAAATTGGGTTTTCTGTTTTCTATTTTTATGGAGTGATATTGAGATAAATGGGTGAGAGGAAATTGGATTTTTTGTTTTCTATTTTTATGGAGTGATATAGAGATAAATGGGTGAGATTCGAGGATATTCATGTTGGCTTTCCTGAAGCAATGCTATATGCTTGCTGGTGAGCTGAGTAGTCATTTCTTTTTGAATAATTTAATTCATTTTATTGGTTTATTGTTTGTTCAATTTTTTGTTGTTGGGATTTGAGCATGCTTCTTTTCAGAAGGGTTTGGGAATTTGTATTCGTTTAGCTAACGAGTTGGTTAATTGGGTTGATTAGTAGCTTACTTTGTGAATTATAGGTTTTTTGTGCCGCATTTGGTAGAAAACTGTTTCTTTTTCTTGAACAGTTTGGTTTTGGTTCATTTCATTTAAAAACTAACTAGCCTTGACACACCCAAAAAAAAATTCATTGCTACTCAGGGGACGCATTGGTACACCACATCACAATCTGGAGAATTTGCAACATTTCTCCTTCCGCATACTTGGCCGGTGAAATCGAATTGGAGTTAGTTATTTTTTCTGAATGCTCAAAGGAAATTGGGTTTTCTGTTTTCTATTTTTATGGAGCGATATTGAGATAAATGGGTGAGATTCGAGGATATTCATGTTGGCTTTCCTGAAGCAATGCTATATGCTTGCCGGTGAGCTGAGTTGTCTTTTCTTTTTGAATAATTTAATTCATTTTGTTGGTTTATTGTTTGCTCAAATTTTTGTTGCTGGGATTTGAGCCTACTTCTTTTCAGAAGGGTTTGGGAATTTGTACTGGTTTAGCTAACGAGTTGGTTAATTGGGTTGATTAGTAGCTTACTTTGTGAATTATAGGTTTTCTGTGCGGCATTTGGCAGAAAACCGTTTCTTTTTCTTGAACAGTTTGGTTTTGGTTCATTTCATATAAAAACTAACCAGCCTTGACACAGCCGAAGTTTTTTTCATCGCTACTCAGGGGACGCATTGGTACAACACATCGCAATCTGGAGAATCTGCAACATTTCTCCTTCCGCATATACTTGGCCGGTGAAATCAAATTGGAGTTCATTATTTTTGTTTTGAATTCTAGAGGAAATTGGGTTTTCTGTTTTCTATTTTTATGGAGTGACATTGAGATAAATGGGTGATAGGAAATTGGATTTTCTATTTTCTATTTTTATGGAGTGATATAGAGATAAATGGGTGAGATTCGAGGATATTCATGTTGGCTTTCCTGAAGCAATGCTATATGCTTGCTGGTGAGCTGAGTAGTCATTTCTTTTTGAATAATTTAATTCATTTTATTGGTTTATTGTTTGTTCAATTTTTTGTTGCTGGGATTTGAGCATGCTTCTTTTCAGAAGGGTTTGATTAAAAATGTCTAATTTGATGCAAAAAACTGCAATAGATAATATTATCTTTTCAAATCATTTCTAATTATGTAAGTGTTTTTTAATCATCATTGAAGATTTTTCAATGTTCTTATGGATTTTTCTTTCAAATGAATTTAGCACTACAAAATTAAAGTAAAATAAAAACATAAGACACCACCCAAAAAAATATAGATTGATGTTTTTTAAGTATATTTATTTAAGTAATTGTTTTCAATAAAAAATAATTATTATTTATAAATATAAAGTATAAAACAAATAGGTATTAGGTTAAAACTCAGTCTTATATGATTAATTTTTGTCTCACTAAGACATTTGCACCTGAAAGCTCCATGTAATGTTATTTAATATTCTTAAAAAAGGAAAAACTATTTATATGTAATTTAAAAAATAAAAAATATCATAGGAAAGAGGGTTGGATGGTGTTCTAGGATCTTATAATTAGTATAGAAATTGAGAAAGATTTGATGAATAAAAATAATTATTAGAATTATATGTGTGTGTGTGAAAAGAGGAGATATTCATATAACTTGCATTTGCTCTTCCATGGATGTACTAAAAAATTGATTATTTTTGCTTCTTTTTTGTTGTCTTGGTCTTACAAAGTTATATTTGGTTATCTATTTCACAAGCATTATATTGTCATTAGGAAAAATAGTCAATCTTAATTACTTTTGAAAATAATCATCAAAGTCAGTCAAATATTTTTTTATAATAATTAAAATTGTTTTAAGTTATCATGGTCGTGGAATTATTAAAATTTATTAACATCAATTAATATAAAAATGAAAGACATTTGAACTAACAAAAAATAAAAATCAAAGAGATTTGATGCAAAAAAAATCAAAATGAAAGAGATTTGATGAAACAAAGAAATCAAAATCAAAGAGATTTAATAAAAAAAAATCAAAATAAAAAAGATTTGATGAAGAAAAAAATCAAAATAAAAAATATATTAAAATTTATTAACATCAATTAATATAAAAATGAAAGACATTTGAACTAACAAAAAATAAAAATCAAAGAGATTTGATGCAAAAAAAAATCAAAATCAAAGAGATTTGATGAAACAAAGAAATCAAAATCAAAGAGATTTAATAAAAAAAAATCAAAATAAAAAAGATTTGATGAAGAAAAAAATCAAAATAAAAAAGATATGATGAAGAACAAAAAAAATCAAACACAAAAATCAAAATCAAAGAGATTTGATGAAACAAAAAAAATCAAAGAGATTTGATGAAACAGAAAAATCAATACAAAGAGATTTAATGAAACAAAAAAAATCAAAACAAAAAGATTCCATAAAAAAAAAATCAAAACAAAGATTTAAAAATAGTTATTATAAAATAAATTTAAAAATCAAATAAATAAATCAAAAATTAAAAATAAGTTAATTAAAAGATCAAATAATTAAATCAAAGACAAAAATAAATATCAAATAAATAAATCAAAGAGATTTGATAAAAACAGAAATCAAAGATAAATCAATCAAAAAAGAAAATTAGAGATTTGATCACAAAGATTTGATTAAAATATCAAAGTAATGAATCAAAGATAAAAATATAAATTAAAAGATCAAAGAGATTTAATCACCATTAGAAATCAATTTTGAGAATCTTTACCATAGACAAATTAAAAGATGAAATAAATAGATCAAAGATAAAAGATAAATAAAAAATATCACAAAGATTCAAATAAATAAATAAATAAAAATATTTAACATAAATTAGAGATTTGATCACAAAATAAATCAATCAAAATGGAAAAAACAAATATTTCAAATATAAATCAATAAGAAATACTAAATAAATAAAAACTCATAAAGATTTCAATACATGAGGTTAAATTAGGGTTTTCGATAAGGGTTTAATTAGGATAAGATTTTGGACTAGGATTAGGGTTAGGGTTCAATTATAGTTACAATTCAATGGAGATTTAGGTTTAAGGCTATAGTTCGGATAGGGTTAAAATTTAGTTATGGTTATGATTCAATGAGGGTTTGAGTTCAATTATGATTATAGTTAGGGTCAAGTATAGGGTTCAATTAGAATTACTATTAGGGTTAAGGTTAGGGTACAATTTGGTTTAGGGTTAGTATTAAGGTTGAATTAGGGTTAAGATTAAATTAGGGTGAAGGTTATTGTTCAATTACGCTTAGTGTTCACTTAAGATTATGATTGTGGTTAGGGTTTGGGTTAGTGTCTTATAATAAAGCTTGGGGTTAGGGTTACAGTTAAAGTTCAAATAGAGTTATGATAAATGTTAAGTTTATGATTCAATTAGGGTTTGGATTAGGACTAGCATGTGATTAGGATTTAATTATTAAGGTTGAATTAGAGTGAGTATTGGGGTTTGGGTGCAATTAGGGTTTATTTAAGGTTGAATTAGGGTTACAACTAGGATTTAATTAGGGTTATGACTAGGGTTAAAAAGTGTTATTGTTCAATTAGAGTTTAACTATGGCAAGTGTTATTGAGGTTCAATTACAATTAGTATTAGGGTTTGGGTGCAAATATAGTTTAATTAAGATTAAATTAGGGTTACAACTAGGATTCAATTAAGTTTATAATTAGGGTTATAATGTGTTATTGTTCAATTGGAATTTAACTATGGTAGGTGTTATAATTCAATTACGATTAGGGTTCAATTAAGGTTAGTGTTCAAACAGGGTTATGATTAGTGTTAGGGTCAGGGTTCAATTAGGCTTAGAGTTAGGGTAAGGGTTAGGACTAGGATTAGTCTTAGGTTTAAGGTTCAATTAGGGGTAAGATTCTATTATAAATTTTGGGGTCAGGGTTATAGTTGGGTTTCAAATAGGGTTATGATCAAGGTTCAATGTAAGATTCAATTAGGCTTAGGATTCAATTAGAATTAAAATTAAGTTAAGATTATAGTTAGGGTTCAATTAGTGTAAAGTTAGTGTTAGGGTTAGAATTAAAACAGTGTTTAGAGTTAGGAGTAGAGTTCAATTAGGGTTAGGTTAGATTAGTGTTATATTTAATTAGGGTTAGTGTACATTAACATTCAATTAGGGTTAGGGAGATGATTCTATGATAAAGTTTAGGGTTTGGGTTATAGTTAGGGTTCAAATTGGGTTACAATCAAAGTTAAGTTTACTATTCAATTAAAAGGGTTATGAATGAGGATCAATTAGGATTAGGATCTAATTCTAGAGTTACAATTATAGTTATGGTTTAATTAGTGTAAGGGTTAATCTTAGGGTTAGGATTAAATTAGTGTTAAAATTTGGGGTTAGAGTTCAATTAAGCTTAGGATTAGGGTCCAATTAAGGTTAGAATTTAATTAGGATTATGGTCACAATCTAATTAGGGTTAAGACTACAGTGGCTAGGGTTAGGGTATAATTAGAGTTAGAGTCCAATTAGGTTTAGGTTTACGCTTAGGGTTAGGGTTAGGGTATATTTATTTGTTAGAATTCAATTAGGATTAGGATTAGAGTTCAGCTAGGGTTAGAGTTAGGATTAGGTTTGGGGTATAATTAGGGTTACAATTCAATCTAGATTCAATTAGGGTTAGGGTACAAATAGGTTTGGGATTTAATTAGGCTTCCTATAAATTAGTGTTCAATTACGGTTAGGCATCAGTAAGGGCTAAGATGAGGGTTCAATTAGTGTTATGATTTTATGATAAAGTTTGGGGTTGGGATTACAATTAGGGTTCAAATAGGGTAATAATCAGAGTTAGATTTATTATTCAATTAATTATTAGGATTGTGGATCAATTAGGGTTAAAATTCAATTAGAGTTAGGGTTATAGTTAGGATTCAATTAGCATAAGGGTTAGTGTTAGGGTTAGGATTAAAATATTGTTCAAAGTTAGGGTTAGAATTCAATTAGGATTAGGGGTAGGGTTAAGGTTAAATTAGGGTTAGAGTAATTAGGAATATTTTTAGAGTCCAATTATGGTTAGTGTTTAATTAGGGCTGGGGTTAGAGTTTAATAAGTGCTCATTTTGTGTTGTCAAATTGTTCCACTATTTTTTAATATTGTTGAAAAGTTATTGCCAATGCATAAATGTTTAACTAAATAAAACTATTGCTTTAAACAAATTAAAAGGGTTTGAATTCTAATTAAATGGAAATGGTTGATGTTGATGTTATGTTTTGTTATACTTTAAGCAAAATATTAAGTATAAGTTTCAGGGAAATCCAATAAATTTTAATGTGTAGCCTCATATATGGGAATTGAAATAAACAACATTTGATACAAACTATAATTAAATCATATATACTATTTTTGAAATTAATGTTAATGAAGATGTAAGCATTTTTTCACAAGTCAATAAGCACCTTGATAATGATAACTCTCGGCGTTTTTTACATATATTATTAATTAATATATGTATGCTAGTTTAAGAAAAAAGGATCCCCATTTTAACAACTTGTCTCTTGTAACCATTGTATACCTTATTTGTTTATCCTATTTGCATTACTTATGAATAAATATTATTTGTTTTTTTTGGGTGTTTGAAAATTTTAAAATATATTAGATGATATTATTTGACTTGTCATATTTTTATATAGTTCTCTATTTATTATAATAATTTTATTTTGAATAATATATCATCTTATTACGATATTTTGTTATAGGAATATTTATTAATTTAGAATATTTTAAAATATAAATATAAAAGTTCTTTTTAGAATTTTGATCTTCAAATATTTATAGAAATCAATCTAAGTTAAGGTATTGGAAATATTTTCATCATAAGCATAAAGTTCATTTTGAGTCACTTAGTGATTTTGTTGTACCAACTGCAATCTAAAAATGGTTAGAATTGTAATTATATTTTTTATTCAAAAATGCATCGTTAAAACCATTTTCCTCTTAGTGGATGCCATGCATTGGCATTGTCGTGTTTCATTTATACTTAAAAGTAAATTTGTAGCTATTAATTTTTATGAGATTTTTACTTTTAAAATTTGTTACTTCAAATAACTAAATTAATTTGTATGTTTGTTTTGGGAATCTGTATAATTTCATTTTTATTTATTCTTATGAAAACTAGTTTTGAAAATTTTATGAAAGCTTTTGTTAATGATCATTCTTGAATTTTAAAAAAAAAAAAAGTCAATAATGAACTCTTGTCAAATATAAATTAAATTTATAGTATTCTAACATTCTCAAAGAAATATCCTATGTTATATTTCAATAAATTTACATACTACTATAGGAATCTATGTTGAACCCAAAAATTTTAGGTTATAACTGCAAGAATCTATTGCTTAACCTAATAAAATTCAACAAAAAAATGAATCATAATGAGTTCTTTTTGTATATTTTATTTTTTCCAACTATACTTAACCCTAAAATAATTTTAACTATGTTATAAAAGTTAAAAACAAACTCTATTACCAGCACGAAATTTTATTTAAATCCATTTAATGAGAAATATTTATGTATTTGATAAAGAAGATATAACTTTGATAAAGAAGATACATCTTTATATAAAGAAAGGGTTAGAATTGTATAACTAACTGAATAATTTAAAATTAATAATGCAAAGTCGGAGGTTCAGGACATTGATAAAGAACATCTATGATGGTTGCTATTCTTACATAAATGAGGAAAACAATGTCATGCCATCTAAGAACATTCCACACACTATGATGTTGATTTCCACTCCCTGTGCACTTCATGTCCTGGCAACCACAAAACCTGTAGTTATACTTTAGTGGGTTATTTTCAAACAAGAAGAGGGAATGCGCACAATCAGCCGAATGTTTTTATCAAACTTCACATTCCATTGTTCACTATTACATGAAATTTCATATTACCTTTTTGAAGAAATTTTTTCTGAGAAAATATCTTTTAATATCTAGGATTAACTCTACGAAAGCAAGGAATTTGATGTCCAAAACTATTATACAAACAATATATCTTTAAGATTGATCTTCAAAGGGCTATTAGAATTATAGATGTACAATATTCACAATAATTACTATTCAATTCTAGTAAAAGTAGACAACATTTAACAAGGCGAATACTACTAGCAATCCTACATTCTAGATGCAATGCTCTTGACTTTCTTACAAAGCCTCTCATGTGAGAAGTACACATTATGAAATAGGCATTACTTAAATGCAACTTACTCAGGAAGGGTCAAACTTATTCAAGGTAATGTTTATCAAGAATACTAAAATTCATTTCTAAACTTGTATGGTATAACTATCTGCTTGATCATTGTATTCTATACATTGTACAATGACTCTAGAAACCCTTAGACTATGTAAGGAAAACTACTTCAAAGACCAGATAAATGTCATGGCTTTAAGTCAGACGTCCTCTTGTACAAGACTTCAGATTGTAGTCAAACCCAAAACTTTAAACTCGAATTAAAAAAAAAAATTGAATAACTTTGAATCAGGCACACCCAAAACTTAAAACTCAAAATAAACCAAAAAAAAATTGAATAACTTTGAATAAGGCATAACCACCCGAGTCTTTTTCAATTGAATGGATATCGGTATACTTTTTGCTTCCATTTTGTTAATCTCCAAAGTTTACCTAGATAGAATTGACAATAATACTCAGCTTATCATTGTGCCCAATCGATCTAATCATGATAATTACTCTTTTATGAACAAGAGCTGGTGTGAAATTTTTAAGATTCAGTTGCTTTATTAAAAAAAAAAATGTAAAATACATTTAAAGGCATGGTAGGTAAATTAACTACCCTAATTTAGTACTGTGACATATCTCAATGGGTGCCCGGAGTGCAAAAGCAACTATTTTTCATTGGTTGATAGCTAAATCTAGGAAAGAACACAATCAATTATATTCATTTCATATGGTATCAGAGCCGATGGCGTTGAAATCTGGCACAAGTTCGAGCCAAGGGTGAAAAGGCATCTACGTCAAAATGCTTATGCAAATCGTGACTATTTTGTGCGTGCCTAGGATAGATCAGCGAAAGGCATGGGTTGTGATGGAGAATAATCTATCCGCCTGAAAACTTATCGCTCTCTACGCTGGTTGCTACAAGCTAAAAAAAGCCACTAAAATTTGTGTTGGCTGCGTAACAAAAGAGGCGAGTTTAAAGGAAAGTATTACACTGTTTGGTATTGCAGTCTATCATTCTATTGTTTTCTTTTATCATTGTTCTCTTCTGCATTGACATCCCACAGGCTACTATTAATAGGTTTACAAACTTTGGAGACAATGAAGACATCAACAAAGGCATGAAAGGTTGTAGGGTTTGAGAGATAGAGAAATCTATTATTTCTGGAAATCATTGGGTGTAGAGAAGATGTGGTGCCGATAGAAGTTTGTATGAGAATTGTTAATAGGAAATCATTCTGCCGAATAGGAGAATTATAGGCGTAACATAGAAATAAAAGAGCCATGTAAGGTGTTGGAGTTTATAGTGCAATATGTGATCTTGTGCTATGAGAGATTAAAAAAAATATAGGAAATAACATGGCATAGATCTCTACTTACGATTAATATTCACTTAAAATGGAGCTAAATAGGCTAGACAAAAACTTGTTGACTTCCATTGCTCTGTGCAGTAGAGATTAGAAGCAGGATGCCCACCCAAATGGCTTAATAACAGGAATGCCAAATCTCGGATGTCTTGTAATATCGTTATCCTGGAAACAAAATGCCCATTTTCTAAGGAGCAATGCTTTAAGCAATTTAAACGGGATCACATACCTTCCCACAAACACCGAAGTTAATAAAGCGTTGAAAAAGCAAAGAAAGTATGGCTATGACCACCAAATGCTAACAGATACAAGCATGGATGAAATCCAGGATTTTAGTACTGGTTTGTGCCATAACAATATCATACAACACCGCTCAGAAAGTGTAAGAACATAAAAGAGAAGATATATGCCTTCAACTCTCGGTAGCATAAAGACAGTGAATCTACAAGCATAAATGAAAAAAATAAACCTAATGAATCTGCAATTTAAATTCCCTAAAATAAAAAGGGAGGTAAAAGGGCTTATGAAGAATGTGGTTCATAAGCCGTCCTAAAACATCCATTCACGCAAAGCACATAAACTTAAATTCAAACGTGTTGCCTGAAAATTCGATCAAAGTAAAAAAAACTTAGGAATGACAAAGTGGTTGTTGGGGAGAGAGAGAGACCACTTAGTTAGAAGAGCTCGAATTGAATGCCGAAGAAGTGATTGATAATGGCCCTTCCCAAACCATAACTACCCAAAACATACAAAGAGGAATATCCCCTTAATCTTGCCTGTTGGGAGGACCTAGAAATTTTAAAAGTGCATGGAATCATCCAGCACTTCCGAATGCTGTAGAGTATTCAATCCTCTAAAATTGTAGATGAGAGGCTAGTGGTAATTTGACCTTGGGAGAGTGGCCCTTGGATAGCTTGCTGAACAAATTCGTCTCCTTCCTAAAGAAAAACCCCATCCGTGAAATTCAATATAATGGCGACAACAATACAACCAGAAGCAATTAAAATCTTTTCTTTGAAGTAGTTAAACTTACTGGTAAATCTCTTGTTTGAAGTGGGAAAATCTTTTTTTGCCACTATTATCGACACTACAGTAATGGAAGCGTATTAATCGCCCTTATCGGGTGAAATTTCCCTACCAATAAGATGGAAGAGAAATAATTTTTCATAAATGTTTTGTTATAAAATTGGCATCTATACATTGACAATAGCTAAATATTTTTTAAATAGAAAAACTAATTCAGTTCTTATTGGTTAGAAAAATAATTATTAATAACTAGTTAAGAATAAGCCGTGCCTATAGTTTCCTTGACAGAAACTAATAAATCTTACATTTATAAGCATCGATACAATATAAACTTATTAGCCAATGCACTCTTTCCCTTCATCTTGGATTCACCTTTTTTTTTTATATAATTATTAGTTTACAATTTATATATTTTTACATAACTATTAGTTTACAATTTATATATTTTTATATTATATGATTTTTGATTTAATCTAATTTTAGATATTATAAAAATTTAGGTATAGTTTTTATTTTTCTATTTTTTATTTTAGATTAAAATTAGCAACATGGATCTAATGGAATTATAATTGTAGATTCCATCTTCAAATTTTCAAATTAGTCATTATTTATTAATTTAAGCACAAAGTGTTCAAACTTACATACTACAATATGATGGAGAATCAAGAAATCACCTACCAACAAATCTAACATTGAATTTGTTAGAGTGTTCCAGTTTTTTCTAATGAGATCCTTAGGGTTTTAGTCATCCTAGTTCTTAAAGTTTTCTTTCACATCTTTATGGAGTAAACCCTAGCTCTTTTGCACTTTGGTCTTTATGGGAATCATTGTTGTTCTACTCTATTTTAATGTTTAACTAGTATTCCCAATCTATTCACTTAAGTTTGTAGTTTAATCCCCTTGAATGTCATGGTTCAATTGAACCCTTGTTTTTGCTAATCAATATTTGCCCATACTCACCTTATTCCTTATATTACTTAGCCACACTCACATTATAATTTTGAGCTCCAACTAGCATCTCATGTATCAATTTCCTATTGCATTATGAGGGTCCTTCACATCAAATTTTGAACATAGTATTTTTATTAGAATAATGAGCTAGCAATACCACACCACATGTTCTTGAGTAAGGAGTCATGCTTACTAGCTCATAAAATGTTGTGTTGTCCTTGTGTTGAGATCACAATTTATGATTGGCCCATTAATGCTTTTGTGTGCACTTCACTAAATAATTACAAAAGTTTTGTTGGTTTGTGATAATTGGTGGCATCATATTGTATCATGTAACTCCTTCACATCACAGTTTTGAGTGAGTGCCCCACTTCACTCCCATGATGTGAGATGAATTTATATTTTTTGAAGATATTTTGATATGTATTCCAACTTGGCATTATTATATTCAACGGTAGATAAATGACAAATTACTATTACATCATTGAGGCCCTTGCATCATAATTTTGAATATGGACCCCACTTTCATGTGTGTAATGTGTGATAGGGATTAAAGGGTGAAATATTGTTGTGTACGATGGCCTAGTTATCAAAATGCATAGCGTAATGTTGTTTAGTGGACCCACATTAATCAAGCCAACAAATGCAATGAGCTCCTATTAGTTGAAGCCTAACACAAATGTCTTCACTGGAGGTAGGTGTAAAGATAGAAAACATAAATACAATGTATTGATATATGCTTGTGTGGATGTATGAATGTTCATAAGATTTAGTATGTTTTATGATTTAATTGTGATTGTTAATGATGTGAATGCCTTGGTAAAAAAACTAAAATCTTACAGCCAAGAAGACTGTAGCCCACAACAAAAGATTGTGGACAGTTGCAGGGGAGAAGCCAAAATGATTGAAGTGCGACAATTCCAAAGGAAAGCGAAGGTGGTTATTGAATGGTTAGCCATGAGTTGCCATAATTACACTTTTATCCACCAATAAGGAAACTGGAAGAAGAAACTTGTTCCAAATAAGAGTGACCCATGGCGTGATAGTTTCCATGAACACATCCTTCTCATGGCAGTTAACTGTTAGGGGTAGAATCCTAGTTTGGTTTTTCTTCTTCTATTTCATATTTATGGATTTATGTTTCAAAGACTAGTCCTCTCCCTATCCTTGAGGGAGAGTGGATGTATGCATTAATATTCTATTTTTAGTCCTAGAATGCATAAGACTCCTCTTGAGCCTATATAATGGGTTTTGTGGTTGATGAGCAAATCTAGCAGTCTGATTGTTTTTACTAGTTAATAGTTGGTTGTTGTTAGTTTTCTATTATCAAGTTGCAATAGATATGTACTATTGAATGAGAAATCCTTAGCAATAAAGGAGTTTGGTTTGTTGTCATGATTTATTGATCAAGTAGTGCACATTTGGTATCTTTTGTGGGTGCAACAACTTGAGCAAGGGCCACTTGAGGTACTTCCAACCCACCTTATTTTATGTTACTAGATTAGATACATTACTAAATCCATTTAAGATAAGTTTTCAATTATATGCATGTGAATTTCATGAATGTTAATATGTAGCGTGAATTACATCCTGTAACATTACATTGAGTTATTCTCCGAAGAAGTTAGAAGTTAGGAGTATTAGTTAGTTGCAAGTTTAGATCAATAGTTAGTAGTTATAGTATTAAGCAGTAAGTACCCATAGCATAAGCAATAGATTTATGTTAAGTACCATGTTTTGAAATTTTATGATTTATTTCCTTTTCCAATCTTTTACCATTTTTAGTACATATGTGACCACCTATGTTCCATCGATATAGAGCATAGTTACAATCCTTGGATGCACATATAGTGTCAGCATTTTTGAAAGCTTATAAACCCTAGTTGATAATTAAATGCAACCTTTTGTCAAAGTTTGGTGAGCTGTTCAATTAGGAACCCATCCTCTAAATTATTTGTCAACTTGCAAACACCAAGTTAATAAGATGTTATAAATGCCTTACATTTTTGGCACCATTGTCGAGGACGGTGCTATATCCAGGATTCTACTGTGTATTTTCAAGCTTTCATAGTTTAGTGTTTTTTTTCAGCATTAGGGTAAATAAGGTTTTAGCTATCAACACAAACACACTTTACTAACAATTTGTAGGAACCACTGATTCAAAGAGTCATAATCATTGTATGTGAAGGCAATGAGACACTTAATGAATATTTCTCCCTTCAGCAAATGAAGCATTGCTAGACACTAGTGAACACAGTGAATAGAGCGAGGGTGTTCCTAAAGAAGAATCATCCCTAACACCAGTACCTACACCAAAAATAGAGGATACTTCCCATACACATATCAACATCATGGTTGATGCAGCAGTTGAAGATCCACCATAGCATGTCATGTTTGAGTTTCGTACAGCCAACCAGGAGAGAGCTACTACTTTGGAAAATATACCTACTTTTGCACTACCTGTCTTCTATGGGTTGGTCACGAAGGATCCAAACACCTTCCTTTTTGAGTTTGATGTGCTATACATAGAATTTATTACTATACCACAAATGCACACATGCTCAAATTGTTTCTAACAACACTAAAGGATGATGCTCTAAGGTGGTTCATGGGGTTGGGAAGAGATGTTGTTTCCAATTGGAACACGATGAAGGCAAAATTCTTGGAAAAATACCAAGATTATTGCAGAGGCATAGATAGAAAGAGGGATGACATCCTTGGGATGTCACAAAATGAAGATGAATCCTTGGAAGACTATGTAGAGAGGTTTTAGTTATGTCTTAAGAAATCCCAACAAAATAAACTGTCAGATGAATCCCTAAAGTTGATATTCTTGAAAGAAGTTAATGAGGATTGCATGGATGTGCTTAACCTCGTTGGGGTAGGAGACATCTCACAGGAACCATTTGAAGAAATTTGGAAAGCATGTAGGAACTATTCAAGGTCTTTCACCAAGAGGGCTAGATAAGATAGGACATCTTCCATCAACAAATCAACCACTGGAGTTTCGAAGGTGAATCTAAGCAAACTTCTCTCAAACATGAAGGAAGATATAATAAGTCACTTGGCTACACAATTAGATACCCTTCACATCAAGAAAAAGCAAGAGGAAGCAAAAGCAGCCCTTACAAAATACAACCCACATTGTAGATAGAGAAATACTAATTGCAAGTGCAAGAAGGTAGCAAGTATCTCCGAAGATAAGCAAGGGACATTAGAACTTCATACATTGGAACCTATGAAGGTAGTCAAGTGTTCTAAATATCTCAATGCAAACCATGGCAACCAAGACAAGGTATGCCCCAAGATCCTTTGAGTTATAAAATTTCATTTCTTGGTAACAATGAAATTTTTCCTAGTTGGAACCCTCAATCTTGGACCAATATGCAAAACCAACAATGGAAAATACCTCAATCTAATTGGAATCAACAACAACAAAACATGTGGCCATGTTATAATTATTAAGGACCTAATTATAGTTCTCAGGTGGCCATCCCAAAAAAATCAATGGCAACCTCGGTGGCAAAGAAGTCAATAATGGAAAAATCAAAATCCTAACTATCAATAGCCACAATAGCCACAACACCGAGCTATAATGTCAAGTCCTTCAACAGTTGCACCAAATCCACCAAGAGCACCTCAATTGTTAGCATAACCTAGCACCTAACCCAAATAATAAGCTAGTCCAATAGGCTCATGCTAATGACACCACGCAATACCCCACCTATAGGGTTGAAGTGAGTGATGTACACATCAGATAAGGGAAGGTATTAGCTGGGCCTTCATCTCCTCGTATCACTAAATTGGTTGATGAGAAACTCCCAACTGAGCCCATGGACAAACAACCTAAGGAACCTGACTCAAATTAGGCCAATCCAATAACCATGAGTCCAGAGCCTTCATTCCATGAGTGATTAATAGTCCAAAGACATCAATCACAAGCTGAAACTAATTTGTTGGGACAACTCAAGGATGTTCGCATTAAAATACCCCTCATCTAGCCTATTAATAAATTTTGTATCGATGCTAAAATAGTGAGAGACCTATGCCTCAAAAATCCAAGTAGGAAGTGAAAGGACCCTCAGATTATACATGTCTTAGGATAACTAGTAGATATTATGTTGGGAAACATAACTTTCCCTGAGTACGCAGATCTTGGGAGCCCTATAGTGGATGTCAAAATAAATGGCACTCTTGTAAATAATACCTTAATTGACTTAGGAGCATCCATTAATGTAATGACCAAAGAAACCATGAAATTATTATAGTTAATGGAGCTCAAACCTACGCCTATTGTGCTATAGTTGGCAGATAGGTCCACAATTAAACCTAAGGGAATCATTGAAGACTTGGTAATAACACTACATTCATGAGAGCACCCTGCTGACTTTATGGTATTGTAACTTAAAGCAGCTAATCTTGCAAGAAATCCCCTCATCTAAGGGAGACCTTGGTTGGAAACAAAAGATGCCTTCATAGGTTATAGGTCTAGAAATATGATCATTTCCAATGGAAATGTGACTAAGAAATTAGTTATTTATCCACCAGCCTAGCCACATGCAGACCTAGACCAAACTATCTAGCCTACCCTAGATGAGGAAGATTAGTACTTAAAAAAATGATGACTATTGAACGCAACCCCTTATTAGAAAACCAAGATGAAGATGAACTAATTGCAAATATCATGTAGAACAACTATGGCAGGGACTCCCAACAACATGACTGTCTAACATGTCTGCAAGATCCTCTGCATAATATAATCCCTACCTATTCCTCTGATTCAGTTCCCCAAATTTTCCATACTTTGTTACCACATCATTGTATTCTGAACATAGAATGACTTGACATTTCATCTATCCAAACAACATCCTTGACTTTCGAGATTATATCAGCCAAAATATTGAATGTAAATAGTCAACTAACTATTACACAACATACCTTGTTGTTGATTGTGTTGAAGGCACATGCATCAGCCTTTGCATGGGATTATCATGATATGAAGGGGATAGACCCATACTTGTGCATGCATAGGATTTACATCAATGATGGTTTCAATTCGGTTAGACAACCCCAAAGGAGAATGAACCTTGTAGTTCAAGACATTGTCAAATCATAATTAAAAAAATTGCTAGATGTAGGATTTATAGATATCCTATCTTTGACGTTCAGGGGTGTCTCCACTACTAATTATACATAAGAAAGGAGGGAAATGGATATTGTGTGTAGACTACCGTGAGTTGAATGCTAGAATAAGGAAAGATCACTTTCCACTTCCCTTCACTGACCAATTACTTGATTCAGTACCAGGCAAGAAGTACTTTTCCTTTTTGGATGGATTTAGTGGCTACGATCAAATTAAGATAGCCCTAGAAGACCAAGACAAGACAAGTTTCACATGCCCTTGAGGTACATATACTTATTATGTCTTTCCATTTGGGCTATGCAATGCACCAGCCACCTTCTAGAGGGCAGTATTGAACATATTCTCAGACTTTGCACATGATTCCATGGAGGTTTACATGGATGATTTCATCACTTATGGGAATACCTATGATGAAGCACTTGGCAATCTGCAGAAGGTCCTAAAGAGATGTCAATAACATAACATGTCCCTGAGTCATGAGAAATGCTTCATGATGATGATTGAGGAAATTGTTTTGGGATATTTTATGTCTAATGAAGGAATACAAGTAGACCCCAACAAAATTGAGGTCATATGAACACTCCATGTGCCACAAAAACAAAAGGATGTTAGAAGTTTCCTTGGCCATGATGGCTATTATAGAAAATTCATACAATATTTTAGCAAGATTACAACACCACTATTTGTCCTATTGTCTAAGGATGTAGCATTTGAATGGACAACTACTCGTCAACACTCTTTTGAAGACCTCAAGACAACATTAACCAAGACTCCTATTTTGAGAGGACCAAACTAGAACTTACCGTTCCACATCCATACAAATGCTTCTGATTTTTGCAATAGGAGTTGTGCTAGGAAATAAGGATGGGAACCTTGAGTATAACATTTACTATATCAATAAAAATGTTCAAGGGGTGGAACTCAACTATACAGTGACCGAAAAGGAGATGTTAGTAGTGGTTTATTTAATAATTGAATTCAAACATTACATTATAGGGTATTTAGTGTTCACACACATTGATCATATAACAATAAGGTATCTCGTGAACAAACCAATGGTTGGTGGTAGGCTTGTCAGGTGCTTACTATTACTCTAGGAATTTGACATTACCATTGTAGATAAGTCAGGTAACGAAAATGTAGTAGCATATTTTCTATCAAGAATACCAACCAAATCAAAAGAATATGTTGTTGATGAGTCATTCCTATCATTTATTTGCTCTATCTCTACATACACCTCGGTATGCACATATTGCCAACTATCTTGTAGCAGGAAAGACACCACCACATTTCTTACCAAGGGAGAAGGGGCATTTAGTTCAGAAATTTTTTACCTACTCATGGATAGTTGGATACTTATTCTACACAAACCTAGACAACATAAAGAGAATATGCATCTGAGAAGATGAGGTATGTGATATCCTCAAAGCATGTCATGATGAACCCTGTGGGGGACACTTTGCAGCAAAGAGGATAGCTCTTAAAATTTTTAGTACTAGTTGTTATTGGTCAACTCTTCATAAAGATGTTGTAAAATATATTAGGAGTTGTGATAGATGTCAAAGAATGGGAAGGCAAACAAAATAGATGAAATTCCATTACAACCACAACTAGCAATAGTACCATTTGACAAATGGGGATTAGAATTTATTGGCCCCATCTCACCAACATTAAACAATAAAGAATACATACTATTCTGCAAATATTACCTTACTAAATGGGTAGAGGTTAAGGTTTTATAGTTTGCAAGAGATGGGAATGTGGCAAATTTTCTCTATGAAGGCATATTCATAAGATATGGTGTTCCAATAGAAATTGTCACAAACCAAGGACTTCAATTTACATTAGATCTTATCATAAAATTAGTTCAAAAATATGAGATTAGACACATAAAGTCCAAACCTTATCACCCTCAAGAAAATGGGCAAGTGGAAGTCACTAATAGGGAAATTGAAAATATCCTCACAAAGACAATGCAACTTCATAGGAAGGATTGGGCAGCCAGGTTACCTGAGGTATTTGGGCTTATAGAACAACTTGGAAGACAACCATGGGCTTTACACCACATGAACTAGTGTATGGTAAAAATACAATACTTCCTATAGAATTTGAGTATAAAACATTAAGGACAACACTCAAATTGGGCATGGATTTGTCCACAACACAGTAGGAGAGATTGCACAACCTGAATGCATTAGATGAAATAAGAATGGAAGCCAAACACCATATTAAAGTTATCCAAAATCAAAGGATCTATTGGCATGACCACTTTATTAAGATAGAGGAATTCAATGCAAGTGACTGGGCTCTACTTTATTACTCCAGATACAAAGATTACAAAGGGAAATTGTAAACTAGATGGCTTGGGCAATATGAGATAAAGACAATCTTTCTGAATGGAACAGTTCAACTATTGATAATTGATGAAGTAAGGTTCTCATTTCTAGTCACTAGTCACAAGTTGAAGCTTTATAAGAAACCATTGCAAAAGGATGAATTCCTTCTTACATTATAATAGTAGTTTGAACCTAACATAGAAAATTCAACTACAAAATCAACAAGTTCTACAAATGTATTAGTAGACGAGCTACACAATTCACTCATTGATGTTCCATAGGTATAATTTCATCACATATTTCATGTGCACACACTTCACAAGTGAAAATCAACAATATTCATTTCTTCAAACAACAAGCAGATGTAGAAGGGACCTATAACAACACGAACCAAATGAGCAATCACACAGGGACTTGTTGTTATATGCACCTGTAGAATCATCATATCCATCATAATATACATCCATTAATATTAAATTTACATCATATTTTTCACACATGTAGTCATATACATGCCCACTTTATTACATACAACCAATTCCATCACATCACATTTTCATTTCTATTGTACTCCATAATAACTATCACTTCACCCAAAGCATACTAAGCACAACCTTTTCTTTTCATCCATCAATCCATCCTAAAATTACCACATGTCATACATACACTACATATCATAACTACAAGCAGCTCATATACATCACAACAAGTCTTTTCAAAAAAAAATTGCATGGCGCAATTCAGCTTCTACACACGAGTTGTAAATCAATTCAAATAATAACTCCAGGTACACTTTGCCTTAGTAATCATGATTATTATTTAAGCTCGCTAATTTTATAAATATTTTTTGTTCACTCAAGCATGTCAAATAACATATTTTAAATTTCCACTACTTTCTATTTATAACTCTACCCTATTCGTACAAGCTAAGTGGGGACATTTGGCAGGCTTAGTTGGGGGAAGGGTATTCATTATTCCTTAGTTTTTTGTGTGCCATTTAAAAGTTCTTTCGTTCTATTTTCCACCATCACCAAGAAACAAAGAGCTTAGAATAAGAATTAAGAGGTGTATTTGGGTGTTATAGCATACAATAGAGCACAAGCAGTGTAATTGGGGTGATAGATCGAGAATAGAACAAAGCATAATTATGAAGTAATTGTAAAATTATAGAAGCATTGTAATGGAGGGTGACATCATACGTAGGGAACCAACAACACATAACGAACTGCTAGATGACGAGTAATGTTTTCCCATTTTCCAGCAAGTTGGGTGGTTACAATATTTTTTTAGACATAGAATTTAATGAGGTAATGACCCAACAATTCACAGCCACATTACAAAATGGTGAGGCAATTATTATGGGTTCCAGGGTAGATGCCTCAGAAGTAGCTATAGTTGAAGTATTTGGATTTCCAAGGATAGAAGAGTAGTTTCCAGTTAGGGTAGACATCATTGCAACAAGAAATGAATTCTCCCTACCAAGAGAAAACTTGGATTCTTCTTCACAAGGTACTAAACGATTGTCTTTGCCTTCGCTTTAGGTTTTTGTTGCTTCTTATATAGTTATTTACTTGACATGTGATGGGAGACAATCATTGCTATATATAGTTCATTTCAAACTATTAAGTCATCTACGCCATGATAGGCATGTAAATGTTCCTAATTTCTTGTACAATCTATTAAAGAGAATCTTTGTTGAATACAAGAGAAAAAGAAACAACTCAAAATTATCTCGTTTTTGCTTTGTTGCATTATTGGTAAAGAGGATTCTTAGGGTTCAATTCCCAAATGTTTCTTGGGAAAACTTTCTTAATTGTAGCAATATCAACAATATCCTTGAAATGCTTGATGAGGGAAACAGAGACCAAGAACAAATAATAGAAGAGACTACTATTTCTCCTGAGGAAGAAATGCCCTTTGGTTCCCCTACTACAACACCTCCTCGCAGCATGAAGGAACCAAAAGAGGAAGGTTTTCAAGAAACCCAATCTATAGCCTTTGATGAGCAGCTTGGAGCAAAAGATAATTAGGAAACCCCTATTTTTAAGAGGCCACCAAGAGGTAAAAAGATAAATAGTGAAGCCTCTACCTCTACCTCTACACCTGTAAAGGGGCAGAAGAAAGGAAAGAAAGCAAAGAAAGGGAGAGTATGGATTCTACCTCTGCACCCACAAGGGAGCAAAAGAGGCCCACAAAATCCAAGAGGCAATCACAACACCTAAAGAAGAAGGGGTCCATGAGAGGATCAATTAAAAAGTAGAAAAAATATGTTGTAATAAAATAAATAGAGGAAAAGTAGGAAGAAGATGTTGTGATGGTAGAAACAAATAAAAATTCATAAGGGAATACCCTTCATCATGAAACAAAAACGAATGAAAATTCAGAGGGGAATGCCCCTAGTGATGAAATAAAACTATCAATTGTGCAACCATCATGTTTTTCTAGCACTTCTAAATTAGATTTAGAAGATATTTTGTAACTAAGAAGAAAAGGAATAGGTCTCTAAAATTCCTTGTTTCGAAGGATTGTGAATACACAAGTGTAATGGGAGATGAACAAATTTTGGAAAAAGATGAAGAATTTTTTATTGAATAAACAAATATTAGTGAGGAATTTCAAGAAGCAATGGAAAGAATAAATCAACTGGAAGAATTATTAAAGACACATCAACAAAACGACACTGAGAGGGATGTCAGGATTAAAGAATTGGAGGAGAAGCTCTATAATTTTGAGCATGGGTCAAAACTAGAGGTATTGGCTCAACTTGCTATAGTAGAAGCAAAAAGGAAGGAACCAATATCCCAAGGCCCAATTCCTTGAATCAAAACCCCCACTGGACCAACTGTGGTGTCCCTAGGTGTGGAGCTTTGGAAAAGAATACAAGAATTCTCCCAAAAAGAGAAATAATGTGCAAGGTAGAAAAATGAAATGATTTCCAATCACACCAAGGAATTGGAGAAACAAGAAATTGAAGTGAAAAGATTAAAGATGAAAATTGAAGAGATAACAACAAAACTACATAATTACTGAAGTGCAGGCTACCTAATAGGGTTTATGCTCTATTGTTGCAAGAATATTTTTTGTGCTTTTAGTTTAGACAATTAAATAGTGATCTTCCTGTAACAATTAATAGAAAATTCTTATTTTTAGAAACTTTTCATGATTTCACACTAGAAATGCAAGATCAACTATGTGAATTATATCTACACAATTATATTATTTCAGATGAAACTACTTGGAATCCCTTGATTTTTGTAGGAAATCTACAAATCTTTGATTTGGCCTCTTATATCATAAATGAATAGGAGAGGGGCAACATTTTATAAGAATACCATAAAAAGTAAAAATCTATTGCTTTACAGCTTAGAAAATAATCAACGAATCCCAATGCAGCCATAGAACAATGGTTAGAGCTTTTGGATTATAGAGGTGTGGGAAAGAAAATAATGAATGTTAGAGAACATGATTATATAAGGATGAATGGATTAGCCACAAGAGATATTAATGAAGCCTTCAAGTTTGTGTAGAAAAGATGGGAAGAGCTAACACTTGAGTTAAAGAGAAAGGAGCCACACCCCCTTTATAATTATGTAGCCATCATTCGAAGATCTCACAAGTACATAGATATTAGAAGGGGAAATGGAGTTATACGGTTTCCACTCATCTTCCATCCATCTATTCTCCTATTTCTAGTGCCACACTAGACAGGGAAGAAATGTGGGGAGGAAGAAGCAACAAAAAAGCATAAGGTTGGCAAAGCTCTTAGATAAAAAGGCTATTTTTTGAAGCAAAAGAAGGGAGTTGACATTTTAGTTGATTTCAAGGACATAACTCTATAGTATAACATCTGATCTTAAAATTTTCTTAAGGACAAGACAATACTTTATTTGGGGGCAAATGATGGGTCTAGATAATGGGTAGTTTTTCCTTCATCAGTTTACGCTTTTATCATTTCATTTGCTATGTTGAACACAAACATTTACAAGACTTCATACATCTTTCATATGTCTTCTATGCACTTTGACAGACCTAAATATGTGGAAATATAAATATGATATATTGATATATCCTTATGTGCATGTATGAATGTTCATAAGATTTAGTATGTTTTTATGATTTAATTGTGATTGCTAATGATGTGAATGCCTTGGTAGAAAAACTAACATCTTGTAGCCAAGAATACTGTAGCACACAACAATTGGATTTACAGCTCGCAGTAAAGGACTAGGGATGGTTGCAAGGGAGAAGCCAGAATGATTAAAGCGCGACAGTTCTATAGGAAAGTGAAGGTGGCTATTGAATGGTCAGCAATGAGTCACCATAATTACACTTTTATCCACCAATAAGGCATATGGAAGAAGTGTGTTCCAAATAAGAGTGACCCATGACGTGATAGTTTCCATGAAATATGTCCCTATCACGGTGGTTAACCATTAGGGACAAAATCCTAGCTTGGATTTTCTTCTTTTATTTCATATTCATGGATTTATGTTTCAAAGACTAGTCCTCTCCCTATCCTTGAGGGAGAGTGGACGTATGCATTAATATTCTATTTTTATTCCTATAATGCATAAGACTCCTCCTGAGCCTATATATTAGGTTTTGTGGTTGAAGAGAAAGTCTAGCAGTCTAATTGTTTTTACCAGTTAATAGTTAGTTGTTGTTAGTTTTCTATTATCAAGTTGCAATAGATATGTACTGATTAATGAGAAATCCTTAGAGTTTCTTGTCAAACTGTAAGAAATCTAGTTTTCATACAATAAAGGAGTTTAGTTTGTTGTCATGATTTATTGATCAAGTAGTGCACATTTGGTATCTTTTGTGGGTGCAACAACTCGATCAAGGGCCACTCAAGGGATTTCCAACCCACCTTATTTTATGTTACTAGATTAGATGCTACATTATCGAATCCATTTAAGATAAATTTTCAATTATATGCATGTACATTTCATGAATGATATTTTGTAGTATGAATTACATCCTATAACATTACATTGAGTTATTATTTGAATAAGTTAGAATTTAGAAGTTAGAAGTTAGGAGTATTAGCTAGTTGCAAGTTTGGATTCAATAGTTAGTAGTTACAGTATTGAGTAATAAGTACTTGTAGCATAAGCAATAGATTTATGTTAATTCCCATGTTTTACAATTTAATGATTTATTTCCTTTTTCAAGCTTTTACCATTTTTAGTACGCATGTGAACACCTATGTTCCATCGATATAGGGTGTAGTTAAGATCCTTGGATGCACATATAGTGCCAACACTGTTGAAAGCTTACAAACTCTGGTTAATATTTAAATGCAACATTTTGTGAAGGTTTGGTGAATTGTTCAGTTAGGAACCCATCCTTTGAATTGTGTGTCTACTTGCAAACACTAAGTTAATTAGACGTTAGAAAGGCCTTACAATAGTCGTGCTAAGAGTCCCATCCCAATTTGTAACATATAAAATTTTACCTAGGGAAATTGATAGTTTCAAATGTCTTTATTAGCATCAACCTCATGTTTACTATCTACAATAATTATGATCCCAATACTAGACAATTAAGGGATAAAAAGGGGGATGTGCTTTTCACCCTAAACAAGGAGCTAATCAAAGAAGTTTTTAACTTAAACTATATGGTAAATCAAAATATTGACTTTCATGAATCATGTTGCAAATATAAAAGGTATATAAACAATTATAAGGTGAAATTAATCCCATCATAGGACAAAAGATGTGGCTAGGAGAGCAACACCTATTTCCATTGGAGAAATGGAGGTCTTCAATGTAAGTACATTTGAAAATTATTTTAGGATGATCTACATAACCCTCTATCAAGTGATGGGAGTTGATTATAAGAACCAAATACTTGTGGCTATGATAATGTTTGTTGTTAACATTCAACATAAGCATGTTAATAAATTAATTGATTTTGCTTCATTATCAGCTAAGGGAATCCATTAAGGGATATCATCACTAAAAAATAGCAATAAGATAACACTCATTTAGGTGGTAGTCCTTATTGTGCTATTTTTTTATTATTGGGGAAGGATTTTTGGGACAATAACCTCAAATTCAACCTTTTTTTTAAAAGTAAACCCTATCCATATGTATAGATGGACTTAAATATGGGATTTGCATTGCCAAAATTTTGATTATTATATATAAGAGTTATATTTTGTGACCAAGATTCAAAGAATATTAGGACATAAGAGCCAAAGGATTTTTGGGGCACTCACTAGGTTCTTAAGACCAATGAATTTGACTCTTGAGGTGAGAATTGAGAATAATTTACTAATTGGTCTTAGCACAATGATTACATAATAAGTAAAGTTTATGGGGAAAAATTAAGCCATTTTGTTCTTCCATTATGGGTTCCAAAG
The DNA here is from genome assembly GCA_007258455.2 of Sequoia sempervirens. Taxonomy (NCBI): domain Eukaryota; kingdom Viridiplantae; phylum Streptophyta; class Pinopsida; order Cupressales; family Cupressaceae; genus Sequoia; species Sequoia sempervirens. The sequence goes on along the minus strand of VDFB02000003.1, from coordinate 107,465,144 downwards.
AGGATGGCCTTCTTTGAAATCATGTGGAAGCCCAATAATTTTGATAAGGTTCATCTAGGGTAACACAAACATGGATTTGTCTTCCCGCTAACCTTGAAATTTTCTAATTTTAATATAAAATCCAAGGGAGGTTTAGACCTTTTAGATTCTAAGTTGTTATAATACATGATGCACCCAACCCACAGTAGGAGATATGATCCTAGGGATCCAATTGAAATAATGGAAGTTATGATTAATATTATTGATACTCTGGGAGTGATGCCCCTTAAGGTCATCCCAAAGTTTATTCATATAGAGGTTATTAACAAACAACATGAATTAGATTTGTAGGAAGTTGAAAAACTAGTTGTTCTAGCTCAAACATCATATTTTGTATCAATGAGCAATGATTAAGAGCCCAAGAAAGTCCCAAATGTAAGGATTGTTTATCCCTTGGTAGTCTATGAAAATACGAAGGCAAGTGGAGAACATTTTCCTAGTGAAAAATAGATTAGGAAAGATATTGCTTCACTCAGGAGGTAGATTGTTACTACAATTCCACTGGAAATAACTCTATTAAACTTTAACAAAGGAGAAAAAGTACTACAAGATGTTAAGGAACTAGCCTATGAGAAGTTCCTCTCAAATAATAACTTTGTAAGGTCTAATTAGTTCAAATCCTACTAACCAAGACAAAGACAAATGCATATTTTCAAAATAAAAAGAATTAAGATCAGTATAATGAATAGTGTAATCAAGAAAATGTTGCCCAAAGTATTTGAAAATAAGTTGATATTGACATTGCCAATATGACCCCAAAGGAGGGAAGTAGATTATCCAAAGATAGTGGTTCCTTTTTATTACCCAGAAGGGATACCTCAAATGAAGAAAATATATTTGAAAGTGAGAAGCAAGAAAAGTAATTATATTTTGGGTCTAGTTATAGCCCAAGATATGAAACATTAGATATATGAGCCATTGCTCTAAATCATTGTAAATCATAGGTAGCCCAAGACATTGTTGAATTAAGTGACCATTTGATTATCAGGAGACTAAGGGATACCATTGCACCCCAAGCTACATCCTTAACACTAGGATTAAGTTATCATCAACCTTGTAACTCATATGTATTTAGTTGATCCTAATATTGTTTGTAAATCACTCATAAGATACAAAGAATTCACCATCAATAGTAATTATTTTTTACCATCAAGGTTTTACTAGAGAAGTTAACTTTTATTTGTTGGGAGGTAGTAACTAATTATTTATCAATAGAAAGTTAATATTTAGCATAAAGGAATCTCTTAGGTTATTGTGATTTTGGGTGCCTAACTTCCCATGAGGTTGTTTGCATACTTCAAATTAATTTTGGAATGACTATTAAATTCCCTTAACAACCTTGGCACTTGTTGTTAATTAGAATCTTACCCCACTAAACCTGTTGTTCAACATTCTATTGAAACACGGGATTGATCATCTGGTGTGCAACCCTTGCAATGAAGATCAACCCTCTAGAGAAGGTTGGATTCCTGTAGCATGCCCCCTTATTCTACGTAGTAATTTTCCTACGTTTTACCATGAGTGAATTTAAACTACATGTCAAACACATAGTGATAATTTTTTTCCTTTCAAAACAAGATAAAATGCACACATGATAGTAACAAAATATATTTCTCATTTCATTCAATGAATTGTACAATATTTCCAAAGAGATGATTTCATAATACAAATACAAAATACATTATCCATCTTTCAAATAAATAGATACAAGTTACATACATAGTTCAACTGAGCTCCATTGGCACTAGAAATACAAATGATCCAGGAAATCCCCTTTCAAATCTTGGCTTGCTGACTAAGAGGAGAAGCATCACTCAAGCACTTTTCTGCCATCCACGGACTAACTACGATCCCCCACACATCTACCACATATGGTAAGATGGCCTACCCTTCAACGAAGAGCTTTGGTCTAAAAACCAAAAAATACTAGCCTATCCTGAGCTGGTGTTGTGTCCTGCATGACTAGAACTTTACCGTACAACTTATCTATGTTCAACATGTATGATAATCTCAAACTAGCATGAAAATAAGGTAACACAATGAATTGACAGTGTAACCAATGGCAAATTATACCACTTTGGCCAAAGTATTCATCACCTAGTACTTCGAGTGGACATCACACGCTTACCCACCATTCTAGCTTGATCTGTTAAGATCAATTATATTCTATGCATAGGAAATTCCCTCCATTGGCTAATATATAACCCTAGGAACAATCTATATTCACTAAGTTCACTAAGACTCCTCTAATAGGTTTAGCATGTATATACATAACCTACCAAATCAAAACTAGCTTTAAGCTATAAAGACCCCACTCTATTGAGTACTTTCTACTATATATATGCATATATATCTATATATACACCCAATCCTTAATATGGAGTATTTACAATCACTCAAAAAATAGAGAACCAAACTATAAACAAGTGTCTTTCTATTTCACGAAGGTTGTAGACAATCTTTGCCTAAAAACATATTATTTTCCCAAATAGCAAATGTAGACACTAAAAAAAGTCTTGGTCTGCGAGCATCATTTTTCCATCGTCTATAGTTAAATAATTATTCCTAATTATTTATCTATCTGTTGATCCTTTTTGTTCTTCTATAGTTAAATAATTATTAAAATTATTTAACTCCCTCTTACCACCTTTCCTTTATTAAATAATTAATTTGACTTAATTATTGAATTCCTCTTTCTTCACTTGCCTCTATATTTAATTTAAATAGTTGTGTAATAACTTTTAAATTAAATATTCATTTTCCCTTTCTCCATAAATAAATAAACTAAATGATTATTTATTCCTCCATATCTTTTACCAAATTTAAAATATGGTCAAAGATGCCTTCAATGAATTAAATAATTTATTTTATTACTCCACTTCCTCTCCCAAATTAAACAATAATATGATTTAATTGTCAAGATTCCCTTCTTCAATTAAAATTTATTATTTAATGGCCCACATGCTCCCCCAAATTAAATGCTCCACTATTTTCCCTCCACTTTCTCATTTCAAATTTTGACTGTTGATTTTCTCTGGTCTTCTTTCTTGACCGTCTACCCTTAGCCGTCCCTAGCCCACCACTTTTTGGTGCACGAATCTTCCACCGTTAATCTTAGCATCTTTCTAGAAGATCAATCATGTTCATTTGTTCTAAATCTTTTCTATAAAAGGTCTTCTCTTCTATTTTGTCTTTACAACCACATTTCTCCAAAGTTCTTGCTACCTTGTCATTGTCATTTGAGCACTTCAAAATCAGAGGGTAAAGCTTTGCAACTTGAGAAAGAATGGAGGAGAAGCAAAGGAGATGAATCAACTATGATAGGGGAGTTTTATTTTATGCTTTCATTCTTGTTTGCTCTCTTTTATCATTTGTACTCCCTTGTTTGGGTTTGAAATTTGGACTTAGAACTTTTGTAGAGTGGTTGCTACTTGGTCTTAGCCATTTTGCATTTTCGAATCTCACATTTGGTGAACTTGACATGAATCTTACAATTTTGTAGAGAAACCCGTTTGTTTTCTTGTTTGTTTTTGTTGTTTTGCAGATTACAACAAAAAAATTGCACAAAATCTCGTCATCTTCTTTTGAGCACAAAAAAATGGGCGCATGGAATCTTAAAAAATGATTATCTGTGTTTTGTAGGTCTCGCTCTCATCTTTCTGAAACTTCAAATAGTTTTAAATTTCATTACACTTTGAGAAAGTTATCGCCTTTTTAGTGCTCATAGCTTTTTAAATTTAGGTGTTAAGACCTACATTTTCTTTTGTTTATAACGCTTTTTTCATGCAGGAATTTTCCAAACTCTTTCTAGGTTTCGAAGGCCTATGTCTTAGCATTCCATAGATTTTTAAAGTTTAAAATTTTGTTTAGCTTTGAGAAAGTTATCACTAATTTTAGTTTGTTGTTATCATTAAAGGTTTTTTGGTTTACTAATGTTTTGTTTTCAGTGTGTGGCATCAAGGAGATCTAACTTGTGGTTTTGTAAGACTTTTGGCTTGTTTTTGGATAAGAAATATTTTGTGTGTTTTTCAACACACTTCTTGAAGAGCTAAAATTGTATTTTACTCATTGGTCTTAAAATTTACAACAAATTACATTTACACCCATGAGGATAAAATTAACCACAATTTGCATATGTCACTCATTTGGCCTTAAAATTTACAACAAATTTCATCTTCCACATTCATGGGGCTTACAAAAAAATTGCATGAATCACTCATTGGGCCTAAAATTTACAACTACAAACTTTCATCACATTCATAAGGGTTTAAAATGAACAACAAAATGCATTCTCTCATTCATGGGTTTTAAAATGAACATGCATCACACGTCATTGGATTAAAAAGAATCCAAGTGTTTGTTTCATCATAAGCAAGGGTTAAAATTAGCAAGTGTTTTCTCTGTCTAGTGGTTTACATTTTGTCATTGGATGCATATGCTCTCCTCTTGTGTCATTTGGTGATCTCAAGGATCAAAATTATTCCTCTGACACTTGTACAACCACCCACACATTTGGATTTGGAATTAAAATGAACCCCATGCAAGCATGAGGCAAAGGTATTGTGCATGCTCTCTCCTTATGCTTTGTGCGATCTAGGAGATCAAAAACAATGTACTTCCTTGCTTTCGTATACCTTTAGAGGGCTTTCCATCCCACTTCGAAAGATGGGAATGACCCAAGTGGTAACAAGCTAAAGCCAAGCTACTTTCGAATTGCTATATAAAAATTGTGCATGTGACAAAAGTCAAAAGAAATAGGTGCAGATGTGTCATACCGACAAGTGCCACCCCTGGTGTCCATGTGACACGTCAAAATCCTTTCTTAGGAAGGGACTGGGAGGCCTCTTGATTAAAATAATCTTGATCTAATCTTGCTGCATGTATGGCCACCTTGAACAAAAGCCCTTACTAAGAACCAATTGTCTTAGTGGCCAAAATCCCTTTCACTTGCTAATGTAGGAACAATCATTCTGAAGCCCCCCCACATTTTCACCATTCATGTATAGAGGCAGAAGTTCCTCTTTATGGAATGAGACTTGGTGTGCCTGAGAAGTGCATGTTGTGTAAGGGGGAGCCAGCGCCACCAAGTCTCTAGTTGTCTACCTTGTTTGGTTGGTTGGAGAAATCCAAGTGGGGATCTAGCAAGTGGTATGTCTTGAGAAGCCTAGGTTGTACATGTTTTCTATGAGTGTCTTTATTTACTTTGAAATCGAACATTTTCACATGAGCAAAATTAGACCAAAATAATTATTTGTGACTATATTCTATGTTTTCTAAACTTCATCTCACAAAATCTCATCAAACCAATTAAAAGCCAATTCAAAAGTCAGTCCAAAACCTCAAAATTGAAAAACAAACACTTTGTGAACTGCAATTGCTCAAAATAGTTCCTCAACTGCCTAATTATCATAAATTCATAAGATCCTTGTCCAAAACTGAATCAATTCATCTTAAACGTGATCCTGATTTCCAAACCTTGGACTTGTAGAGTTTCACTTATCCATCCCTTCACTTTCATTTAGGATTGCATTACATTCTAGGTTGCCCTCCTCATCCTTTGCTTTGCATAAATTAATCCTAGACCTTAGGTTGCATATACCTTTTATATTTTAGACATAGGAGATCTATCAGGCCTTTGGAAAGTCCATGGTTACCAATCCAACTCGTCATTGACCTTTTTTTTTTTTAAATTATCAACCTTTGTCATTATCATCTTGGTCAAAACTTGAGTCTCAAACTTGTGTCCTAGTTTAGACTCACCTTATCAAATCCATCATATTGGTCATCACAAGGTTCAATGACATTTGGGTTAGTTATCTTGGACCTACAATAGCTTGATTATCATCATTTTTCTTAAATCCTAAGATTCATATCTTTAGTGTCACCTTGCTAGTGTCATTTAGCTTCATACCATACCCTTTGACCATAGCTTCATTATCATCCCATAAATCTTTAGTCTTGGACTTAAATTACACTTTCACTTTGCATTCTTATATCCCAAAAACACAAAAAAAAAATAGTTTAATTTCATCTTAGCCTTAGTTGCATCACTGCCCTTGATCATTAATTTAGCATCATTTAGTCTCCATGTCATTACCATTCATCATTAATTCGTCTACCTTTGGTATCCTTTGTATCCATTAGTTTCATTTAGCTTCATCCTTTGGTCGACATTATCCTTGCATGATCACTTTGTATCCTTATAACCAAAAAATCCCCCAAAAAAAAACATAATTTAGCTTCATTATCACTTTGCATTACCTTCCAACTTTCAAGTCTTACATGGTTGAAACAAGGTCACAAACTCAAAGAAAGGACATGGATTCCTTAATGACCCCTTTTCTAGTCCACATCATGACACCAACTTTGGATCAAACTCAAATCAATCTACTCCATGAACAAAAACACGACAAAGAGACCCTACATTGGACAATCTAAGTCTAGACAAACTCAACAAGAAAATTACTCCCAAAGAGATTAAAAGAGCTTACCAAGGTCCAAGGATTTTACGCATAGTTGATGATCTTGTTAGTGCTAAACCTAATAGATTCTTCTATGCACTAGCCAAAAAGGGTGCTAAACTCCCTCAAGGCTTTGATGTCTCAACCATTGTAAAGGGAGATACTCAAAATTCATTTGCATTAGGGATGCCATCTTCACAACAAATGTCAACTATACCACTTGGGACAACAACACACATGGAAACCACTACCACACATATCCCTAGTATCTCCACATTTGGAAACAAGATGACTCATGTGACAACACAAGGACAAAATTTCACATTTGGAAGCTCATCAAATTCCATGGGTAAGACCTTCATGAATCCGCATTTTCAAAACACAAACCAAGGTCCTACATCACAAGGTCCCACACCTATATTTCAACAAACAAACCAAGGTCCCACACCTTTACTTCACAATAAAAACCAAGGTCCCATGCCAACACCTCAAAACATGAATCAAGGTCCATCATTCCAATTCCAAAGCACACCCTCGTCAAATCAAAATCAACCAAACAAATCTAGGAGAATTCACATCGTCCCACGAAGAATACCAAACCAAAACACCAACCAAAGGCCCACTCCTACATTACAAGGACCTACATTCTCAAGCATTAATCAGGGACCTACCCCGTCATTTCAAGGACCTACTCCATCCTACCAAAACACCAATAAAGGACCAACATTTCAAATCCAAGGAACAAATCAAGGGCCCACACCACAATTTCAAAATGCCATACCAAATACAAACATGACCTTTGGGACCAATCTAAATGCCAATTGCCCCCCAAATCAAACCAACACAAATGCCACATTTACACCTCAATATCAACAAGGTAACCAAGGTCCCATGCCACAAAATACCAATTCAAATCCAAATCCAACATGTGATCTCAACACCAATGCCCTAATGCACAATCAAACCAACACAACACCATCTCTTGCGGATACTTTGATGCAACAAATAAAAGCCATCCAACAAAAAGTGACAAACATGCAACTGGGTACTAGCAAGAAAACCTATTCCATGGAAGAATTGTGTCCCTATCCATTCGACAAAAATATATACATGCCACCCTTTCACCCTCACTTGATGACACTAACTTTATGTAAATACAAAGGGAAAGGAGATCCAATAGAACACATATGAGAATTTAATACGTCATGTATGAAAGTTGCATATGATCTCACTTACTTGATGAGACTATTCCCATGAAGTCTCATGGGGCCGACCCTGGATTAGTTTGCACATCTTCCTTTAGGGATTGGAACATGGGGTGAGTTGGCTAATAAATTCATTAATCACTTTTCCTTTAACATTGAAAGTGATGTAACCTTCGCAACATTATGCATAACCAAACAAGAAGAAGGGGAGTCACTTACCTCATTTTACCAAAGATGGCAAAGTCTAGATAGCAAGTTCCCTTGTCACATTCCTGAGAAACAACTAGTCACCATATTTATAGAAAACCTTAATGGAGAAATGATGCTCATGGACTTTAAATCTAATGTTGCACAAATTTTTATGAAATCCTTGAGAAAGGTGTCCTTATTGAAAAAGGTCTTGTCACAAAAGGACTAGTCAAGGTACACAAAGACAATCCAAAGCCCAATAATGACAAAAGAAAATATTGGTCCCGAAACAAGAATATCACTAATGATGGAGTTTTCAATGCTAAAGTGATAAGATCCTACCATTCATCTCAAAGGTCCCTCAACTTCAAATGCATCAAACACATCAAATATCCAAACATGAGGTCAAAGTCAAACATTGAATGTAGTCCAAAACAACCAACAATGCAGAGGTCTTCCCTATGCCAAGAGAGCATACACCCAATTGGGTGAACCCATTGAATTAAACCTAAAGACATTCTTGCAATCCAATTTCATCCAATGGCCTGATATCAAAAACTATGAACCCTCATTGATCAAACCCGACTGGTGGAAAGAAGATGAATATTGTGAATATCACCGCGAAAAAAGGACCTAAAACATCTAGATGTCGGACACTCAAAAATTTCATTCAAGACCTCATTGAACAAGGAATCACTTCAATAGACAATCCACAAGGAAAGATAAATGTTGATCATACCATATTTAAAACTCCCTTGCAAGATCATTACAAAGGAAAAGCCTCCAATTTAGGGAACAACAATAATGCTAATTATGTCAGCATTAAACGTGATTATAACACTATTATCCTTAATGTAAGACCCTTTGATGATCGCATTGCCACCATTACCATAAATAAGAAAAGTTTAGAATGTGTTGTCACCACTCACAGAGCCAAGATAACCCTTCGAGGACCTCCTTCCAATCCGAAACCATGAAGCCAGTACAATCTCCTAGACCAACTAGGGAACACTCCCACATAGATTTCCATCCTAGAACTCCTTTACATATCTCCTCAACACAAAGCTATCCTTGATAAAGCCTTGCAAGAAGCATTCATACCCGCTAATCTAGATGTCAATGAATTTCAGGCCATGGTTGGATACCTAGCTATGCCACACCTTGTCACCTTTTTTGAACAAGACTTTACTGCACAAAAGATAGATCATAACGATGCCCTACACTTCAAAGTTTGTGTTAATAAACATAAGATTAGATGAGTCCTAGTAGACGGTGGAGCAGGTTTGAACGTTTTCTCACTAAAATTGGTGAAAGCATTGGGATACTCTGAGAGTTGCATAGATCAAACCATGAAAATTGTTATCAAAGCCTATGATGATGTTGAACGCTCATCTAAAGGAGTCATTTTTCTTCCCATAAAAGTTGGTCCAACTATGCAAAATACAATTTTTCATGTCTTGGATATGGATTTACACTACAACCTTCTCCTTGGCCTCCCATGGATTCATGCCATGAAGGCTTTACCCTCCACATATTGTCAATGCCTCAAGTTTCCATATAATGGCACTTAAATTACTATTCATGGTGATCCTAATCCTTTTTAGTATTGCATTAACTTGAGAGGATTTGTTGAGCATCAGGTTCCCATAAATTGAGAGGCCTCATCCTCTGCTTCATCCCCCTAAATTGATCCATATGACCTCATTAAATCATCCACTCCATTCACCGCACCATCGAACCCTAAGGTCCAAGTCTGTGATATGGGATGTGGAGAATATCATATGGATAATTTACCAGCAAAAGACAATGCTAATGCTGTTGAGAAGGTTCAAATTTCCTACACTGATGTCAAGACAGTTGCAGAAAGAATACAAAAAGATGGTCATGCTCAGATTGAAACCTTTTGGGATCCTAATGATATATCTGCCTTTTCCCTATTTGCCTCCACTCAATCCTTTCATGACCATGATAGCCCCATGTTTAACTAGGATATCTATGATAACCCATTCTTTGATCTAGACCCCACTAAGGATATACAATCACCACCCTTCCATCTCGCCTACCCTAGGCTAGGATATGCATTTTCTACTGTCACTATTACTAAGCCATCTTGCCAAGTTGTTAAGGATGTGCAAGCCTCCTTTGAAACTAGCAGTACTAAAAAGGATAGTCCCAAAAACTCTATCGAGGGTGTTTCCACTCCTTGTCATACACCAAACATTCTCGTCACTCCATCCATATCACTCACATCCATCTGCATCATAGACATGGATCAACAAGTCATATCTCAAGAAAATAACAAGGATAAAGCTCAAGAATTAAAGGTGAAAGTGCCTTTCACAAATGGAGATCCAGAATACAAAGAAAGAATGATCAAGAAAAGTCCTTTAGCCAACTTTAGCCAAATTCAAAAGCTATTGGATGAGTCAAAGATACAAATAAAAGTTAAGATTGAAAGAAAGCAAAATTATGCCTCTTCATAAAAAATAACTGGGGGTATCTATCAAAAGAATGAAAGTAAGAATGAATTGATCTCCAACTATGCCTCTCCATCAAAAATAACTGGGGGCATCTATCAAAGCAGAATTCCAAAAGAAGAGCTTGTTGATCCAATGTCTCCACCATCACTTTTACTCATTCCATCCATCTGTACTCACCCATCTGTCATGTCTTTCAACTTCCATTGGCGATTTTTTTCAATGTACCTTTGACGATGACCCCTTCACATACTCTAGCTCATTGGTCGCCCAAACTCCTTTTCGCCTAAAGCTTGATGGCCCATGTAGTGTGTACATTAGGGATCATACCATAGCCTCTTTTGTCTACCACATCTATCTCCCTTCATATTTGCCACTTGCACTCCTCATCTAGATTAGGTCCTTTTATCTAACATAGTCATCCAAGTAGAATCAAGGTATCATCACAACAACATATGAATCTAGTGCTTATCGATTCTCTACTCCTGAAAGTGAACCGTTGCTTGAGCCTATCAACAACATGCACCTTTGCAAATATTACACCTAATTCTCATAATATCCCATCAAAAAGTCAAAAAATCCAAAAAAATGAAAAAAAAAAAAAAATAGTCACCCTAATGAAAATCAGGCAAACAGGCGTCTTGGTGACAACAAAAAAATAAAAAAATAGTAAAGAGAAATAATTCGTCCAAAAGTGAAAACCACTTTAGTGGCACTTTAGATAAGTACAATAGTGAAAACCTAGCAAATAGGGGCCACATGTAATTAGTCTATACTCCTTTGTCTACTATCACTCTACTTGGTCTTCCATCCTTTGCCCATCCATTCGAGCATATATCCTTCATAAAGATTTGGCATCCTCTCATGGCCTAAGAACCACATATATTTAGCATCCTTCACTTTCATGATCATCCTTTGCATCCATCGATCCCCTCACGTATAATAAGTTGGTCCCATACTTGACTAGGGGAAATTTCTTGACTTATGTCTTCATGGGAAGTAACACATGGTATCAACCTTTTAAAACATCATAAATCCAAAAAAAATCATAAAATGTCAAAACCCAAAAACATCATAAAACATAGAACTTCCAAAAAATAGAGTTAGAGTTAGAGTTTGAGTCTAAGTCAGTTTGTGTTAATAGGGTTGAACTACGTTGTCTCTGTGCATTTGCTACATAGGCAAGGCTCATCTACAATGGAACCCCAAGACATTAGGTTAGTCCTTTTAGGTTTGCTCAAATAAAATTATGACTTAGTCCTTTGTTAAATAAAACAAAGTCAAGCCATGTCGAACTACGAGGTCTTTGCGTGTATAATGTAGGCAAGGCCATCGATCGATGAGCCCCTGAGGCCATAGATCAGTCCTTTAGGGTTTTTCAAGTCTATTCATGTTCTTTAGGCATGCGTAGATATTTCTAGTAGGCATGCGTAGATACGTCTATATGCATATACTTATGCATGTAATTACTCGTGTATGAGTTCATCATAGACATGCGTATATGTATGTATATATACATCCCATGTATATATATCATTGATTGTACTCTTAAAGAAGTACTAAAAAACACAAAGAAACTCGAACACTTATTTCAAGCATGACCTCATAATCAAGAAAACAACTCCTAAATAATAAAACCAAGGTATCTTACCTTTTTCCCATATCTATTGACTTGACTATTCTAAAAGTGAGTGTGTGAAAGATCAATTAGACTCTTTTAAAGGTTTCTAGACTAAAACTCTTCTCCTGAGTGATACTTCCCCTCCCTTTCGAAGGCATGAACCTGCACGTACAACCAACTTGGCACATTTGCAAAGGTAGTCAATTGATCACAAAACAGTCTTGCAACATATATTCTATAGTCAAAATTAAGACACACACACACACACACACACATATATATATAAAACATCAATTTGAATCAACCATTTAGTCATTATATTTCCAATGTTTCATACAAACAAAGTACATTCACATTTATTTCCATTGAAGTTACAAACACACACATATGCAAGTATTTTATCTAGCTAGGTAATAGTAATTAGGTAATATACTATGAGGTGTAACATATTCCCACCCTTGTGAATCATCGTCCCTGATGATATTATGTAGCAAACATAAATAAAACATAACACTTAATATCATTTTCAAGAACTCTCAAAAGCATGTAAAACATGTGGAAACTTTGCTCTATTTCAGCATAGTCTTCCCCAAAGTAGAATCTTCTGCGTACTGGTCCCACTGGACTTTGCACTATAGAACCTCTTTATTACGTAAGTGAAGCTTACACATTCCAAGCACCTTAATAGGTTCAATTGTTACAACTCCAGGGTCCTATACCTATAAATCATTCCAATCAATGACTTGATTATCACCTGATATACACTTCTTTAGGTATGAGACATGAAAGACATTATGCATCCGGGCAAGAGCTGGTGGCAATGCTATTCGGTAAGCAACATGGTTTACTTCTTCTAGAACCTCAAATGGATCCATGTATTGCAGAGCTAGTTTGGACAACTTTCCAAACTTGATGGAACTCTTTTGAGGTTTTACTCTCAACAACACCTTTTCCCCTACTTCAAATTTTCTAGGTACTCTCTTAGATTTTGCATAGCTTTTCTATCTATCATTGGCTTCAACTAGCCTTTCTTAATAATTCCAACTTTCTCTTCCATTTATAACATCTCTAGTCCAAGAATTATTCTATCCTTAAGCTTATCCCAATTTATAGGATTCTGACAATTTCGACCATATAATGCTTCAAAAGGAGCCATCTTAATCATAGAATGATAGGAATTGTTATACACAAACTCCATTAAAGGAAGTAATATCCCCACTTCTATTGTTGATCCATGCAATACATTCTTAGTAGATCTTCTAATACTTGATTCATCCTTTCAGTTTGCCCATCTATCTTTGGATGATATACAAAACTTATATTTAATTGAGATCCAAGTGAGGAAAACAAGGTTTTCCAAAACCTAGATGTCACACGAGCATCCCTATCTGAAATAATCTTTTCAAGAATCTCATGTAATCTAAAAACCTCTTGAACACAATTTTGAGCTATGATAGAAGCTCCATCTGCTAAATTTCTAGGAATAAAATGCATTATTTTGGTAAGTTTTTCCACTACCACCAAAATTGCATTGTGCTTATTCCTTGACATAGGAATACCCTGCACAAATTCCATACTAATGACTTACCACTTATTCTTAGGAACATCATGAGGATATAAAAGACCTATTGGGTGATGATGTTCATATTTCACCCTTTGACACTCTAAGCATCTTGCGGATTATCCATGAGTGCTTGCTTAACTTTATCATAGTACTTGTCATCCTTGGATTTCTGCAATACTTGACCCTTAAGTCAGTTTGAATGGATACCATTAAGGCAATATTCCTTCTACGACTTAGGGCATCGACAACCCGATTTTCTTTTCCCTTGATATAGTTGATAGATAAATCATAATCATATATCAACTCTAGCCATCTACGTTGTTGTGCATTCAAATTGGGTTGAGTAAACAAATACTTAAGACCATGGTGACTAGTCTTTAGTTCAAAAGGTTTCTTAAGTAAATAATGTCTCCACATTTGTAATGCATGAATAATTATTGCTAATTCTAAATAATGCGATGCATAATTTTGCTCATAGGGCTTCAACTCTCATGATTCATAAGCTATGACCTTCCTTTATTGCATCAACACTCCACCGATTCCTTCTCCTGACACATTTGTGATGACAATAAAGTCACCCTCCAGATTTGGTACTTTCAATATTAGAGTTGTATTCAACTTCTCCTTGAGTAGATCAAATGTCACTTGACATTTTTTCGTCCAGTCAAACTTCTTTCCTCTCCTTTGCAATGAAGTAATAGGAAAATCTATCTTGGAAAAGTTTACAACAAAATTTTGATAGTAGCTAGTCAAACCCATGAAACTTCTAACCTCTAGTACGTTCTTAAGTTCTAGCCATTCTAACACCACTTTTATTTTAGTTGGATCCACTAAAATTCTCTTAGCTGAAATTACGTGACCCAAATATTGCACCTTCTTTTGAAAGAAAGCACGCTTAGAGAGTTTCCCATACAGTTTATGTTCTCTTAACCATTTGAGAACTATCTCTAAATGTTTCTAGTGCTCCTCTTCATCCTTGGAATAAATTAAGATATCATCCAAGAATGCTAAAACAAACCTATCCAAAGAATCCCTAAAAACATTTTTCATCAGGTTCATAAATGTCATAGGTGCATTAGTAAGTTCAAAAGGTAATACTGTAAACTCATATCATGTTTGTATCTCGTTCTAAAGGTAGTTTTGAATATTTCTTCATCCTTGATTCTTAGTTGATGGTATCTTGATCGAAAATCAATCTTTGAAAACACAACCACTCCTTGCATTTGATCAAAAAGATCATCGATACATGGCAATGGATATTTATTCTTTATCACTGATTTTTTAAGCATTCGATAATCAATACACAAGCGCAATGTTCCATCCTTCTTCACAAAGATTACTGGCACTCCCCAAGGTAAAACATTAGGTCTTATCAATCCCTTAGATAATAACTCCTCCAACTGTGCCTTGAGTTCCATTAATTTTGTAGTAGTCATTCTATAAGGCACCTTGAAAATAGGTTCATATCCCAGTACAATGTCAATAGAGAAATTGAATACCCTCTTGGGAGGTAATTTGGGTAACTCATCTAGAAATACATCCACAATTTTTTGTAAAATGGGATACCTCTCCATATCCATTTCTCTAGATTCCACCATTTCTCCATCTTCAATCTATAGAGAATCTTTTAGTTCATAATCCATGACATTATCTTAAGGAGTGACTTCCTTAAGTTCTTCTATTTTGACTACAAATAGTTGGAAACCTTTCTTTTTCACCCTACACATTTGCATGGCAAAAATCTGTCGTAATTTAATCTCTCTTGGTGTTCCTTGTGATGTCACCTAATATCCTAAATCATCAAGACACTCTACTATCTTGGAATGAAAATCCAATTTGGCTCTATGTTTCCATATCCAATTCATTCCTAAAATGACATCATAAGATCCTAGGGGTGCTATGTAAAAGTTTACTTCAGTTGAGAAACTAGGAAGTTCTACCCTTGCTTCGAATAAGCATTGCTTCACTGTTGCTCTTGTTTGGTTTGCATACTCAACAACCCAAGACTTTTCCATAAATTTTGATTTTATAGATATTTGATTAGCTAATCTAGGTGAAACAAATTTTTTTGTTGCTCTAGTATCAATAAGTACAAACATAGGTATACCAAACAAAATACATGAAGTTTCCATTGGCATGACTTGATATTCAACTTGTCGATTATCCAAGGCTACATGGATCTTCTATTGGAATGCAGTTCGTTGTGGAGGAAGATTTCCCATTTTATTGAGATCCTAAAGGCTTGTTGGGACATTAAGCAACATAACGATCCCCTCCACAAGTATAACATCCTTCTATAGGTCCCTTCTTTTTTGTTGACTTGTCAAATTGACTGACATTCCCTCTAGTATTGTTGATATTGTTGTTGTTTCCTCGACGATCTCTTCTTGGTTCATTCCAGTTGTTATGAGATCTCTTATTTCCTTGCCTTGGAGATTCTTATGTTCCAACAAACTTCCTTATAACTCGATTTACTTGAGGCCCACCAAACTTCTTTCAGTTTCTATTCTCCAAGTGGATTAAAATGGCTTTGAGATTCTACTCTTGTTTGATCACTTTTTCATATACTAGATCCATAGTATTTGGACCATGTACATCTACTTCACCACCAATCGAGTTATTCAACCCCATGATGAACATTCTAATACAATTCTTTTTTATCCTTTTGGTACATTGGCACATACTTTAGAAAACAAGTGAACTTTTCCCAGTAATCGTTCACCGACATATCACCTTATCTCAAATTTTGGAAATCAGTCAATTTTTGGTCATAAAAGAGTTGGGGTAGCTATCTTTTCTGAAATATTTCAACAAACTCATTCCAAGTTAAAGTTAGAGAACTAAGACCAAGTTCCATCTTTTTGTCCATCCACCAGTTAGAAGCTTCTCTTGCTAACTAAAACACACCCCAAATGACTTTGGTGACTTTAGAATAGTTTCTGATCTCAAAATATTTCTCCATCTGATTTAGCCAAGCATTAGCCTCATCTCCATTGGTGATTCTCTCAAATTTTGGTAGGGTAAATTTTCTCATATCCCTAAATAACTCAATTGCCACATGTTTTCTTTTACTACTTTCATATTTGGATAAAGATTCTTCTTCCCTATGTTGATTTGATTGGTTAAGGTCATGAGAATTATCCCCCTCATCCTCATTAGGTATTTATTCCTCTCCACCTATTGGAACTTCCTGATCTTCTTTTTCTTTCATTTTCACTTCTTGTTCAATATTTTCTATCTTGCCCTAGTTTCATCCATGATGGCCAAGATACAATCCAACTTGGTTTCAGTATTATTTGGACCTTGTCCAACTTCCTGACTTTCTCCAGGATTAGTCCTTGTTCTTACCATCTTTTCAAGAAAAAGTTATACCTGAAGGTTCATCTATATTAGATCCTATCATAGTTCACTTAATCTATTGAAAACTTTTCAAAAGAACAAACATTCACATATAAGAAATTCTATTTTGCTCACAATTTTTTCTATAGAAAATAACTTTTCATTTATTCATAAGGATTTCAATTCCCTTTCTATTTACATTAAATGACTATTTAAGTAGTCAAGAGGAGAGTATCCATCAGATTCACTCTCAAATACATAACTTAATGGGGTATACCCTTGATACTTTTGTTCATCTCTATCCCAAAAAGGATAGTATCCCTTACATTTTTCTTCTGATACATAACTATGAGGTACATAACCTTATGAATCACCACTTGAGGCTATAACAATTATTTTAGCCATGGGTAAAATATGAGGATATCTAAACAATGTAGCTGGACTAATGCTACATTTTGAGGGCATATCCCTAGAAAGTTATAGTGAGTCTGATTTTTCTGGAGAGACAAGAGGTAGATAGTTGAAATTGACTTCATTTCTCGTCCTTCTCTTCTCTTGGCTAATTCACGATAGAGCGTGACTAATTGTCTCGATATCACTTAGCTAGATGGTGTTGCCATAGTTAGTTCCCCCTATAGTATGAACAAGGGCTTCCTTTTCCTTCTTGGATCTTAGGTAACACTCATTCCCAATTACTAACTTTCTTGTAGTTAACCTGAGACGCACCATCTTGGTACAAGAATTTACCAAACATTAGATTCACATAATGTTCGAAGGAAAAACATGGTGAGTACATAGGTTCCAGAGTTGAACCTGGTAGCTCTAATGCCACGTTATAACATTCCCCCTTGTTCTACACAGTAATTTTCCTATTTTTTACCATGAGTGAATTTAAACTACATGCCGAACACATAGCGATAAAATTTTTCTTTTCAAAACATGATAAAATGCACAAATGATAGAAACAAAATATATTTCATTTCATTAACGAATTGTACAATATTTCCAAAGAGATGATTTCATAATACAAATACAAAATACATTTTCCATCTTTCAAAGAAATGGATACAAGTTGCATAAATAGCTCAACTGGGCTCCATTGGCACT
Source organism: Sequoia sempervirens (assembly GCA_007258455.2). Classification (NCBI taxonomy): domain Eukaryota; kingdom Viridiplantae; phylum Streptophyta; class Pinopsida; order Cupressales; family Cupressaceae; genus Sequoia; species Sequoia sempervirens. The sequence continues at coordinate 107,447,142 of VDFB02000003.1, read as the reverse complement.
AGAAATACAAATGATCTAGGAAATCCCCTTACAAATCTTGGCTTGCCGGCTAAGAGGAGAAGCATCACTCAAGCGCTTTTCCACCATCCATAGACTAACTATAGTCCCCCAGACATCTACCATATATGGTAAGATGGCCCTACCCTTCGACAAAGAGCTTTGGTCTAAAAATCAAAAAATACTAGCCTATCTTGATCTGGCGTTGTGTCCTACATAACTAGAACTTTACCATACAACTCATCTATGTTCTACGTGTATGAAAATCTTGAACTAGAATGAAAATGGGGTAACATAATGAACTGATAGTGTAACCACTGGAAAATTACACCACTTTGGCCAAAGTGTTCATCACCCAATACTTCGAGTGGATGTCACATGCTCACCCACCATTCTAGCTTGATTTGTTAAGATCAATTATATTCTATGCATAGACAATTCCATCCATTGGATAATCTATAACCCTAGGAACAACCTATATTCACTAAGTTCACTAAGACTCCTCTAATAGGTTTAGCATGTATATCCATAACCTACCAAATCAAAACTAGCTTTAAGCTATAAAGACCCCACTCTATTGAGTAATTTTTACTATATCACTCAAATAATAGAGAACCAAACTATAAACAACAAGTGACTTTCTATTTCACAAAGGTTGTAGACAATCTTTCCCTAAAAGCATATTACTTTTCCAAACAACAAAAAAACAATTCATATAAACATTCAAGCATAAGAGATTAAGATTTAACATGCTTGTAAGTATAAAGCTCCAATAGATCTAGCTAGTTTCCAATCCTAGCCTCCCCAAATTAGCTTGCAACTTGGCAACAAAAAACTTCTACACTTCCCAAATTTACTCACAAATTATCACAATAAATCTCTTGCAAATTCACTCCTAAACTCTCCCTCATGTAAATATCACATAAACAGAGTATCTCTTAGAAAATAACACCAGAGAGCAGATATGTGTCCCTTTGAGGTAAAGAATACCTCTAAATATACACAAAAATCAACATCTACAAGATAGAAACAAGGTAGATGAATTGACACTTCTCAGCTTGTAGGATTCGACTCAACTTGGTAAACAAAAGGTGGTAGATTCTAAACTAAATATTCAACTTTATTTATACCAACTTCTACTTGACTTATTCTCCCATTTACTTTGGTTTCCATTGCTGGGCAGAGCTCACAAAATAGACTTCTAATGCAATGTAGATATTCATAATTTTTCGCCACATAAACTTCTTACGTGTTGTTGGTGTTTACATATTTAAGACCAAGTCAAGGCTTTTAAATGTATTTCATATAACTTTCAATACTATTGACTGTAGGGGCTGAGATATAACTCATAAACATGTTTGAGTCACTCAAGGACTCAAGCCTCCAGGATCATTTGCAAAAACCAACAACAACCTTCCACAAGAGGAAAAAAGAAAGAACATGAAATTGTAAGAATGGATGCAAGATGTGGCCAATTCAATACTCAAGATTGCAATGACACATTGGACTTACACAACACTCAACTGAGCTTTGGATGAATGATATGTACATATGAAGCCTTGCTTATATAGGTAAGGAGAGAGATAGGATTAGACAAGATCGTGATAAGTGTCTTAATCCTATCACATGAGACAACTAAGTCATAAACACCTCAATGCAAATATTAAATGCCTAGATAACTAAAAGCAAATAATGAGACATGACCCCATTATAACTAACTTCTAGAAATGACAACTAGGAAACTTAACTCCTAAGTAAACTATAATAATGTAAATAGGTCCTCACTAATAATTAGTTAGGAAATAACCCCATTCACACCAACATTGACCAAGTCTTATATCTTTTCCATTATATTATATTGCGTTCCATTTACAAGCATGATAATTCATAATAGATGTCAATAGTGTTGCTTAGTGCGCGCTTCATTGTTGTGCCAACATTATATGTGATGCACACTTTATACTATAGTATGTATAGTATGTGCTTTGGCATTTAAACATCAACAATATATATATCCGTGCTTATTATATATATATATATATATGTATAAGAGCAAATTTGCACCCTAGGTGCAATTCCCCTTTTTGCCTTATTACACTTTAGAAAACCTAAGTCGAAGGCTTAATTCACTTAAGCCCACTGATGGCGGTCCACTTGGTGCCTATTTTGTGTGTCGATGGAGGCATTTTTGTCGGGGATGCCTGCTGGCGCACATACGTCCGCGTGACACGCTTACGTCCTTGGAAGATTCCTGTGGCTGAGCCAACAAAGGCGTTACTCTTCCCATTGGCAGCAAAGTTGTAATGCCTCCTTCGGCCACCCAACCTCAATATGGCCATTTCTTTCCTCATTCCTTCATATTCAAGCCTTTGAACTTGCTTTAGAGGTTGGAAAACGGTTGGATAGAGGTTGGATGAAGATTGGAAGAACTCTACACTACATCAAGCTCTCATACTCTCATTCACAAGCTCATTTGCACTCACTTCCAAGCATTCCATAACAACAATATCACACTCCATCACGTCGGTAGAGCAAGTTTGGGACCATGCCATTGTAGTAGAGGCTTGAGTTCCTCTCATTTCTCCCCCAAGCAGCCTTGAGTGCTCTTGGTGGAGGTGGTAAGCTTCCCTCTCCTCTCCCCTATCATTTGGTTGAGTAGCATAGTACTGTTTTTGAAGTGCTTGTGTATTATCATTCCTTTATCTTTTCCATTGGCTATCCATGGAGGTGGGAACACCTAAACGGGGGTCTGATTGAGGCAGGCCCCTATACAACCACCCCCCAACATTCTCTCTCTTGTTGTGTGTAGGTACGTGAGCTCTTGGAGGATCAATTGGCGAATGAGTTCATTGGTGAAATTCTCCTCATCTTTATCACTTTTGCTTATTTGCTTTATAACATTAGAGATTACTTGGTTTATTTAATCACATCATTCTGGCCTTTTAGTTAACTAGCTAGGCTGATAAGTCGTTTTAGTGTGTTTAACCTCATCTTAGCCGTTATCTGACCATACGGACCACAACGTGTTCCTGAGACGCCAGCGCGTCGCGCTGTCGTCTGAAGTCTGCGCTGACATCCTTTAGCAGAGAGCTCCCTGAGGCGCAGAGTTAGACCTTTAGATCGACTCGCTTAGCCCCACATTAAAAATCAGATTGCAGAGTGATCATAGGATCCTAGGAGTCCTCATCATTCCCATCCTCACACCCTAAACATACACTTAGTTGAGGTAAGTTAGGGCAGCCTCTCGTGTCTCAACCCTCCATGACCTGGGGTCTTGCATGCGGTGGTCCCCCTCTCTTACAATATATATATATATATATTCCAGTATACATATATATATAAATAAATTAACATATTATATATATCAACTCATATGATTGCAAATATACTTCATTCAATATTTGAATACATAAACTTATATCCATTTTCTATTCAAATTAATATCACACTTGTATATATATATTTATATATATATATTAATTAATATACTTGTATGGGATTTCCTTCATGTCAATACATACATGTATATCAATACACACACACACATATATAATTACCTTCAAAAATACATAAAAGCAATAATATCGACTGACATATATACACTAAATATATATATACATATATATATATATTCATGTCACTTTATCCATTCAATGTTCTTGTACATATGGGTAATTCGCCCATAAGCATGCATAGATACATCTATCTATGTATACTTATGCACGTAATTACTCATGTGTACGCGTCTATGTATGTATATGTACATCCTATGTATATATCTCATCGATTGTATATATCTCATCGATTGTACTCTTAAATAAGTACTCAAAAACACGAAGAAACTCAAACACTTATTTCAAGCATGACCTCACAATCAACAAAAGCTCTCCTAAGCAATCAAACCAATGTATCTTACCTTTTTCCCGTATCTATTGACTTGAATATTTCAAAAGTGAGTGTGTGAAAGCTTAGTTAGACTCTTTTGAGGGTTTCTAGACCAAAACTCTTCTCCTAAGTGATACTTCCCCTCCCTTCCAAAGGCGTGAACTTGCACCTACAACCAACTTGGTACATTTGCAAAGGTAGTCAATTGATCACAAACTAATCACTTGCAACATATATTCTATAGTTAGAATGAATACATATATATAACATAAATTAACATCAATTTGAATCAACTATTTATTCATTATATTTCCAATTATTCATACAAACAAAGTAAAATCAGGGATAGCTTGCCTCTCATGACTAAAAAATTGAGGACTTTTGTGATAGAGTGCAAGCAGGTTGTTGGTGCCATCTTAATGGTCTTAGGTTGGGATTGGATTGAATTTCATGCAATGGATCTACCTCATGAAGTTGATTCAAGGTTTGTCTCTAATCTTATTGATGTTCTCTGTTGTGTTAAAATGGTGAAATTTTTAGTAGGAACTTATTTTCTACCACATACTTACCCCCTTTCTACTCTGCAATTAACCCTTGAAAGCTATGACATCTTGCATGGCTCAAATTTGATCGGGGGGGGGGGGTCCTTTGTCACCAACATTTATTGTCAAATAGGTGTCTCTCAACCCTCCTTTGTTTGATGGCCCATGGTTTAATCAAGGATTTTCTACATGAATTTAATTATTGTTTAAATAGGATGAGAAATCATTATGGCAATTTTGTGTGTGATATGATAGAAAATCTCTTTAATGCTATGTGCTTCCTCATTTGACATGCTCTTGTTGAGCCTTACTTTCCTCCTCTAGTTGATATTGCTTCTTCTACTATAAGTGGCACCTAATTTCTCATTCTACATTGTATCTTGGTGGCGGGGGGGCCTCCAAATTGCTCTACTATGGTTTTTTTGGTATTTTGGTAGCTTGCTACTTTGTTTGTCAATGGTTATGCTGAGGGGCTTCTTTTTGGATTCCTTTCAATCTCACAATTCCTCTTGGTTTCCTCTTGGGTGTTTCTCTTTCTTATCTCAATATCATTTTTGCAGGCTTCTCAATTTTGGTTCTGGCACAATATATGCATGTTCTACCACTGGGTTTCATTGGTTTTAGATTCTAGAGGGCCCATACTTTTGCTTTCGGACTAATGTCTTCTTATTTTTGTTTTGGTCAATGTTTGATGCACGTACATTCAATGTATCTACTCTCCAAAGCTCTGAATTGTAAAGTTGTAGTGTTTATTATTTCCTTTTGTAATATATCTCCCTTTTTGTAAGGCATTTTCTCTTCTCCTAAGGAGCTTCAAATTGTAAACTTGAGTTGTAATCCTTTCTTATTAATAAAGTTTAGTGGAAATGCCACATTTATGGAAAAAAAAGTGCATTCACATTTATTTCCATTGAAGTTACAAACACATGCATATGAAAGTATTTTATCTAGCTAGGTAATAGCAACTAGCGAAATATACTACAGGGTGTAACACTTCCTCTCTAATCTAGGTGCAAGAGTGTTGGAGAAATCCAACATTGTATAAACCTACAATTGATCATATTTTAATTATTTCCAAGGGAAGGGTAAGAAGAACCTATATTAGAGAGGAAGTGATGCACCTAGATTAAAATATGATTCTTCCTACCCATTATAGCATAGATAAGTGAATAAACTGCCATGAGGATTCACACAAATCTCTATTTTATCAACTCCTAGAGGTGTGCATGGAGGTTAGGTTTGAAAAAACCCAAAAGTGAAAATAAGTATCCACAATAAACTCCTACAAACATGTTTAACACAACATATAGACATATAAGATAACAAATAATCATTCAAATATAGAGGTAAATACATTCACATAGGGTGTACGAAGTGAGAAGAGGTGAAGATGAAAATATTATTCATTCAAAGGCATGGAGCCTATTTTATAAAAGGAGACCTACAAAAGTGCATAACTCTCATAGAGAAAACTAAAAAGAAGACCTCTACAAAGAACATAAAAAATGCTTTTATACTTAAAGCATAATAGAACTAATGATGCAAACCCTAATCCTAACTGCCTATAGAGAATGAAGAGGAACAAACATCTGGCAACACAATCTAGTTTGTAGACATAGAGACGAAATATTTGATGGAATGAGGATGGTGGAACATCGATGGTTTATAGATTGAGTGTGAAATCCCCATGAAATCCACTACAAAGGACATCCATAAGTGTTTGACATGATAGAAAGCACTTTGTAGGATGCTAAAAGAAGCATGGTGTTGCATAGATTTGATCCACAAAGCATTGAAGAACATTGAATGTGTGATAGAAGATTTGTAGGCTAGAGAAAATGTAGATGGAGAGATTTTTGAGAATTAATGGAGATTCTGAGTTGAAATTTTTACCCTTTGCCCCGTTGCTAAGATTCAATGCCCATCCTCCTATGTCACTTTATCAGATTTTTATTTTTACATATTGTGAGAATCTAACCCTCATTTGGATACAATAAGAAATTAGGATACATCAAGACATATCTGAACACCCTTGAAAATTATCACAAATCTGAATACACATGCAATCCTTACAACATTAAACCTTGTAGGAAAAAGGTCAATGTTGGGTTAGGGCCTCCATCAACCTTAGGTAGAAAAGTATTGGGATCAAGAACTTATGTGTTTCCCTCTTTGATATAATTCAATTAGAAAGTCCCAATGATGACATCAACAAGTAAGTATGATGATGTCAATGATGATGTCAAGGTGAAAAGGAATGGCTTTGTGTGGGATGATGTCATCAAGGGTGGATGATGTTAGCAAAGGCTATGGTGACATAAGAATGAGATAGGGAGACAAAAAAATTGAGGGGAAGTGGATATGCAAAATAATCTTATTGAACTAGATGAAACCACTTGATATGAGGTAGATCAAATGGGAAATTCCACAAGGGGAGGCTTGATTAGGATATGCAAAAAATTGGGCTCCATCAAAAACATGTAGAACTTTGATCGACAACTACCTGCATCATTAGACTTAGTCATTTTTGTGATTCAACCAAATGTGGAAAAGACATCAGTATTGAGCCCTTGTGGGAATTCAAGCCTCATTTGCAACTACAATAAAACCATCAACATCTGCACGTCCTTAATTATATTTGGTGCACCATAAAATAGGATGCATATGAAACTTCCACAAATCTTCAACTTGCAAGATTTTAACTTCCATCAAGCCTTATGAAAAAGATATCAACATGAGAACCCTTAACTTTGAACCTGAGATGGAAACCTCTATAAATTTGGTGCACCATAAAATCCCCACAAACTTACCACTTGTGGGACTTTTACCTCCAACTAGATCTGTGTGAGAAGATGATATCCATCTTCCCGCAAGTTATACTTAGCCACTTTTTTTATCCTCCCCCATATACGGGAAAGAAAAATCTCCCTTTTTAAAGCAATCAAGGCAATTAGGAATTGCAGGGATTTCAAAAATATTTGGATGGACATGAAATCTCTACAATGTGCAAATGGGACCAAAATCCTTGCAATCACATAACTTGGTCAATTCAGCTCAAAAAATCTATAGATTTGGAATATAGGTACCATTTGGCTTCTTTACAAGATGGTAAGCTGAAAAGTTCCCAACACTTAACCAATATTAATATTCTTGCATTTGGGTGAATGATCAAGGGGAAAGCAAGGAGATACCATAACACAAGCACAATTGACCCAAATAGCCATAAAGATTGCTCAAATCGGTTATTAATAGTTCATGAATTTTAGTATTTCAACCTACCATGTTCACTGAAAGTTTTAAGACTTATACATCTTTTATATCTTTCATGCATCTTAAGCTAGACTTTAGTATGTGGAAATATAATTATGATATGATGGTATTTGTATATGTGGATATATGATTGTTAATAAAATTTAATTTGATTATATGCTTGATTCATGATTATTAATGATGTGTATGCTTTAGGATGAAACAAACCTTTTGTAGCTAAGGTGAACTATAACCTGTAACAATTGGATTTATAGCCCATAACATAAGACCGTGGCCAGTTGTAGGGGAGAAGCTAGAACTTGAAATGTGACAACTCTAGGAAGGAATAAAGACGACCATTGAATCGTCAAACTGTGAGTCACCACCAACACTGAATAAGATGTCAAGATGAAGGAGTCTACTATGAGTGGGAAAGCTTAATGATGTGACAGTTTGCATAGAGCATGTCTCTAACATACCATTAAGGTAGAGTTATAGTTTAAATTCTCTTCTTTTGTCTTTTTCAATTATGGTTATCAATTACATAGACTAGTCCTCTCCCTATTCTTGACGAAGAGTGGACATATGCATTTATGTTATGTTTGTAGGTCTTGTATGAATAAAAATCCTCTTGTGCCTATATATTAGGATCAATGGTTGAGGAGAAAATCTAGTTTTTAGTTCTAGTTTTTGGATTGTTTTACCAGACAATACTTCATTGTTATTATTTTTTTGTTATTTAGTTGTAATGGATATGTATCTCTAAATGGGAAACATTTTGAAGATTCTTGTCAAAATGTAATAAGTTTAGTTTTTATGCAATAAAGGAGTTTAGTTACTATCATGATTTAATGATTAGTAGTACATATTTAATATCTCCTGTGGGTGCAACAACTCGAGCAAGGGCCACTTAGGGTATTGCCAACCCATCCTATTTTTTGCATTAGATTAGATGTGATATTATTGTGTCCATTTATATAAATTCTCACTCATATGAATGTGAATTCCATGAATGATGTATTGTAGTATGAATTACATTCTGTAACATTATGTTGAGTTAGTCTCCAGAGAATTTAGGAGTCAGAAGTCAGTAATGTTAGTTAGTTGCAAGTTCAGATTCAATAGTTAGAATTTACAACATTAAGCAAAAGGTACCTATAGCATAAGCAACAAATTCATGTTGTTTCCCTTGTTTTGTAATTTGATAATTTACTTTCCTTTCCAACCTTTATAGTTTCCATTACATGTTTGACCACCTATGTTTCATTGATATAGGGCATAGTTAAGATCCTTGAATGCACATATAGTGCCAACACTACCAAAAGCTTACAAGTTCTAGTTGATAATTTAATGAAGCATTTGTGAGGGTTTGGTGAACTATTTAGTTAGGAACATCTCCTCTGAATTGTGTGTCCACTCATGAACACCAAGTTAATTGAACATTAGAAAGGCCTTACATTTTTTCCGTTGTTGTCGGGGCTGGTGCTAAGTTCAAGATTCTCTTGTGTAATTTCAAGCTTTTATAGTTTATTGTTTTTTATTTAAACATTAGGGTAATTCGGTTTGAACTCACCAACAACAACATTATTTACTAACAATGTGTAGGAAATATTGATCCAAAGAGTCATAATATTTGTATGTAGAGGTAATGAGATGCTTTGGGAAGATTTTTTTCCACATCACACGAAGCATTAGTGGATACTGGTGGATAAATTGAACAAAGTGAGGGTTTTCCTAAAGAAGAATCATCCCTAACACCATTACCCACACCAAATATAAAGGAGACTTCCCACATACACATGAACATAATGGATGATGCAACTGTAGAAGACCCACTGGAGCATGTAACCTGAGTTCCCCATTGTCAACCAAGAGAGAGAAATTGATTTGAAGAACATACCTCCTTTAGCATTACCTGTCTTCTATGGATTGGTCATGGAGGATCTAGATATCTTCGTTTTTGAGTTTGATACGCTATGCAAAAGTTATGATTGTACCATAGATACACACAGGCTTAAACTATTTCCAACAATAATGAAGGATGTTTCTCTGAGATGGTTTATGGGTTTGGGAAGAGATGTTGTTCCAAATTGGAATTTCATGAAGACAAAGTTCCTAGAAAAGTACTAGGATTATTGTAGAGGAATAGATAGAAAGAGGGATGAAATATTTAGGATGTCACAAAAGGAAGATGAATCCTTGGAAGACTATATGGAGAGGTTTTAGTTCAGCCTTAAGAAATCCCACCAAAATAGACTCTCTAATGAGTCCTTAAAGTTGATATTCTTGAGAGGGATTAGTGAGGATGCACTTAACCTCATTGGGGTGGGAGTATCTCATAGGAACCATTTAAGGAAATCTAAAAAGCATGCAAGAACTATTCAAGGTCTTTCACCAAGAAGGTTAGAGGAGACATGACATCTTCCATCCGAAAGTCACCTAATGGAGTCTCTAGAATAGAGTAGAGCAAACTTCTATCAAATATAAAGGAGGATATCATCAACCACTTGGATACACAATTAGACACCCTTTATGTGAAAAAGAAGCTAGAGGTAGAAGCAACCCTTATAGAATACTTTCCACATTGTAGATAGAGAAAGACTAATTTCAAGTGCAAGGTGGCAAGTATCTATGAAGATAAGCAAGGGACATGATAATTTCATGCATTGGAAGGTGAATATGGACAAGTATTCTACATAGATCAAAGGAAACAATGGGAGCCAAGACAAGGTATGCCCCAAGAACCTTTGAATTATAACATATCATTTCCTAGTAAGAATGCAAATTTTCCTAGTTGGAACCCTCAATCTTGGGCCAATATGCAAAACCAACAATGGTCAATGCCTCAATCCAATTGGAACCAATAAAAAAAACATGTGGCCACCACAAAATTACCAAGGATCTAACTACAATTCTCAATGGCCACCCCAACAAAACCAGTGGCAAAAAGGTTAGTAGTGGAAAAATCAAAACATGAATTATCAATAGCCACAACAACCCTTGCAACCACAACAACAAGCCATTATGCCAAACCTAACAAATTTAACCATATCCACCTAGAGTACCTCAGTTGCCAACACAACCTACACTTAACCCCAATAACAAGCTTGTTCAATAGGATTATACTAACAAAGCTATTCAATACCTTAATTATGGGGTTGAGGTGAGTGATGTCCACCTCATATCAGGGAAAATGTTGGTTGGGCCTTCATCTCCTCATATCATTGAATTAATTGACAAGGAGCTCCCAACAAAGGCCTTGGACAAAAAATATAAGGAACCTAAGTCAAATGAGCTTAACCCAAACAATCTAAGTTCAGATCCTCCATTACCTAAAAGATTAGCATATCAAAGACATCAAACACAAGTTGAAACTAATTTGTTGGGATGGCTAAAAAATGTTTGCATCAAAATACCCCTTATCCAGCCCATTAAGGAAATTCCTAATTATACTAAAATAGTGAGATATTTATGCCTCTAAAAGCTAGGCATGAAGTGAAAAGACCCTCAGGTTGTACATGTCTTAGGACAACTTGTGGACATTATGTTGGGAAACATAACTGTCCTTAAGTATGTAGATCTTGGAAGCCCTGTAGTAGATGTCAAAATAAATGGAACTCTCATTAAAAATACCTTAATTGAATTAGGTGCAGTTATTAATGTAATGACCAAAGAGACCATGAAATTATTATATTTGATAGAATTTAGACCTACACCTACTATGCTATAATTGGAGGATAGGTCTATAGTTAAACCTGGGGGTATCATTGAAGACTTGGTAATAAGATTGGATTTTCTGGAGTATCTTGTAGACTTTATGGTATTGTAGCCTAAAGCTAATCTTGCAGGCTATCCCCTAATATTAGGAAGACCTTGGCTGGAAACAACAGATACCTTCATAGGTTACAGGTTTGGGAATATGATCATTTATAATGAAAATATGACTAAGAAATTAGTTCTATATCCACCAACCTAGCCACATGCAGACCAAGAACAAACTACTTGGCCTACCCTAGATGAGGAAGATCAGTACTCCTTACAAGCCCTGATGACTATTGAACACAACCCCTTGTTATAAAACTAAGATGAAGATGGCCTGATAGCAAACATCATGCATAATAACTATTCTAAGGACTCACAACATCATGAATTTATAATATGTCTGTAGGATCCTCTACAAAATATGATCCTTTACAATTCATTTGAGTCAGTTTCCAAAATTTTCCAGAATTTTTTACCACACCAATGTTTTCCAAACATAGCAGGACTTGACATTTCCTCTATTCAAACAACATCCTTGACATTAGAGATAATTTCGTGGAAAACATTAAATGTTAACAGTCAATTGATTGATAGACCTCACCAATGAATGTGTTGCAAGAACACACAATAGCCTTTGCATTGGATTACTATGACATGAAGGGGATAGACCCAACATTATACATGCATAGGATTTACATCAATGATGGTTTTAAACCAACTAGATAACCCCAAAGGAGAATGAGCCCTGTAGTCCGTGATATAGTTAAATCAAAATTATAGAAATTGCTTGATGCGAGCTTTATCTAATCTGATAGTCAATGGGTTTCACACCTAGTAATTGTTCCTAAGAAGGGAGGGAAATGGAGAGTGTGTGTATACTACTGTGAATTGAATGTTGCAACTAGGAAGGACCATTTTCCACTCCCATTCAATGACCAAGTACTTGATTCATTAGTAGGCAAGTAGTATTTTTCCTTTTTGGATAGATTTAGTGGCTACAATCAAATTAAGATATCCCTAGAAGACCACGACAAGATAACTTTCACATGCTCTTGGGCTACATATGATTATTCTATCTTTCCGTTTGGGCTATGTAATGCATCAACCACCTTCTAGAGGGTAGTACTAAGCATATTCTCAGAATTTGCACATGATTCCATGGAGGTTTACTTGGATGATTTCACAACTTATGGGAATGCCTATGATAAAGCACTTGGTAATTTAGAGAAGGTACTAAAGAGGTGTCAAGAAAATAACTTGTCCCTAATTCATGAGAAATGCTACATCATGATGACTAAGGAAATTATATTAGGAAATTTTGTGTCAAATGAAGGAATTCAAGTAGAACCCAACAAAATTGAGGTGATATCAAAGACAAAAGGATGTTAGAAGTTTCCTTGGAAATGTTGGGTATTATAGGAGATTCATCCAAGAATTTAGAAAACTTGCAGCCCCACTATTTTTCTTATTTTCAAAAGATGTTGAATTTGAATGGACAGTTTCTTGTCAACATTCCTTTGAAGTACTCAAGGCAGCATTAACCAAAACCCCTATCTTGAGAGGACCAAATTAGAGCTTACCTTTCCATATCCATACAGATGCTTCTAATTTTTCCATAGGAGATGAACTTGGTTAGAAGGAAGGAAACAAAGAGTATGCCATATATGAAATCAATAAATATCTTCAAGGGACAAAACTCAACTATACAGTGACAGAGAAGGAGATGTTTGTAGTAGTTTATGCAATTAACGAATTCAAACATTACATTACAGGGTATTCAGTTTTAATACACACTGACTATACAATAATTAGGTATCACATGAACAAACCAGTGGTTGGTGGTAGGCTTATTTGGTGGTTATTGTTACTTCAAGAATTTAACATTACCATTGTGGATAAGCTAGGTAAAGAAAATGTAGTGGAAATTTTTCTATCTAGACTACCAACCAAATCAGAAGAAGGTGTTGTTGATGACTCATTACTGAATAAGCATTTATTTGATTTATCTCTGCATACACCTTGGTATGTAGATATTTCCAATTGTCTTGTAGTAGGATAGACACCACCCCGTTTCTCCGTAAGGGAAAAGATGCAGTTAGTTGACAAGATTTTTCCCTACTCATGAATAGTTGGATACTTATTCTACACAAGTCCAAACAACATAATGAGAAGATGCATCCAAGAAGATGAAGTATATGATATCCTTAGAGCATTCTGTGATGAACTATGTGGGGGACACTTTGTAGCAAAGAGGATAGCTCTTAAAATTCTCAATAATAGCTATTATTGGCCAACTCTTCATAAAGATGAAATGAAATATACCAAAAGCTATGATAGATGTCAAAGAATGTGAAGTCCAACAAAAATAAATGAAATTCCATAACAACCACAAATAGCAATAGCATCATTTGACAAATGAGGATTGGACTTTATGGGCCGCTTTTCACCAACATCAAATAATAAAGAGTACATACTGGTCTGCACAGATTACCTTACAAAATAGGTAGAGGTTAAGGATTTACAATTTTTAAGAGATGGGAATGTGGCAAAGTTTCTATATGAAGACATATTCACAAGATATGGATTTCCAAGAGGAATTTTTATAGACCAAGGACCCCAATTTACATCAAAGTTGATCACCAAATTGGTTCAAGAATATGAGATCAAACACAAGAAGTCCACACCTTATCACCCTCAAGCAAATGGGCAAGTGGAAGTCCACACCTTATCACAAATATAATGCAAATTCATAGGAAGGATTGGGCAACCAGATTGCCTAAGGTAGTTTGGGCTTAGATTAAATTGGAAGACCACAACATGCTTTACACCATATGAACTAGTGCATGGCAAGAAAGCAATACTTCCTATAGAATTTGAGTATAAAATATTGAGGACAATAGTCAAATTGGAAATGGATTTGTCAAAAATACATTAGGAGAGATTGCATAACTTGAATACCCTAGATGAGAGTAGAATGGAAGCCATACACCACATTGAAGTTGTCAAAAATTATCCTTGAATTTAGCATGCTCAATTTGTGGGATAACCCCTATGAAACTTGTTTGTTTCATAGCCCATGTCCTCTAAGCATGCAAACCAAGGAAAATTATAGTTGCCCTCGTGCGTGGTCTAATCCCTCAAAAATTCATTTCGAGTGATTAAGCTTTTTGATTTTTAAAAAAATTGTGAAAGGTTAAAATTCAAGTGTTAGTATTTTTCCTACACTTGTAGGGTCGTTGAAATTCAACACCCTTGCATCTTTTTGCATACTGCTTTTTAAGGATGTAGTTGCGCTGAATTCACTCCAACCTTCACACGAGCATCATTAATGAGTCTTTAATGTGCATTAATGTGCATTTTAAATCAGTTTTTAATTAGTTTTGATCATCATTTTTGCTTTTTTAGTTTCCTTGTTGATTTGCATGCCTCTTATCTTCTCATTGCTACTTGCTACGTACGTGATCAACTTTCAAGTGGATTCGATCAATTTTTTTTTTCCATTTTTGCTAGGGTTTCACCATTGTTTGCGTTTGATAGGTATGTTATGCTTTCTCATTTTTCTTTCACTATTTTTGTAAATGTGTTTAGGGTTTTATGGTTTGTTATTTTCTTTGTTTATGTTTTCTTGTATCATTATAAATAATATCACAATCTCTGTCATTAGTCTTTTTTTGTTTTTCTTTTGGTTTTTATTCTTACCCAATCATTATAATTCAACGTTTGATAGTAGTCTGAAACCCTCAACATTTTTTTTATGGTGCTATTCGAGTTTTAAAACCCGACTAACAAATGCTAGTCAAACTTCAATGATGCTACTCGGGTATTTTTCCTTGAGAAGCAACCTTAAGCATTTGTTTCCTTGTGAGAGGTAAGTTGGGTTTTAAAACCTGACTTACATCCTCCATGCACATTCCTTTCAATGTAATACAAAGTTAAAAACCCACATTTCATATGACCTGCATTTTACCTATGTAACATGCCTATTTTTCTGCATAGTAACTTTCCTAAGTTTTAACCTCAAGTAAATAGTTTAAGCTTCTAACCATTTTGAGCAATAATTTTTTTCTTTCAAACTATAAATATAGCATGCACATTTAAAATATTATCTTTCCAAACTTTTCCATTGTATTAAATCAAAGTATTACAAATTTCCAAAGTAATGATTTCATAGTATATGATAACATGATATCATTTCTCTATTTACAATCTTTCCATCTTAATGGATACAAAATACATAATCAAGGCTCCATTGAGCTTACTATAAAAAGATGTACAAATAGTCCTGGAAATCCTCCATTCAAATCTTGGTCACCTACTAATGAGGAGAAGCATCACTCAAGCTCTTTTTTGCGAACCTTGGACTAACTCGGTCCCCCACACAACTATCAAACTGATAGATGGCCCTACCCTTTGATGAAGAGATTGGTTTGGTAACCTCATAATAAATATTGACCTTTTCTGAGCTTAGTGTTGTGTCGTACATATTTAGATCCATCAAACAGTGGATACAACCTACATATATGACATACCTCAACCTAGTATGTAAACTTGGATCACAGTGACTGACAGTGTAAATAGTGGCAACTTACACTACTTTGGCCAAAGTATTCATCACCCAGGACTGCGAGTGGACATCATATGTTTCACCCACCTTCTTATGTTGATTTATATTGACCATTCACAATCTATGCATAGGCTATCCCCTTCACTGGATTATCCTCACCTTGGGAATAACCTATTACCTCTATGTTTAACTAAGTCATCTATTAAGTAATTCATAGTAACTTTAAGACTCAACTAGTTTAAACATTAGCTACTATAGCTATATCCCTAATATAGTATTTATTCCCATTAAATCCACCCATTCCTTAATATGGAATATGTACAAACACTTCAAGCAATGTATATCTTTGCACTAAATACAACAAGCAATATTTTCCTATATAAGATGATATAATCCTCTAAATAAAACAATCAATAACACAATCATTTCAATCATAAAAGAATAAAAGAGAAGAAATCAACATGCCTACTTATGCAATGCTATAATTGATTGAACTGGATTCCTATCTTAGCCTTCCCTTAATTCAGTATGTGAATTCCCCAAATAATCCTTCTCACTTTTCTCCAAAATCTCCCTCTCAAACATCTCTCACAACTCTCAAATCTCACGCAACTCAGAATTCATAATACAATCATTCAGAAAAACACAACTTGAATGCAAAAAATATGCATCCCTATTGAGGTTGAGAGCACCTCTATTTATACACTGAGATCAATAAAAAAAGGCTATAAATAGGGCATTAAGAATGACACTTCTCAGCTTAAGATATTCGACTCAACAATGAAAAGAAAAGGTGGCAACTAAGTTTGTTGCACAGTAAAAACATATGCAACAAAGGTGAATGAGTCGATACCAATATAGACAACAAGAATGGTGATCAGTAATGCAAGGTATTCGCCTCCTTATGGTTGAATTACTTGGCACAATTGTGTGCTTGACCATTTCTACATATTCAAAATGCTTCATATCAAGAAGTTCATATTGAAGGGTAAACTTGTAATCGTTCATGCCTTTATCTATTGGCACCACATGATATCATTCATGCCATATTTCATGGTCATTGCTGATTTATTTGGTTTGGTCAACACTTTTTTTGTGCATGATTATTTACTATTGTTTGCTTTGACCAAGTCTTTGTAGCCAATATTACACATAAGGAAGTAATGGTAACTTAAGCACTTACTGGTATAGTGATAGCCATATTATATTACATCACTTTAACGCATCATTTGATAATATGTATACACATTGTTTATAGCACTAAACCCTTTATTTACCATGTTGTGTGCATTACATAGCATAGACTATACTTTAAATTCTATGCGCTAATTAAATAATCCAACATTATCATTATTAAACATACATAAAGATTATATATATATATATATACTTTTATATGTATATATATATATATATATATATATCGATTCACAAGTTTATATAACACAGTATTCGATAATTGAATACACATTCACATATTAATGTAAGTGTGTGTATATATGCATATATATACATATGCACACACACACACACATATACTAATGTGCTAGTATGGACATATCCATTTCATCAATACATACTCGTAGGTTAATATATATGTACACATATATATATCACACCTTATATCTGAACACATATATTCATAGTCATATTAACTGTCATATATACATGGTATGTATATATATATACATATATATGTATGTATATGCCACCTTGTTTGTATGGAATTCCTACACATATGGATAACCTGTACATGAGCATGCATAGATATGCCTATCTACGTATTCTTATGCATGTATTTTCTTATGTGCATGAGTTTTCTGTTGACCCATGCTTATACACATAAATATACATATTATGCATATATATTTCGTCGATCAGAAACACACAAAGAAGAACTTGCATAAATCAAAGAGACTCAATACTTTAACTCCAAAGCAAGAACATACAAAAATATAAACGCAAGCAAGACTAAGGATAACTTACTATTCCCCAACTATTTTCTCAACTTGACCAAACTAGAAGTGTGTGTGTGGAAGCTCATCTTAGGTCTTTTATCAAAGACTACCCTCTCTTCAGGAGGCTTGGTACTTTTGTTGCATCCAACTTTACACTTTGCAATAGTAGTTAGCTGAAATCATGTATTCACTTGCATCATATATTTTCATAATCAAGACATTTCATAACATCAAATAGAATAACATTTATTCTTCATATTTCCAAAACACATAAAGCATAATTTCACTCATCCAAAGCATTTTCACCCAACTTGGTAAAAGTAAATAAGTAGTAACACAATAGGGTGTAACAACCTAGTATGTGGTCCCACAAAACTTTACTAAACAATACTCATATGTGGGTCAGGGTTTAAACCTCAACCAACACAAAATTCCACCCTACCTTCACATGCAAAGTGGGGTTTAAAACCTGCATTGCATGCCAGACGAACTACCATTTGGTAAACATATACAAAACATGGTTTATTTACCACATCCTCATTATATTATGTAGTGTGAGGTTTAAATCCTACACTACATATGAATCCCTAGTGCTCCATTGCATATATTTGCTCATGTATTGTTGCATAGGAAATGAAACTCGCATTACACCATTCCTAGTTTTGATGCATTGCATATTTTACCACAACATGTAGGTTGGGGTTTAAACCTTGATAACCCTTATGATCTGACCATGTTTGCATGCAAAATGTGTGCTCTTGCAGGGAATTTTCCCTCGATAACACATCCTTGGCATTCACTTATATGTAGGTCAGGGTTTAAATCTCGACTTGCATAACTTACAATTCACACAATACGTAAGTTGGGGTTTAAACCCTAACCTACATCCTTGTCACCGATAACCAATTACCTACCCTCATGTAGGGGTGAATATTTTCTTTGCCCTTACATCAATTTGATCAACTCATGTGTAGAGGCACTGATTTTCTTCGCATTTGCACATAAACTACACAAGCCTCATGTAGGGGAGCAAAATTTCTACGCCTTTACATACAAACTATCAAATCCCATGCAGGGGCAGAGAATTTCTCCACCCTTGCATCCCAAATTTATAGCACATGTAGAAGCATAGTCTTTTCCCACCATTGCATGAGATCTTGAAGTTTCTCTAACACTGGGAAAATATAAAATTTATTTTTGCACCTCATTCGCCAATTTTTGATCCTTCACCAAACAAGAAAAACATGAGGTATAAGTACCAAGGGGTTTTCCCAATGACCTCTATGACTTGAAATTTTGATGAGATCAAAGACACCAAAATTGGCCACGTTGATATGTTTGAGTTCCTTGAAAGAGTGAAAAAGTAGCCACTAGATGTAGGCATGAGATGTATCATTGAGAGTAATATCCATTTGGTGTCCTCATTCTTGTATCGACACACAATCCTTAGTTCGTAATTGCAATGGTAGCTCATTTTCATAAGGAATACAGGAGTGTCAAGGATACATATGGAAATGTACTCATCATATTAGATGAAGAGTTCTTTGACAAAATCTTTCAATGTCCAAGTATAAATACATATATTGACCTCACCATTGAACAATCACAGGCCCATTACGACAACAATCCAAACAAGTGTAATAAGGAAATAAATATGAGGTGGCTCAAGAATCCTAGGCCAAATATCTCTAGATGGCCTAATATCATTCCTCGAAGGTATTTCATTGAGGAGGTAAATGATTTGATAACCCTCCTAAGTAGAATTAAGGGATTGCCCACTTCTTCCACTTTTCAAGAGTTGATGTATCTCTATATTCATGTCATAAGGAAGAGGAAACAACAAATATTTTGATGAAACCAAATAAGTGATGGTATCCATGATCATCTTTCTAAGTTTAGTACCTCATTGAAGTTCTGCATGACTTCATACCTAGTTTATGCTACTGCTTCCATTTAGAATTTTCCAGGGTTGATGTCAAAAGGTGACAAAAGACAAGTTCCCGTTTATCAGTATTACTCTCAATTGACCCTAAAGAAAAGTATCCAACATTTTAAGAGGATCAATGATGCTCTCTTCACTTCATACCTATGTATTTTTGATAGATAAATTGAGAAGAGAAGAGTATCAAGCAAGGCATGAGAGCTTGTTAATAAGTTTGGTTGTATGTTCCTATAGTTCCCAACCTTCACATATCTTAGAGTTGGATGTTTTGATGGATACCCATAAATGATTCCCAAGTATTCAAGTGATAAGATCATACTCATGGAGCTATGTAGGCAAATCATGGTTGTTCATAGCAGGCAAGCTGAATCACATAAGCCTGGATTCAAGTTTCCTTTGATAATCGGTAAGTACTCCATCACCCCATCTCCTAGGGCTAATGCTATGGAAATAGAGATGCAGTGGGTTGCAATAAAAAATACAGGAGGCTTGATTTTGATTATAGAGAGATGAAGGAAAAGCTCAAAAAGAGTTACACTCATGTGTATAGGGTTGAGGATATATGGGCAGATTGCAGGACATGTGAAGATATAAGGAATCTTGACTATTGTCAGCTTACCTTAGATTAGATTGTAAACTTGGATCTAGCTGAAATTCCTCAAGATATGGAAGATGACGAGAACATCCTTGATCCTACTTATGAAGGAAATCACATTGTTGAGACCCCTCTTCCTCCCATATAGTGGTCCAAAAAGGAGATGATCTCTATTAGAGAGAGATTCCAACAGATTCTTACTAACATAAATGTTTTCTTACAAGAGAGGGGAATAAAATTGAAATATTTAAATACTAGATATAAAGAAGAGGAAATTGAAGTGCCTACTGGAAAGAAGATCAAGTCAAGAACAATGAATAAAATGATGTGCCAAATACTAGTAAGAATCCCAATATCATTTTCATAATGAAAGGGGGGAAGATTAAGGAGACAAAAGGGCCATCTAATCTGACTGAAGAACAAGGAGAGGTAAATCTAGATGAAGAAACTCAAGAGTCTCTAGTCACTTCACCACACGAGTCTTCTCCAAAAGACTCTCCTATTTCTTCTTCTCCTATCATTGTAACATTGCCTAGTCCTACGCCCCCTGCTATTACATGTGAATAGACTTTACCTATTGCCACCACCATCTCAGCTACTACTATTTCAATTCAATCTTTTCTCATCCCCAACTTTTGGGTCTATTTTTGAGATTCCTCATAATAAATTGGAAAATATTTTTGGATCTTCACCTTCTTTTCCCAATTTTTCATCTGTTATGTTTGATGTGAACACACAATTTGAGTGATAAATTCATAAATGAGTCTATACAATATGCCTAATGTGGAAATTTTGGCTACAGTTTTGACCAACACTCCACCTCTTATAGCTACCACCATTGTTAGTATAGTAGTGTCAACTCAAACTATGGTGGTAGGTCCAAAAGTGGGTTTTTATCCTCTTCCCCCTTGGTTGGCTTCTCAAATGCCAAAGAGGAAGAAGCAAGCCATCTCTCTTGATCAATTATATTTTAGTCAGTTGATTCCTATCAAGAGAAAGTCCACAAAGAAGGCCAAGACTCTTTCAAGAGTGTTTGTTGACAAATCAGTTTACAAGTATGCAAAGGCAACACAATCTCCTCCTGATAAAACTATAGAGGAAGTTGTTTTGTTAGAATATTCTATCACCGGGATATAGTTAGGAAAAAGGACTCATAAAAGTGCGAAGGAAGATGTGCAAGCATCCTTGGCTTCCTTAATTGAGAAATAAGATAAGGACAAAATTTTCAAACATTAATTGAAAGTCAACGTTGAACAACTCACTTCAGTGCTCCAAAAGATAACCCAATATTTTGAGTCAATTGAGCTCATTGCTACAAGTATAGAATATCTTTCTATTCAAAAGGATGAGAGGGCACATGCACGGGAAAAAGCTATTACAAAATGGATCGATAAGATATTGGCCCAAGGTACATAATTGCTAAAATTTCTATTGAAAGGATTAGAAATATGGAAAATGTGAAGGAAAAACTGAGCCAAATAATTGATACTTTATCCTAAAGTCTACAAGAGTTAGAAAAGGGTTATGAAGCTTGGACTAAAATGAAAGATCTCAAGCTAGATGTGTTAGAAGAAATTGGGGGTATTCTTGATAGAAAAATGTTTATTAAAACTTGGGAAACAATGAAGCATAAAAATAATGTCATTGATGAGCTAATTAAAGATGTACAAGAATCTTAAGAGGTTGATGAAGATATAGGTTCAAATCTCATTGCCATAATTAATGAGTTGCCTTGTCAAGTGCTAGATGACAATAAAAAATTCCTTCCCGTTGATACGGTTATTCAAGAGTTCACAACACTGATTCAGAAAAAGATTGAAGATGAAGCTTTTTCATTAGCTTCTACTGACAAGTTGGTGGATCTTCAAGTAACCTTGGATAACCTGAAATAAATATTAGAGAGGCACAAGAAAGCATGGATCAACATCAAGGACTCAATCACACAAGTTCTCGCTGTCTCCATTCATACAATAGGACCAGATGATTATGAAGTCCAAGCAACATTGAAGAAATATGAAGAATTCATGGGGAAAAATGATGAAGAGTTAATGAACGTGCTTGTTCCAAACTTAGTTTACTTCCAACTTTTTCTTTTATGTAATATGTATTTTGCTTGTCTTTTGTAAATATGCAATTACATGTAAAAGTAGAGAAGTCCTAAATCAAATTGAACTATGTTGTTGAATAAGTCAAGTTAGTTGTAACTTTCCTAGTTTAGCTCTTGACTCTCCTTTATATATATGAGGGGGCTCTTTTGTAAATATTACCTTTTAGCTAATGAAGCGAAGCACTGCCCAATTGAAGAGCATTTTGAAACTATTTTTTGAGGTGTAAATCAAATTTCAATCAATAAAGAAGCAAATTCACATCTAATATTTTCCTTGGATCTACTTTGTTATGTGTTGAGATTGTTCTTATGTGTTTCTCATTTCATTATCTTGTACATGATTGAATAGTGGTATGATATCATATAACTAGAAGGCGATTCAAATCTGATTTTGTAGACTTTGGGCTGCATTATTATATTTCAAGATTATGTTTATGTGTGCACTTTGGTAATTATTTGAAGAATTTGGGTTGTTGGTTGTTATCTAATTTTTTTTGATCTTTTGGTGGCATATATTAGAGACTTTTGGCTGCAATATATACAATTATTGTTCTTTTCAAATCATCATAGAAAGCAACAAAATATTTTTTGCTTTTGTGGTTTTTCTCATTATAGAGACTCACTAGTATCAATTTGATTATTCTTTAATTTAATTGAAGTAGATATTGGTTATTATTGCTCAAACTAGGACTTTGTGGTTAATTACATGTTGTAATTATCACAGGATATAATTCTACTTTTTGTAAGAGGAAAATATCTTTTTTGAAACAAGAGAAAAGGATGAATGGAAACATCCATGGATAATTGTAGTGTATATAATCTAGGTTAGTTGCTAGTTGTTTTTAGTGAGCAATAAGAATGGATCCTCCTCTTTTTGAGAGGAAAAATTTAATATCATAATACTGTGGTTGAAATCACCATTTTGTAATCAGTTAGTTGATTACAAAACATTCAGCCAACAATTTTTTGGTGACTTCGTCGAGGACACGAATACACAACCATAGCCTCATGCTTTTGATTGAAGTATACTAGTTTATTATTGTTTGTATTTCTTTACTTTATTGTTGATCTACTTCTCTTTCCAAGTTTGCATTTTGGTAGAAAGAATCTATACACGTGGTGAAAGGGCTCAAGGGCATATTGATCCTACATTTGAATTGTTGCATAAACATAACTTTGATCTTTTTCCTCCACATACGAGATCACCTCTTTAGCGCACAAGGAGTTTTCCTCTTGCAAGCATGAGGTATCCTATTCTAAGTGAAGCTTCTAGCGTTCAAAAGGATTTTTCTATATCACCAATTCAAAGCTTTATTATCCCTCAATTCAACCAATGCAAAATGGTTGCTCGAGGTGTTGTTCAAGGTCCTTGGGGTAATGCTTTTGGTCCTTTGAATATTATGCCACCTATACATGAAATTCCTCGTGGATCATGCATGAACATTGTTAAGTTCTATGAAGATGGTAAACAACACACTGCTGAGCATATTGTTGCGTTCTATATTATATATGGAATTATCAATGTAGAACATGAAGATGTATCGATAAGGTTGTTTATTGAAACTCTCC
Organism: Sequoia sempervirens; assembly: GCA_007258455.2. Lineage (NCBI taxonomy): Eukaryota > Viridiplantae > Streptophyta > Pinopsida > Cupressales > Cupressaceae > Sequoia > Sequoia sempervirens. The sequence goes on along the minus strand of VDFB02000003.1, from coordinate 107,422,972 downwards.
AAGGAGTGGCAACTGATTGGTTTTACAATCTTTCAGTTGGAACTATTACAAATTAGGAAACTCTTCGAACCAAATTCGAAGAAAGATTCAAGCCTGTTGAAGATGCTCATGCCTCATTGGATCAACTCACACAGATGAAGAAGGAAACACACAAACCCATGCATGAGTTTGTGGCTAAGTTCAACAAATTAAAAACCATAATTCTAGTTATTGCTTAGCCTACAACTAAAAATTTGAAGTGCTTCTTCATATATACACAGTTGCCTAACGTAAGTTTTCTTCTACAAAGAGTAGTCACAACTACACTTGAAGCTACTCAAGAGGTGGCTATTGAGGTGGAGGATGATTTAATCCTCGTTGGTAAAATAAGCAAAGATCTGAATCAGTCTAGAGGACAACCCTCTTCAGCCCAACCTTCCATGAGCACCACAAATCATATGGTGCAAAAGTTAGCAAATGAATTGCTATCTCTTAAGAAGTAGATTTCTCAAGGTTCGTCTATTCCTTTTTACAAGGACATTCCAAGGAGAACTTATCTGAATGCTTCAAATTATCCTAGCAATGTTGCAAGGAAGCAAAATAGACTTCCCATGCCATAAGGAAGACTTGCACTTGAAGCACCACCTACAAATGCAACAGTGGGATATTATGAATCTGAATAAGATCTTTTGCAATCAAAATATATTTTAGAGGATGGCGCTAATCTCTTCCAAGAGGAGGAAGCAAATATAGTTGACGAGTCTAACATTGGATTTTTGAACTATGAAGAAGGAGCTAAGCAAGAAGAGGAAACACATGGTGAAGCTTATGTTGTTTTCACCCGCTCACAAAATTAGCTTGATCATCAACAAGGTGATGGAGTTAAGGCAAAGGATCCCCATGTCTGACAGTCACAATTGCTAAGAGAGGGACTCCTTTGCCAATCCAACCAAAGGATACAGTGGGAAGTAAACAAGTAGTACCTTAAATCTTCTTGCATCTTCTTTTACGTTTAAGACTAGTATTCCAATTCCCAAGCCCAAAAATGAAAATATCCCATCTTCTTTGGTAAATCCTTACCAAGCCTTTGACATCATAGACCATGCAAAGAAGACAAAAATTCAAATGTCAAAAGTTGAGTATCTTCAGGCTAACCTCGATCAATTTGATAGACTTACTAAGTTTGTTAAATATAAAGGAACTAAGCCTGGCCAAGATTCTTCCCAAAATACCCTTATTGTTTCCAAACCGAGGCCTCTACAAAGTAACTGTAAGTAGTATATCTTTACTTTGTTGTAGTCGGCCGTAGTCGGCCTTGGTCATAGTCGGGCAATTGCTAATAAAACAATAGTTAGTAAGAATAATACATGTCATGTACTTTCGGCAATCAAGTCCTGACTAATGATAATGTTGTTATGAAACGTCGTATCGGTTGGTTATCTAACTGCCGCCGAACGTTATATGTAGTCAGTTGCTGTAGTCGGGAAATAGTCATGCGCCGATGGTTATACTGATAAGGACTGTTGATACTCTATGATTGTACATGGTAATATTCCTGATGATGAATAAAGTTTCTATTCTATTATTCTGTTCTATGTTCTGCACGTGACTTAGTTTGCCAGTAGTACGTAGTACTTGACTTACATTCCGTAGGCAAACATTTGGCGCCGTTTCCTGAGCGGACTAGGGCATCACTCGTCATGGCAGCGTAATGGGTCAACCGGTAGAAGAACCTGTAAATACTAATGAGGAACGGGAAGACCGAGTGACGGAAGATCTTGTCAATCTGTGGAAGATATCGTTACGAGATCACGTATGTAGGGAATCCCATAGACGGGAGATCCCTGAGGAAGTTATCTGGGATAGATTAGAAGTGAATGACGAGGTGAAGCACCTCTTGAATCGTATGCCCAGATTGCTGGCCCGTCATTCCATTATTTTGCAAGACCTCCAAGAAGAAGAGGATCAAGAACGCCGAAGGCAGCAAATACCGTAGCGCTACGAAGAACGAACTAAACAAGAAGAAGAAGAACGAGACACAAGTTGGAGACGTACATCTGGTAGTCAGCAATGATCGCCTGAACATATTTTAAATGCCCGTACGGTCGAACAAAGACAAGCATCGAGTACCTGACGGGCACAGGACTTTGGAAGAGCATGTTCGACGATCACTTAGGTTGTAAGAACAAGAAAACCGGCGAAGAAGACTAAAGCAAGTTGGTAAGGAATTGGATGAGGACTTAATTGAAATAAATCAGAGCATAAAAAGAACATATGAAAATCTGACAAGAATAGACACATCCATTGGATGAGCACACCAAAGTTTGACAGAAGGAAGGGACGGAAAACCCTTCGGCACCTCGTATATAGGAAGATATGATCTCGATGAGAACGAAGATGAATTGAGTACTAGCATCAGCCATTTTCAGGAGTTGTCCTTGTCAGACAATGATGAATGCCTAACGAGTGGAAGATCAGAGCCCAGTACCCCGAGGCGGAGAGAGTACCAAAGGGAACCCCAGGAGACTCAAGGTGTCACAGATGCTGAGGAATGATGTGGGAGTGACTCGTATGTGGCCGAGAGTGCAAGTGACGCACCAGAACGTAGCAAGGAAACCATCTAATCGGGTCCAACACACAAGGAGGACAACGGGGAACGATGGCTCATCCAGAGCAGCAAAAGCTGCCGAAGTTCATGGGGAATGGGTCTGAAGATCCCGTACGACACTGTAAGACATGTGAGACTATTTGGATAGCCAGTGGACAGGATGATCCCGACCAGTGGCTGAAAGCATTTCTAGCGACACTAGAGAGAGTGCCATTGATTGGTACTTTGAATTGGATCAAGCACATAAAGCTACATGGAGGTTATTGAAGAAAGCTTTCCAGGAGGAGTTCAAACTTCTTCGAGATGACAACGAGATTGTTGTGGAGATATACAATACCAAGCAAGGAAAGCATGAGAGTGTGCGGACCTACAACCGAAGACTCAAAGATTTACTGGGGAAATTGGAGGCACAACCGGCCGATGGGTTGAAGAAAAGATGGTTCATCGAGGGCTTGCTTCCGTCATTAAGGAAGAAAATGAAAGTCGTACCTCCTTCGTCATACGCCGAAGCATACAATCGAGCAATGGACATAGAAAGTGAAAATAAAACATCCTCTTGAGGGAAAAGGAAGATAGACGACGAGGAGAGTACAGACGACAACGACGATGAATTCAAAACAGTACAAGCACTCAGGAAAGATATGATGCAAATGATGAAAGAATTGAAGGCCGTCAAGGAGAATACGAGAGAAGCTAGAGAACTGTGGTGTACGAAATGCAATGCGGAAGGTCACACGAAGGCAAACTGTCCCAAGAACTTATTTTGCGATATCTGCCAAGTGATGGGACATTCTGTCAAGGAATGCCCATACAACTTAAAAGCCAAAAGTGCACAAGTACTCTTCACTCATGGAGAGCTGTCAACACCGCCGAACACACCACCAAAGCCCCAGTACAATAGCAATGCATCCCTTGGAGGTTACCGAAGCAATAGAAGTCCGAGAAACATGATAAAATACAATGCAAAAGGAAGGCCTATGATCCAATGCAAGAAGTGCAACGAATGGGGCCACTTCGCCAGGGACTTCCAGAATGGTCAAGGTTCAGGAGGGAGATTGTGTAAGTGGTGTGGACCAGGCGATCATGAAGATAATGAATGCCCTAAGCAAAAGGGTATCCACATGCTGGAAGTAGAAGAACAAGAGGTACTGGTGATCACCAGAGCACAAGTAAAAAAGGCCACTTACCCAGATCCATGTATGGAGAAACAAAGGATGAAGGAAGCAAAAACCAAAGTGGAACTAGCGATGGCGAAGGAAAACAAAGTACCTTTGGAGAAGCCAGGAGCCTCTCGGTGGTCGGAGGCGGAAACCAACATTGTACGGCAGGTACTGCAGACCACCATACTGATCAAAGTAACTGACCTTCTCCAGACTATGCTGCAGTTGGGATTGGCGATCACAAACATCGTCGGGGATGGCAAGCAACCGCAATTGGAGGAACGAAGGCAAGAATTGATACCAGAACTACCATTGTACGGTGAAAAAACAATCGAGCTAGTATTGCTCACAGTGAACATCGAGAAGATGCTAGCAATCGTGCATATGGAGATCAAAGGGAATATCTTGACAAATACTATCGTCGACGGAGGATCGAGAGTCAACGTACTACCTGAAGACACATGGAAGAGTCTCAGGAAGCCTACACTTTGGCCGTCGACATTCCAACTGGTGGGCGCTGATCAACATGGTAACAAGCTGCTGGGAACACTGATGGCGTAGAAGGTGACGATTGGCACACAACAGTTTTTGCTAAATTTTGTCGTCATCCCATTACAGAGGAAAGCATACGATGCAATACTTGGGAGAGGATGGTTGATAGCCGTGAAGGCAAATCATAATTGGAAGAGGAACACACTCTCGATCAAGAACAATGGGCGAAAGTACGTCATTGACTTGAAGAACCAGGCCGTGAGCGAAGAATTGGCTTCCTCTGGATCTGAATCGGATGGAGGTGAGTCGGGTGTGGACGAAGGAAGGAAAGCTATGGAACCGAACACTGAAGGCGTACTTGAACTCGAGAGTTGTTCGGAGGACGAGACAAGCTCACTGAATGGCTTATTTCATTGGCAGATGGAAGACTATGAAGTGTTCCACTGAGAGTGTAACATGCTACAAATCAGGGAAATCAAGGAAGAAGAGAAACAGGGAAGGCCCAGCCAAACATTTCCGGCCGAGAATGGAGAGTACAAAGAAAGAGTATCAAAACTGGACGATACACCAGTCCACAAATCCGAACAGGTACGAGATGAAAAAATTGTGTTGGAGTTAAAAAATGAAAAGTACGAAAAAATTAAAAAATTAGAAAAAAAGAAAAGAGAAGAGAGAGGAGATGAGAGAGAAAATAAACAAAAATTGAAAAAATTAAAGATAGAAGAGAAAAAAGCTAAAAGTCATCAAAAAATGGAGAGTAGGAGAATAAATGACGAAAAACAAGACAAATGGAGGAGAGAGGAGAGACAAGATGAGAATAATAAGGAGAGGGAATTAAAAGAGATTGAAAAAAGAGAAAAGATACAAAAAGGCGAAAATAAAAGAATTAAAAAGACAGACGTATTATATGGAGTTCAAAAAAATAACAGAAATAGAGAAATGGAAAAATCAAAGCCGACCAAGGGAAGAGAAATTAAAATTAAATTTAAAATGAAAGTCGTGGGCATGAGGCAAATCGTACGCCTATGGCGAAAAGCCGCCGGGGGAGATGAAACATGGCGAAGTATTAAAAGAGGAAACCTTAAAGTGCAACGTAGCCTAAGCTCGGCCAAGGAGTACGATGTACGACCATATAACACACTGGGAATAATAGGGAGAAAGCATAAAAGGAACCAAAGAAGGGAAGAATGACTCCAAGGAAGAAATGTATCGACCTACAGGAGAGTTGGTATAAGGTACGCAAGAGTTTTCATAGTACGACGGACTATTACCCTCATCACATCGATCACATCGTACGACATTCACAGTGTCTCAAGGTCATACGGCATCCAGGCTATTCTCAAGTCGTACAACATCATCCAGATTATTTGCAAGTCGTACGACATCTAGGAGAGATCTACATCATACAATATTTAGCATCTTATCAATTCGTACGAAGTCATGAGGTGGTCAAGAAGGTCATACGACATCCTGACATTGTACAACATTTAAAAGAGATCTTAATCGTACGACATTTACAGGGGAACTTCATCGTACGACATTCATAGAGTCTGCATATTGTAAGAACTTCACTAGTTATCCAAGTCCTACGACATTGCAATTTAAGGGTCGTACGGATTTTTATCTTGGTTAAGGAACACTCAGCAATTCTTCACATCGTACGGTGTACTAAGAACTCATTGGTCATACGACATCTCCAAGATCAGGCTGTACGACAGTTTTTTATCCCTCAAGGCGTACAGACAGAGCAGGAGAGAGAAGCCATAAGTAGCAAGGAACAAGAAGTCGTACCATTCATCGATCGAGATAAAGTAAAGAAAAACAATGCAAAATTTGTATTTTTCAGCTTCATCAACACTATTTGGAACCTTTGGAAAAGTCATGAAAATGAGGTACGCGATGCAGTTTCGAGTGGTTTCAGAAGTGTTAAATTGGTCTTGGTGGCGGGGGCACTGCCCCTCGACCCTGCCTTGTATCGTGACAAGGAGCTCGCCAGGGGCGCTGCCCCCAGATCCCACGAGGGGCGCTGCCCCTTGACCCCGCTGGGGGTGCTGCCCCCAGATCCCTGCAAGGGGTGTTTCCCCTTGACCCCGCTGGGGGCGCTGCCCCCAGACCCCTGCAAGGGGTGCTGCCCCTTGACCCCGCTGGGGGCGTTTCCCCGAGAACCCCATCAAATTTATTGGAATTGTCCATTTGCAATATAGCCAACCAACGTAGTACAGTTGGCAGCTGAGCAAATGAGAGTGACAACTCTCGAGAAGTTAGCAGAAAGGGATAGAGTATTGGGTCAGTTGATAGAGAATGATACCCAGGTGGCCGATGCACAACGACTTTCAACACAGGAGGAGAATCAATTACATGAAAAGGACGAGGAGTTGGCATTTTTTAGTTTCAATCATCTAGAAGATGACTACTTTGTAGGGGGGATGATGTAAGTAGTATATCTTTACTTTGTTGTAGTTGGCCGTAGTCGGCCTTGGTCATAGTCGGCCAATTGATAATAAAACAATAGTTAGTAAGAATAATACATGTCATGTACTTTTGGCAATCAAGTCCCGACTAATGATAATGTTGTTATGAAACGTCGTATCGGTTGGTTATCTAACTACCGCCGAACGTTATATGTAGTCAGTTGCTGTAGTCGAGAAATAGTCATGTGCCGATGGTTATACTGATAAGCACTGTTGATACTCTGTGATTGTACATGGTAATATTCCTGATGATGAATAAAGTTTCTATTCTATTATTCTGTTCTATGTTCTGCACATGACTTAGTTTGCCAGTAGTACGTAGTACTTGAATTACATTTCGTAGGCAAATAGTAACTTGGTTTCAACTCCCTCATTTGTCCCTAGAAAAATAGATCCATTTTACATCTCCTTATTGGTCAATGGTTATAAATTAAGTAACTATTGCATTTATTTGGGTGTATCCGATAATGTGATGATGGACAAAGTGGCTAATGCTTTGAGTTTGGACTTGACAAATACTTTTGGTCAGTGTTTTTCAATGGAAAACAAACAAGTGCCCCTAATAGGACAAATTAAAGATGCACAATTTGCATTTATTGCATTTCTTGACAAGAAGATTAAAATGATAGTTTTGGTAGTTGATGTCATAGCCCCATATGGGATATCTTTGGGATGGGAATTTTGTAAAGATGTTGGGTGTGAGATCAATATGGATTGGTCTGAGGCTAGGATACCCATTAAGGGTGTTATGCATAAACTAGTTCTAGAAAGGGAAGCTAAGTTTTCTATAACAAAATATGATGATCCAAGATCTCAGATTCTTTTTGAGTCTTCTAGAATGGGTACTTATTTCTTGCATACTAATGAAGTTTCTAAGTCTCCAAACAAAGATTCAAGTGAAGAGCAAGTAACTTGTGGATCACCCTCTTTAGATGAAGAGACCTCTTCAAATGAAGAGACTCTAGAATTTGAATCTATCAACTTAGGGAGTCCGAATGATGTTTGGACTATGGAATTTGATGGCAGTTGTTCATCCATGGGATTTGGTGTAGGGATAGTTTTTATATCCCCATAAGGAAAAAAAATCCCTTTTCTTTCAAATTGCAATTTGATAATACTAACAACATTGTAGAATATGAGGCCTTGTTGTTAGGAATGGAGGTTGCACATAAGAAAGGAATTAAAAATCTTCATGCTCAGGGTGATGTCGAGTTGGTCATTTTTTAGGTAAGAAATTTGTACCAGAAAAAATGAAATGTTAAGGCATTACCATAACCTTTTTTTGGATGGAATTGAAGGTTTGGATGCATTTGACATTTCTATAGTTACAAGGGAATACAGTGATAGGGAAGATTCTCTCGCAATATCAGCTACCCTTATGATTCCTCACAAAGACTTCAAAGGAACCAAATATACTATTGAGTTAGTTTTTTGTCCTAGTGTTCCTGATAATTCTTATTATTGGCAGATTTTCAATGATGACCATCAAATTGTGGCCTTTCTAGAAAAGGATAAAAATTTCAATGAGTTGTATTTTGAAGGAAGTGATTCCTCTCCTCGAGAATCAATCTTTGAGGTGGATCAAGATACTAGCAAGGATATCTTGTAGCTAAAAGGGAATAAGATTCCCAAAGTTTTGGTCTCTCTTGATTTTTTTTTTGACAAACATGACCACTATGTCAAGAAGTAGCAACAATCTAGATCTAATTCATCAATTGAAATTGAACAACTTAATTTGGGAATAGAGGAGGATCTCAAAATGGTAAATATCAATAATTGCTGCACTCTGGAGGAAAAACATAAGTTTGCAAAAATTTTATGGCAGTACATGATGCAGTTGCTGATTCTTATGGTGATTTAAAATATTTTTTCCCAAAGGTGGTCCAACATGAAATTCCCCTCAAGGTGGGTTCTATGCCTCACAAGCAAAAGAAAAAATAGTATAACCCAAAGATCTCAAGTATGATTCTCATTGAAATTCAAAATATGCTAAATTTTAGGATCATTTTTCCTATCCATCATTCAATATGGATAGCTAACATTGTTCTAGTATGAAAGAAGAATGGGGAAATCCACAATTGTGTGGATTTCTAAAACCTGAATCAAATCACTAAAGGATAATTACCCAATGTCGATAATGGACCAAGTGTTACAAACAGTGACAAGATCATAAATAATAGCTATGCTATATGGCTTTTCAAGGTATAATCAAGTGGAGGTGTGTGAAGAAGATCAACATAAAATTACTTTCACTACTCCATGGGGTACGTTTTCTCATTGTAGAATGCCTTTTGGTTTGATTAACACTGGTGCTAGATTTCATAGAGCAATGGACTTGGCTTTTCGTGATGTGACATGTAAGTTCATTGTGGTTTATCTTGATGACTTGACTACCTTTCCAAAGAAATTTCAAGATCATTGTTATCACTTGTAGCAAGTTATTGAGAGGTGCCAACAACATGGTATTTCCCTCAACCCAAAGAAATTCATTTTTGGGGTTATTGAAGGTAATATCCTTGGTCATAATGTGTCTAAGGAATGTATCAAGACTGATCTCGAGTGGGTCAAGTCAATTCAGAATCTTACTTTACCTTCAAGTAAGATGACAGTTCACTCCTTCTTTGGGAAGGTGAACTTTTTGTGAAGGTTTATTCTAGACTTCACAAAGAAAACTCATCATATCGCTGATAAGATGAAAGGTAAGTCAATATTCATTGGAGTGAAGAAGGGAAACTTGCTTTCAATGACATTAAAGAGGCTATTGCTCATGCTCCAGTCTTAGTCTATTCAGACTATACAAAGGACTTTATCATGTACAATTACGCCTTAGAGCATACACTATCTGCTATTCTGGTGCAACAAAATAGTGAAGGGATTGAATCCCTAATCACTTTCATGAGTTGTCCTTTGAAGGCTCATGAGCTCAAATACTCACCAATGGAGAAACATGCTTATGTTGTGGTCAAAGCAGTTAATAATTTTAGGTTATGCATCCCTAATTCTCATGTTGTTGCATTAGTGTCAGATTCCATGGTCAAGTCCTTCTTGATTCAACAAGAGTTTGGAACTAAAAGAAGTAATTGGATTTCCAAAATCCAAGAATATGACATGGAAATTAATCCCACTAAGTTGGTTCATGGGGAAGGTTTGTGTCAATTGATCACTGATAATAAACCAAAAGAAATATCTAATGACGAGGAAGTAAATACTGAAGATGTTCCTATAGTCTTGTTTGTTAGCATGACTAATGAATTGTACTCAAATCTTGCACACTTCCTTACCTATGGAGAATGTCCCAAGCACTTGCAATACAAGGAAAAGAGGACAATCAATCTCAAGTCAACAAAAAATTATTCTTTGGGATAATGGCTTGTATAAGAGGAGTATTGATTAACCTTTCTACATTGTGTGGACAAAGTGCAACAAGGTAAGGTGTTGGAATATTTTCACAACTTAGCATGCGAAGGAAACTTTTCAGCACCAGTTACTACTCATAATATTTTGTGAGCAAAATATTACTGGCCCACACTCTTTCAAGATGCATACAATTGGGTACGTAAGTGTGAGTTATGCCAACAATTTGTGGGGAAACCCAAACTAGCATCACTTCCCCTTAAGCCAGTGGAAATTGAAGAACCCTTTCAGTAGTGGGGTATAGATTTCATCTGTGTAGTCAACCCACCATCAAGTGCAAGGAATAGCTATGCTCTCATGGCTATTGACTATTTTACCAAGTGGGTAGAAGCCATTCCAGTCAAGCATGCTACTTCAGAAGTGGTATGTAATTTTCTCAAGGAGAATATCATTTTAGGGTTTGGTGTTCCAAATAATATAGTAGCAGATAATGCTACTTCCTTCTCATCTAATGAAATAACAAAGTTCTGTTTCAAATATGGGATCACTCTTTCTCTTTCTTACGACTATTACCCCCAAGAGAATGGTCAAGAAGCATCGAGTAACAAGAATTTGGTTACCATAATTAGGATGCTGGTGGATGAAAATCAGAGTTCCCAACACAAGGCATTGTACAATGCATTGTGGGTGGATCGTATTACCCACAAATGGGAAATTGGCATGTCTCTATTTCAGCTCTTGTACGGGTTGAATGCAGAGATACCTATCACACTAAAATTACCTGCTTTGAAATTTCCTAAGGCCATTGAATATTAGACTTTTGACAACTCCATTGACAAGTGCATCATGTTTCTTGCTGAGTTGGAAGAGAAGCACATATAGGTGGTGGATTGTATTGTGGAACACTAGAGCCAAGTCAAAAGACTTTTTGATAAGAAAGAAAAATACCATAATTTCCAAATTGGAGATCAAGTTCTATTATGGGATAAAAGAAGAGAACCAAAAGGAATGCATAATAAGTTCAATTCCTTGTGGAGAGGTCCTTTCACCATTCGTCAACTTTGTGGTGAGAACAATTTTATTTTGCCATACCAAGATGGAACACCATTTCTACTGCCTCACATCAAACAACATTTGAAGCATTTCACTCAGTGAATCGTCAGATAAGTTTGTACAATATTTGTATAGCTTTGTATCTTTTTCTTTTTGTCTTTTTATGTCTTTTATCACTAAATCTATAGCCCAATGGATGGATGAAGGCACTTAGAGTCTAGGATTCTTTTCCCTTCGATCATTTAAAAATATGATCAAAGGAAGCTCCTCAGTTAGATTCAACTGTTCTCCTCAAATTCAACACATTTAATTCATGGGATAACCCCTACGAAAATTTTCTGTTTCATAGCTAATTTCCTCTAAGCACACAAATCGAGGCAAATTTCAATCACCCTCATGCATGGTCTGATCCTTCAAAAATTCATTTCAAGTGATAAAGACTTTTAATTTTTAAAAAAATATGAAAGTTTAAAATTCAAGTGTTGGTATTTTTCCTACACATGCAGGGTTGCTAAATTCAACACCCTTGCATCTTTTTGCAAACTACCTTTTAAGGATGTAGTCAAGTTGAATTTCAGCGTGATTACACTCCAACCTTCACACAAGTGTCATTAACAAGTCTTTAATGTGTGTTTTAAATTAGTTTTTAATTAACTTTGATAATCATTTTTACCAATTCTTTCTTGTTGCCTTGTCTATCTGCATGCCACTTATCTTCCTGTTCCTCCTTTCCACGTACGTGATTAGTTTTCAAGTGAATTTGATCAAATTTTTCTTTACCATTTTTGCTAGGATTTTTCCATTGTTTACATTTGATAGGTATGTTACGTTTTCTCATTTTTATTTCATTGTTTTTGTAAATGCATTTAGGGTTTTGTGGTCTATGATTTTCTTTGTTCTTGTTTGCTTATATCATTGTAAATAATATCATAGTCTCTATCACTAGGGTTTTTTGGTTTTTCTTTTGGTTTTTATTCTTACCCAACTATTATCATTTAGCATTTGACAATAGTTTGAAACCTTCACCATTTTTTATATGGTGTTATTTAGGTTTTAAAAATCAACTAAAAAACACCACTCAAGCTTCAATGATGCTACTTGAGTATTTTTTCCCTAAGAAGCAACATTAAGCATTCGTTTCCTTGCGAGGTAAGTCAAGTTTTAAAACTTGACTTACATCCTCCATGCACATTTCTTCCAATGCACTGTAGGGTTAAAAACCCAGATTGCATATGACCTACATTTTACCTAGCATGTGGTCTCACAACACTTTGTTAAACAATACTCATATGTGGGTCAGGGTTTAAACCCCAACAACACAAAATTCCACCTACCTTTACATGCAAATTATGGTTTATAACTCACACTTCATGATTGATGAACTACCATTCGATGAACATATACAAAGCAGGGTTTATTTACCACATACCAATTACAAAATGCAGTGCAAGGTTTAAATATTGCACTACATTTAAAACTCTAACACTCCATTGCATACATTTTCTCATGTATTTTTACACGGGAAATGAAACCCGCATTACACCATTCCTAGTTTTGATGCATTGCATATTTTACCACAACATGTTGGTTGGGGTTTGAACCTCAATACACCCTTATGATCTGACCATGTTTGCATGTGAACTATGTGCTCTTGTGGGGAATTTTCTCATGATAACACATCCTTGGTATTCACTTATATGTAGGTCAAGGTTTAAACCTCGACCTGCATAACTTACCATTCACATAATATGTAAGTCAAGGTTTAAACCTTGACCTACATCATTGTCACCGACAACCAATTACCCACCCTCATGTCAGGGTGGAGATATTCTTCGCCCTTACATCAATTTGTTCAACTCATTTGTAGAGGCACTGATTTTCTCTACCTTTACACATAAACTACACAAGCCTCATGTAGCAACATAAAATTTCTATGCCTTTACATCCAAACTATCAAATCCCATGCAGGGGAGGAGAATTTATCCGCCCTTGCATCCCAAATTTATAAAACATGCAGAAGCACAATTTTTTCCCACCGTTGCATGAGATCTTGAATTTTCTCTAACACTAAGAAAATATAAAATTTCTTTTTGCAGCTCATCCACCAATGTCTAATCCTTTTCCAAACAATAAAAATATGACGTATAAATACCAAAGGGTTTTCCAAATGACCTCTATGACTTCAAATGTTGATGAAACCAAAGATACCGAAATTGGTCATGTTGATATGTCTTAGTTTCTTGAAAGAGTGAAAAAGAAACTCTCTGGATACAGGCATGAGATGTATCATTGAGAGCAAGATCCATTTGGTATCATTGAGGTTCGTACATGCAGTGGCCACTCATTTTCATAAGGAAGGTAGGAGTATCAGGGATACAAATGGAAATGTACTCATAATATTGGATGAAGAGTTCTTTGACAAAATATTCCAATATCCAGGTATAGATACATATGTTGACCTCACTATTGAACAATCACAGGCCCATTACGACAACAATCCAAACAAGTGCAAGAAGGAAATCAATACAAGGTGGCTCAAGAATCATAGGCAAAATATCTCCATATGGCCTAAGAGAATTCCTCAAAGTGATTTCATTGAGGAGGTAAATGGTTTGATAAACCTCCTAAGTAGAATTAAGGGATTGCCCACTTCTTCAAATTTTCAAGAGTGGATGTATCTCTATATTCATGTTATAAGGAAGAGGCAACAACAAATATTCTGAGGAAAGAAAATAAGTGAGACTATCCATAATAAGATTTTTAAGGTTAGTACCTCATTGAAGTTCTACATGACTTCATACCTAGTTTATGCTATTGCTTCCATGCAAAACTTTCTAGGGTTATCATTAAAGGTGACAGAAGGAAAGTTCCCATTTATCAGTATTACTCTCAATTGACCCTGAAGAAAAGTATCAAACATTTCAAGAGGATCAATCATTATCTCTTCACTTCATACCTGTGTATGTTTGAATGAGAACTTGAGAAGAGAAGAGTATCAGATGAGGCATGGGAGCCTGTTAATAAGTTTGGTTGTATGTTCCTATAGTTTCCCACCTTCACATATCTTAGAGTTGGATGTTTTTATGGATACCCTTACATGATTCCTAGGTATTCAAGTGATAAGATCATACTCATGGAGTTATGTAGGAAAATCATGGTTTTTCATAGAAGGTAAGCTGAATCACATAAGCCTAGATTCAAGTTTCCTTTGAAAATCAATAGGTACTCCATCACCACATATCCCAGGACCAAGCCATGGAAACAAAGATGTAGTGGGTCATAATGAAAAATACAAAAGGAGGCTTGATTTTGATTATAGAGGGATGAAGGACAGGCTCAAAAAGAGTTACACTCATGTGCATAGGGTTGGGGATATATGGAAAATTGCAAGACAGATGAAGATATAAGGAAGCTTGACTATTGTTGACTTACCTTAGATCAAATTATAAGCTTAGATCTAGTTGACATTCCTCAAGATATGGAAGATGATGAGAACATCCTTGATCTTGCTTATGAAGGAAATCACATTACTGAGACCCCTCTTCCTCCAATCCAGTGGTCCAAAAAGGAGATGATCTCCATTAGAGAGAGATTCCAATAGATTTTTCCTAACAAAAATATTTGGTTACAAAAGAGGAGAATAAAATTGAAATATTTTAATACTAGATCTACATAATAGGAAACTGAAGGGCCTATTGGAAAGAAGGTTGAGTCAAGAACAATGAATAAAATGATACGCCAAGTACCAATAAGACTCCCAAGATCATTTTCATAATGAAAGGGGGGAAGAGTAAGGAGATAGAAGGGCCATCTACTTTGACTGAAGAACAAGGAGAGGAAAATCTAGATGAAGAAACTCAAGAGTTTCCAGTCACTTCACCATAAGAGTCTTCTCTAGAAGACTCTCCTATTTCTTCTTCTCCTATCATTGCAACATTTTCTAGTCCTACTCCCCTTGCTGTTACAAGTGAACAACCTTTTCTTACTACCACCACCATCTTAGTTGATCCTATTGTTTCAATTCAATCTATTCATTCATCCCCAACTTTTGGGTCTATTTTTGAGAGTCCTCGTAATAAATTTGAAAATATTTTTGGATCTTCAGCTTCTTTGCCTAGTTTTTCATCTCTTGTGTTTGATGTGAATACACAATCTGAGATTGATAAATTCATATATGAGTTTATATAAAATATGCCTAATGTGGAAATTTTGGCTACAACATTGACCAACACTCCACCTCTTGTAGCTACCACCATTTTTAGTACAATACCGTCAACTCAAACTATGGTGGCAGGTCCAGAAGTGGGCTTTTCTCATCTTCCTCCTTGGTTGGCTTCTCAAACACCAAAGATGAAGAAGCAAGCCGTCTCTCCCAACAACATTGATTTTTTCAATTGATTCCCATCAAGAGCAAGTCCACAATGAAGGACAAAACTCTTTCAAGAGTGTTGGTTGATAAATCAAGTTACAAGTATGCAAAGGTAACACAACCTCCTCCTTATAAAACTATAGAGGAATTTAATTTGTCTAAATATTTTATCACTAAGAAAGATTTAGGGAAAGACTCATGAAAGTGTAAAGGAAGATGCACAAGTAGCATTGGATTCCTTAATTGAGAAATATGATAAGGAAAAAAATTTCAAAGATCAATTGAAAGTCAAGGTTGAACAACTTACTTCAGTGCTCCAAAAGATAACCCAATCTTCTGAGTCAATTGAGCGCATTGCTAGAAGTATAGAAGATCCTACTATTAAAAAGGCCGAGAGGACACATGCACAGGGCATAGCTGTACAGAATGGATTGACAAGATATTGGCCCAAGGTACACAATTGCTGAAATCTTTTGTTGAAAGGATTAGAAATATGGAAAATGTGAAGGCAAAACTGAGCCAAACAATTGATACATTATCCCAGAGTCTACAAGAGTTAGAAAAAGGTTATGGATATTGGACTAAAATGAAAGATCTCAAGCTTAATGTGTTAGAAGAAATTGGGGTGATTCTTGATAGAAAAATATTTATTAAAATTAACAATGAAGCATAAAAATAATGTCATTAATGAACTGATTAAAGATCTACAAGAAGCTCAAGAGGTAGGTGAAGATAGAGGTTTATACCTCATTGCTAGAATTAATGAGCTACCTTGTCAAGTGCTAGATGACAATCAAAAACTCCTTCCCGTTGATACGATTATTCAAGAGTTCACATCACTGATTTGAAAAAAGATTGAAGATGAAACTTTTTCATTAGCTTCTATTGACAAGTTGGTGGATCTTCAAGTGACTTTTGATAACTTGAAAATAATATTGGAGAGGCACAAGAAAGCATGCATCAACACCGAAGACTCAATCAAATGAGTTCTCGTTGTCTCCATCCATACAATAGGACCAGATGATTTTGAAGTCCAAGCAACATTGAAGAGATATGAAGACTTCATGGAGAAAAATGATGAAGAGTGAATGGATGTGCCTATTCCAGACTTATTTTATTTCTAGTTTTTTCCTTTATGCAATATGTATTTTGTAGATGACATGTTACAAGTCTTTTGTAAATATGCAATTACATGTAAAAACAGAGAAGTCCTAAATCAAATCAGACTCTTTTGTTGAATAAGTCAACATAGTTGTAACTTTCCTAGTTTAGCTCTTGGCTCTCCTCTATATATATGAGGGGGATCTTTTGTAAATATTACCTTTTAGCTAATGAAGCGAAGTGCTTCCCAATTGAAGAGAATTTTGAAACTATGTTTTTCAGGTGTAAATCAGATTTCAATCAATAAAAGAAGCAAATTCGCATCCAATCTTTGCCTTGGATCTAATTTGTTGTGTTGAGATTGTTCTTATGTCTTTCTCATTACATTATCTTGTACATGATTGAATAATGGAATGATATCATATAATTAGAAGGGGATTCAATTATGATTTTGTAGACTTTGGGATGCATTATTATATTTGAAGATTATGTTTATGTGTGCACTTTAGTAATTATTTGAAGACTTTGGGTTGCGGGTTGTCATTAGTGGTTTTTTGATCTTTTGGTGGTATATATCAAAGACTCTAGGCTGCAATATATACCATTCTTGTTCTTTTGAAATCATCATAGAAAGTAACAAAAGACTTTGTGTTTTTGTGGGTTTTCTTACTACAGACACTCACTAGTATCAATTTGATTATTCTTTCATTTAATCAAAGTAGATATTGGTTATTATTGCTCAAACTAGGACTTTGTGGTTAATCACAAGTTGTAATTATCATGGGATATCATTATAATTTTTTTAAGAGGAAAACATATTTTTTGAAACAAGAGAAAATAATGAATGGAAACACCCATGGATGATTGTAGTGTATATAATCTAGGTTAGTTGCTAGTTGTTTTATGCGAGCAATAAGAAGGGAGCATTCACTTTCTGAGAGGAGAGATTTAATCTCATAATATTGTGGTTGAAATTACCATTTTGTAATTAGTTAGTTGATTACAAAATATTCACCCAACAAAAATCAAAGAATCCATTAACGTGATCAGTTTATTAAGACAAAGGAATTCAGTACATGTGATTAGGCTCTACTATATGTCTCAAAATATAAATATTACAAAGGAAAATTGCAAACTAGATGGCTTGGGCCATATGAGATAAAGCAATTATTTTATAGTGGAGTAATGCGTGTACAAACAATTTATGAAGTAAGGTTCTCATTGCTAGTTAATGAGCACATATTAACACTGTATAAGAAACCATTATAGAAGGATGACTTCCTTCTTACATTACAATAGTAATTTGAACTTGTAATAAAAAATTCATCAATAAAGACAACCAATTCTACAAATTAATCAGTAGACAAGCTACACAGCTCACCCACTAATGTTCCACAGGTACAATTTTATCACATATTTCATGTGCACACATTGTATAGGTGACAATTGGCAATATTGAATTTATAAGATAG
The DNA here is from genome assembly GCA_007258455.2 of Sequoia sempervirens. Classification (NCBI taxonomy): domain Eukaryota; kingdom Viridiplantae; phylum Streptophyta; class Pinopsida; order Cupressales; family Cupressaceae; genus Sequoia; species Sequoia sempervirens. Next base: position 107,404,913 of record VDFB02000003.1, on the reverse strand, counting down.
TCACAAAAGCAACATGGACTTGTAGCATCACGCCTCTAGGCAACAAACTTACAAAAGGAACATGTTACTACATGAGTTCGTAACACTTGTCTATCAGTCATTTCATATTACCATCCACATTAATTGGATATCTATCACTTCATAACCTATCCTTTCATACATACAACCATACATATTTCATTTCCATTATGAACAACTTATTACATCCATTCACACATAGAAATCCTACCACCTTTATCGATTATAACGTCCCATGCAATTAATCTCACATCACCTATTTCATACACTTTGCAACCTTTTCATTCCATCATTTTTCCATGTGTCACGTATATGCTATCATTAATTTCAAGTTCCACTACGTAAAATTCATTGCAATCATGACAAGTCACTTCAAATCACTCTATAGGCGGTCATCAATTACTTCACATGAGTTGAAGTTCATTTCAACCAATTCCTATAGGTACACTACACATTAACTTATCATAATTAACATAGTTGATTATATTGTTTTTTCTATATGTTTATAGTTCATTCGTGCATGCTACATATCTAAATTAATATTCCACTACTTTTGATCTAACCCTCTGCCAAAACTATACCCACCGAGCGAGGAAACTTAATATCTTTAGCTGGGGGATGGGTATTCCTTAGTTTTCTTGGTTTACATAATTCTCTGCAAAACCTTTCCATGGTTTTTCTCCATTTTCAAAAGACATAAAATTTAGAGGAGAGAAAAGAGTTCTCAACAACTAAATTGAAAGGTGTATTTGAATAAGAATAACATTCTAGCATGGTAGAAGTGGTTAATTGAGGTGGTGGAACAAGAATAGGGTAGAATTGAGGAGTTCAATTACTAAAGCGTACCATGGGAGGTGATATAATATGTAGAGAACCAATGGAACCTGACCAGTTGTTGGAGGATAAGCTAGTATTTCCCATTTTCTAGCAAGCTAGCTAGTTACAATATTTTTTGAAGCTCATAGAATTTAATGAGGTTATGACCCAACAATTTGCAACCACATTGTAGAATGATGAAGCAATTGTTAGGGGCTTAAGGGTAGATGCTTCAAAAGCTACCATTGTTGGAGTATCTGGATTTCCAAGGATAGGAGAAGAGTTTCTAGTTAGAGAAGATGTTATTACTACAAGGAACACATTTAGACTATACCAAGAGAAAACTTGGAGTCCTCTTCTCAAGGTACTAAACAATTTTCTTTACCCCAGATTTGGGCTTTAGTTGCTTCCTATGTAGTTAAGTATTTGACATGTGATGGTAGACAATATTTGTTATACACAGTTCATTTTGAACTATTAAGTCATCTTTGCCATGGTAGGCATGTAAATGTTCCTAATTTCTTATATAATCTATTAAAGAGAATGTCATCTGAGTACAAAAGGAAAATAAACAATACATCATTGTCTCATTTCTATTTAGTTACACTATTGATAAAGAAGATTCTTAGGACTCAATTTCCAAATATTTATTGGGAAAGTTTTCTTAATTGTAACAATATCAATAGTATCCTTGAAGAACTTGTTCCAGAAATAATAAAAGAACATGTTGTTCCAGAAAGGGAAATGCCCTCTAGCTCCCCTTTTGTATCACCTAACTACAACATGGGAGAGCTAGAGGTGCAAGGCTTGCAGGAAACACAACTTATAGCCTCTGCTGAACAACCCACAACACAGGACAAATAAGAAATCCCTATTTCCATAAAATCACAAAAAGACAAGAAAAAGAAGAGTGGAACCTCTTCTTTTGCACTTGCAAAAGGGCAGAAGAGACCCACATAACCCAAGAGGTGATCATATCATTTAAAGAGAAAAGGGTCCATGAGAGGATCAATTAAAAAGCAGGAAGAGGATGTTGTAATGGTAGAAACAAATAAAGATTTATAGGAGAATGCCTCTGGTGATAAGGTAAAGGCACTTGTTAGACAACCTTGGTATTTTACTGGTACCTCTAAATCTGATTTAGAGAATGTTTTTGTGGCAAAGAAAATGAGAAGGAGATCCCCAAGAAGCCTTGTTTTAGAGGGTTTTGAATACACAAGTGCAGTAGGGGATGATCAGTTCTTGGAAAAGGATGAAGAAATTTTTACTAAACAAAGAAATATTAGCAAAGAGTTGCAAGAAACAATGGAAAGAATAAAATAATTGGAAGAATTGTTAAAAACTTATTAGCAAAAGGATAGTGAAAGAGATTCTAGGATCAAAGAATTGGAGGAGAAGCTTTATAAGTTTGAGCATGGGTCTAAATTGGAGGTACTTGCACAACTTGCTATGGTTGAAGTAGGAAACAAAGAACCGGTATCTCAAGGCCCAATTCCTTAGGTCAGAACCCCCATTAGACCAACAATAGTTTCCTTGGATGTTGAATTGTGGAAAAGAACTTGAGAATTCTCTCAAAAGAAGAAGGATTGGGAGAAAGAAAAAGCTGAATTAATATCCAATCACACCAGGGTACTTGAACATCGGGAGAAAAAAGTGAAAAAGTTGAAAATAAAAATTGAGATGATGGAAGATAAAAGATCACAATTTCTGAAATGAAAACCACCTGCAAGGGTTTATACATTGTTTCTGCAGGAAAATATTTGTGTTTTTAATTCAACTAGTTGATTAGTGATCTGCCTATTTCCATGAACATAAAATTTGTGTTTTTAGATACTTTCTTCAACTATTATAGTTTAGAAAATAAATGACTAGGTGACTAAAATTTTTAGTCACAACAACTAAAAATGACTAAATTCTACTATTTTTTTGCAACTCAACTATAAATGAGTAAATAAATGACTAATTTAGTCATTGACTAAAAAATTACGTAGTCACAGAAATAAAATTGTCTAAATAGTTAGTCACCAAATGCAAAGTAGACAATTTTTTAAAAAAACATTTCAACCAATTATTGGTGTGATGTATTGGCATGGTTCATGAATTCACATATATGCACGTTTATTGCAGAGCTCAAACACATTATTGTAGTTGGTTATCCTGGCACTAAGGTGCATGGTTTTCAATTACAATAGTCGAACACGTGAACTACACTAGGAATTTTGAGTTACAAAACTTGCACGGGTGATAAAGATTGTTTGGAGAGGACTTGGATAATTTTGAAAAGGCGGGCAAGGACTTTGGTGTTTGTTGCAAAGTATTTGAAGTCTACAATGAATTTAGATTTTGGGATGCCCTCTACAGCGAATTCAAAGGTAATTTGAAACCCTCATTACATTAAACACAAAATCTATAGCTTTCTGATTGGCAACTTATTGTAGTTACAATCTGGTGCTCTTAATAATGTTCTTTTACAATCTTTCCAATGTTCTGCTTCATAATGTGTTTGAGCTAAATATAGTAAAATTTGGGTTCCAGTACCAAAACAAAATTTCCTCAAATAATTTTTATACATTTTCACTGCAAGCACAAACTGTCCTTGTGTAAAGTAAACATGTGCTAGATTTACCCACACATTAGGCATTTGAACAAAGATGTTTCCTACAACAGCTTCTTGTACCTATGTACAGATTTCCTTTGCAATATCAAATCAACCCCTTTCAGCTAGCACAATCACTGCCCAATTTGTAGCATAAACATTTTCACTGCAAGCACAAACTGTCTTCGTGCAAAGTAAACATGTGTTAGATTTACCCACACATCAGGCATCTGAAAAAATACGTTTCCTGTAGTAGCTTCTTGTACTTATGTAAAAATTTCCTTTGCAATATCAAATTGACCCCTTTCAACTAGCACAATGGTTGCCCCATTTGTAGCATAAACATTTCCTAGTCTCTGTGCCAACAGTTAAGTGGCCCCTTTTATGACATGAAGATCCTCTTGAGTTATAATTATACTCCTATTTTCCAAGAGAAAAATCCCTAAGGCCCATGGGAAATGAACGGTGAGAATTTGAGTTTCAACTTGGTTTCATTTTGAAAAGGGGGAATTACGTTGTACAAGATTTGTTTAATAGCAGAATAATTTAATCCACCTATTTGGGACTGTAAAATAAAAATAGATGAATTAATCTATTTTCAATTATAGGTTCTTTTAATCTAGAATTTGATAGAAAGATAAAGCATAATAAATTGAAGGACATAGAAAATGTTCTAAAATAAAGACTAAAATAGGTTGCCCATAAAAAATAAGAGGGAAAATGAAAAGATAACATATAGATGATTCATTTGAGGTTTTTGATAAGATCTCATTTAACTATGTCAAATGGATTTGGAAGGGACAAAGCATATTTGATTGACTAAAATTTTGAGGTAGCTTATCCATTGTCATTGTATGCATCATCTTCTCTTGGAATCTGTTTCTACAATGCACCAAGAGAAGATGATGCATACAATGACGATGGATAAGCTGCCTCAAAATTTTAGTCAATCAAATATGCTTTGTCCCTTCCAAATCCATTTGACATAATTAAATGAGATCTTATAAAAAACCTCAAATGAATCATCTGTATGTTATCTTCTCATTTTTCCTCTTTCTTGTTTTTTATGGGCAACCTATTTTAGTCTTTATTTTAGAACATTTTTTGTGTCCTTCAATGTATTATGCTTTATCTTTCTATCAAATTCTAGATTAAAAGAACCTATAATTAAAAATAGATTAATTCATCTATTTTTATTTTACAATCCCAAATAGGTGGATTAAATTATTTTGTTAAACAAATCTTGTACAATGCAATGTCCCTTTTTGAAATGAAACCAAGTTGAAACTCAAATGCTCATCATTCATTTCCCATGGGCCTTGGGAATTTTTCTCTTGGAAAATAGGAGCTAGGTTTGGTTAAAGCTTAGGAATCCTAGACATCATCATCATATGGATCATCTTCTCTCAAAATCTATTTCTGCAATGGTTCATCATCTTCAAAATCAGAGTATGCATGTCTCCTTCATGATTTTGTTGAAACTGGAGAATTTGTCTCGCCATCATCAGAGCCTTCTAGACTTGTAGCTGCAAGAAGATATTGGGAATTTTCTACATCATCTTGTGCCTTATCACTCATATAATTCACCTCATCTTCCATGGAAACATCAAGTTCCTCCATATAAGAATCATAAGCCTTGTGGTCCTTATCCTTCTTATTTTTCTTCTTTTCCTTCTCTTGTTTCTTCTCAGACTAACTAGCCTCATCATCGTAATCATCCTTGTCCTTACGCTTACTCTTCCATAATTCCTTCACATGTTCAAATTTCTCCTCTTGTTGCATCACTTTTCGAAGTTCTTCCTCTTGCTTTCTCCTTTCCATCTGAATCATTCGTTCTTCATCATATTTTCATTTTGCTTCATCAACCCAAACATGTTGGTGTGCTACTTTAATTGTTTCTTTTTCTTTAATCCAGTCATCTATTTTCAATTTCATGTTTCCAAGAATACATAAAGAATTTGATGAGTTTTTATCCACCTTAAGTGCATCCCCAATCAATTATAGGCTTAGTTGGATCTCATTCTGAGCTTGAGCCATGACTATAAGACATAGATATGCATCCGCATAATCATGAAACTTGAACAATATTAGCTCGTATAAAAGATTTTATTTTTTAGTATAATGTAGTTGTTCAAACAACATAGCAAGATTAAATAGTGTTGTGACTTTATCCCATGGTAACTCAAGTGAAACACTAACTTCTTCTAGTCTATGGAAGAATTCCATATCCTTAAAGCGCATAGAAAAAACTATAGAATTGGCAGTGGGGATTTTATTTATAAATTCAACTCAAATGCCATTTCCTAATGCCTCCATAAAATTTTGTTGAGCCAACTCTAGTTCATCACACTCAAAATGAAGAACCCCAATGTTGTTTAACAATTCAATGGGTACTTCTCTGATCTTCTTTAGAAGAGACTTTGTTGTCTTAAGAGAATCTAAGGGTGCATTGGGGTTTGTTGATATTAATAACTCACCCATCTTGATAAATGAATGGGAATCATGTGGATCTATATGAGTTGCCTTTCTTAAAATTTCCAAAGACTTCTTTGCCTGCCCTTGCTAAGCATATATATGGCCTACAACTTTTAACCTCTCACGGTTCTCAAGGTGGACCTCTAGAACCTTTTCAAAATTTGAGAGAGAACTCTTAAGATCTCCTAGCTTCAATTGAACCTATCCACAAAATCCTGTGGTCTCTGGATTTCCTTGAATAATGCCATGTAGTAGCAGTCCATGGTTTCATAATCACCTTTACTATGATAAGATCGTACAAGATTATAATATGAATGAGATTTCATGAGAGGGTGGTCAGTTGAAACAAGAGTTGTCTTAGTCAACTGTTCCACAAGAAAATGCTGCCTTGTGAAGAAAAAATGGTTTGCTAAATGATTCAATGCCATTGCACAGTATGGGTATAATTCAAAGGCTCTATGCATCTTTTCCATTCCTTCATGAACACTAGATTTTTCACCAGCTGTGAGAATCCTACAATTAAAAAGTGCACAAAATTGACCACAAAGATTTTTCCTCATTTCAAATAGTAAAATTGCCAAAAAAATGCAAATAAAATCATGTTGATTTTCATGCCAAAAAGAAAAAAACATGAGACCATAGCTTGTTGCTTACTTACTATTATGCTATGATAGATTTTTTTCCAGGCGTCCATACATTTCTTGAAATCACATGTTTTAGGCTTTTAGCCATAGTAACAAGGCAGTGAATTGTTTGATAAAATGCTTTGGTAGACATGTATGAAAAATGTGGTAGCATAGACAAGGCAATGAAATTTGGAAAAAATGCCTCAAAGAAATGTGGTCTCATGGTGATGGAATTCCATGATGAATGCCATGAAAAGAGAATTGTTATGGATTTTCATGGCATTCCATCACCATGAGACCACATTTCTTTGAGGCATTTTTTCAAGCAGCTCACTACCTTGTCTATGTTATTGCTTACTATTATGCTTTGATAGATTTTTTCCAAGCATCCATAGCTTGTTTTAGGCTTTTAGCCATAGCAACAAGGCAGTGAACTATTTGATAAAATGCTTTGGTAGACATGTATGAAAAATGTGGTAGCATATACAAGGAAACGAACTTTTTTAAAAAATGTCTCAAAGAAATGTGGTCTCATGGAATGCCATGACAAGCAAATGCAATTGGCAGCTACTCCTAGTTATTAGTTATGCAATGTGAAGTAATTGCATAATTGCTTAGGTTGACTTTGTAAAAACTATATTGTAATTAAATTTTTTTCATCTATCAACATCTAGTTATTAGTTATGCAATGTGAAGTAATGCTTTGATTTTGAAAGATGTACAATGCAACGTAATCAAAAATTTGAATATAAGCTACAAAAATCTATTTTTCACAATTCATTAGTTAAACTCTGTATTTTATTTGCTCTCTATAACTCTATTTCTATGAAAATGCCTTTCAATAAAAAAAATAGTTTTTGTCTCTTATTCTATAATTTTTTACATTTTGTCATCTATCAACATCTAGTTATTAGTTATGCAATGTGAAGTAATTGTTAGCAATCAGATATGCACCCTGTGTCAGATTTGCAAAATCAGACTATCTGTTGAAACATGGAAACTCTTTTCAGATGTGGGTGATCTATGTGAAAAGATAATCTCTAGAGTGAGCTGGTTCTCCGAATGATGGATCCTATTCTAAGTAATTTTCTGGGAAAAGGGATAGAGGAAATGACTGAAATTAAAACCTATGACTTAAGGGACTTTTAGAATTGATAATGATTTAATGATGATTCTGATTTTCTTCTCACAAACAACTTTTAGAAATCAACAGTATCTCTCAACCTCTCATGAACAATCAACACATAAATAATTTGCATGAAGATTTGAGTTTAAACACAACATGCAACCTGTATTTAATGAACTTTTTGCATTAAAATTGCAACTCTAGGACATGATAAGGATTCCGCAAGCAGAAATCACAATACAACATCAAACTAAAACTGCAAAAGGCACAAAATTGAGAAGTAGGAATGTTGTTTCTATTCAACTGTAGGGGTATGCCCAAAATTTGAAACTTAGTACAAAGGAAGTTTACAAGCTCAAAAATGTGTATGAGCAAGAAACTAAAATTTGAACTGAGAAGAAGAAAAAACTAAGTTTTCTTCAATATAAATAGCTCCAAAACCCTAATCTGAGCTCAAGAAAAGGTATCAAAACTGCCCAATAAGCTTGCACAAAAGCGGAAAAACACACTTTTTGCATGCACATACTGTCAGAACTCTAAAAATAGGCCAAATCTGCTTTGAAAGCAAATAAAACACCTTATCTCTCCAACAAGAATCTCAAATCCGACCCAAGGAAGAAAAGCAAGAAATATGCTAAAAATAGCGAAGAATTAAAGCAATTTATAAAAAAACGCTTTAATCCTACTTTACATGGCTTGCAGTTTTTATATCCTCACAATTTGACTCAATTTTTGCAATTAAAGATTTTTTGAAATCTTTTGCAAAAAATAATCACAACCTTATTTCTCCATTTACAATATTGATTTTCTTAAAAAAAATCATAAAAAATAATACAATATTATCCTCTCATCCATATCTCCTAATTGATTTCTTTAAAATAAATTAAAAAAATAAAATAAACCCTAAGTGACAAAGGTTTATTCTCTAATGCATAACTGATTTTATCATTCTTATTTTAATTGATTTCTCTCCAACAATCAATTAAAAACTAAGACATCAAATCATTCCTCAATTTTCACTAAGGCATCACCAACATAACCCTAAAGTCTAAGGCCATAAGAATTTTTCATTGGGCATACCTAAAGACTTAGAAAAATAAAATATGGAGATCCTTTTGAAATTCGACCTAAGGTATACATAAAGGTATATCAATAAAGATCCATGCCCTAAGTCGAATTAGGGTTGGGAAAACCCTAATGAGCAAAACAAAGCATCCCACTTTATTCAGCCCATTTTGCATCATTGACTTTGAAGGAAATGGCTCTGCAAGAAGCGCCGCCATGTAGCTAGGGTTTCAACTTGAGAGCTTAGAAACTTCACATTATTCTTCAGATTTTTCTCCTCTAACTGGGTCGACTCTTACTCTGCAATTTCAAGGTAAGTTGTTCATAGTTTTGTGAGCCCCATTCACTATGTTCTTTGATAACAAAAGCCAATAAGGCTGTGGCTTTTGTATGCACTCATGATCTATTTTTATGTGTTTCATTCTATGTGTTCTTTGATATCTCTCTGGCCGCCATGAGAGAGTTCGAGCTGGCAAAAAGAAGCTTTGTGAGAGCTTGGTCATGGCTTGCTTGATCTTCTAGAGATGCACATGATAAGACTTGTATCTTTCTTTTGTCTTTCTACAAAATAGAAGCTTAAAAGCTTCACATACTCCTGCAAGACGTTATTTTCATTTATAAATTCAAGGCCATATATAGGCTGCGCCATGCTTGAATGCTTTCAATAGATTTCATTAGAAATTTTGTGTGATTCCCATTGTTTTCTCCAGATCTTGGGCTTAGCCAACAAACTAAAAGAAAGTTCTATAATTCAAATGACACTTGGGGCCTGAAATACCTCCTCTTGGCCACGACCACTCATGCACAAAAATGAGTTTTTTCATTTTTTGGGCTCGACCCAAAAGAGCATATTGTATATTTTTGTATTTTCTTGTAAAACCCTCACATGGGTATCTCTTGATTCTGAAAGAAAACACTTATCTTTCTTTCTTGTAGAAAACCCCATGTGGTTATTTGGTATCTTGAAGAATTCTATATTTATTCTCACTGGAGCTTGACCCATGTTGATATCTCACCTTCTTTTGTAACTTCATTGTACAAGTCCTGCATTTTAATGAAACCCCATGCGGGTAAATGAAAAAAAAATGTAACTATCTTCATTCCAATCAAAGACCCGAATGTGGGTATTCTAGAAATCATGGAAAATCTACATTCTGAGTAAAAATTTGCATCTGGGTATTTATAAAAAATTGAAAGAATCTTCTCATTTCTATATTTTGTCAAGAACCCATGTGGGTGTTCATGAAAATGAAACTATTTTCTTTCTAAATTTCAAAACCCCAATGTGAGTATTCTGAAAATGAAAGAAATATGTCTTTTAAGGAGAATAATGTGTGTTCTGGGTCTCTCCAAAATTTGAGCTCGACCCCTTCATTGCATTTCATTTGTATTCTGAATTCTGTAAAAACCCCTATATGGGTAAACTATATTTTGAAGAACATGCTTATCTTGATGCATTTCTTGTTATATTCAAGCTCAACTATGAGAGCATTGAATAATTCTTTTTTCCTGACAAAACCCCACCTGGGTATATGATATTATGAAGAACACACATTTCTATTGCCTTTCTGTTGAAAACCCTCACATGGGTATCTTGAAAATAGTAAAAAATCTGTATATTTTGATATTCAAAACCCCAATGTGGGTATGCTAAAAGTAATGAGGAATCTGCATTTCAATGAAAACCCATGTATTTTAATTTGCACCAAACTTTCATTTCTGTCCTCATATTATACACCTAGGAATGAAAATAATCATGATCTTATTGCTTAATGATCTCATGAACTATGATAAACAGTGGCATTTGTATTCTTTACAGGTTACTTTTAATGTTGTCTCTTCATTGATATTTCTTGAAGAACCCCAAAATGATTGGACTCTTGATTCTGTTTTGAATTTATGCAAAGATTTCCTTGGCAAGGCATAAAACAAGAAATCCAGAATTACCTTTCACCTGTACTATGCATTTGTTCTCTTGATATTATTTAAAGTTAATGCATCCATTTCATTTAATGCAACATTTACATTAAAACATTGTAGCTCCATGGTCTACATTCTCTCTTACAGCCAGCTAGCACTTTTAGAAGCACTTCCCTCATGCTTTGTCATTCTCTACTCATTCTGGAAACAACCTCTTCACATTGTAATTCTTGTGTAATCTATCTATGTTGGTCTGCCTGATAATTGTTAATTATTCTTTAAAAAATATACTTTGAATGACAAAACAATTGAATGATAAAACAAATATCCAAAACAGTGTATTTTGATTGTCTCCTTTCCAAACATAGTGATGCATAAAATTCACTTAAGGCAATCCTTTGTACTCTCAACCAAAATAAAACTGGTTGTCTTGTTGAATCATTGCTTCACTTCATCAAACATATTGGTTACTGTATTGATGCTTGTCATCCTCCATTCTGATGGAAATCCAAAATTCTCTTCATATGCCTTCATTATGTAAAAATTGTTTAATGCATTCATTCCTCTCTCAAATGAAAATCTAAAACTTACTACATGTTTTCCTTTATCAAACAATGCTCTTTGTTAATGAGGCATTATGTATGCCTATTCATTATCACTGTCATGAGCATGACCACTGTTGAACTGTGCATAATATCATGAACATGATGAACAAATAATACTATGGCAGAAGAATATAACAACAATGTTTGAGATTTGCAATCATGAAAATAATGTACTTAGTTGAATTGATTGAGCTCATTTAAACCTACTGTTCACCTGTACCTTTCAAAAAGCATTTACTTGTTTGTTATGAGTGAATAGTCAGCTTGATGGCTTGATAAATGAACACTGTTTTACTCTTTTAGTTGTATATTTCCTTTCTTGATGAACATGATGATTGCACTCCTTTTCTCAGCCCCATCTATAATGTATAAGGGGCAGCATGCCAAGCTCTACCCTTGTGGGAGCCCGTTTTTTCCCACATGCTTGGTCTTCCAAAATATAATCAACTACATGACTTTTCCTATACCTGCACAAGGAAACAAACGATGTTAGCATAAAAAACAATATGTGATAATGATGTCCTTTCTTTCTTCACTTCTATCCATCTCCCGTTTTTGCAACTGTTCCAATGTATCGTTAGTAGCATTTACATTATTGTTGGTGATTCATATAGGAATGTTCATAGTCAGAGCTCTAACAACCCCTCTCTTCTCTTATAGGTCGATCGGAGCTCGAGGACGAAGGATGGTGCACCACTTCTACATTGGACAAAAGCACATGCAATGATAATTATGTTCATACTTATGTGATTTCTTTTCCTGCATCCTCAATAGTGTAGCACGCTCCTCATGATGCATTGTGACAGTTACATCCACGGCTTGTGTGTATTCTTAAATTTCCTTTTTTTTTCTGCTTTTCATTCTGAAAAGAAATACATCAAAATGCAAAAATGTATTATCATTTGTATTCTTGCAATCAAATGAACATATGTAATGTGAATCATTTTATGAAATAAACGAGAGCACTCTGCTGCTTTATCATTTATATATTCAATTCTGTACTCCATTTGATTTTGCAAAAACATGTGTAATCCTTTTGAAACTCAATTTCTCGAAACACTTGCATAACTATCACTTGATGAATGATGAATAAAGTGTAAACAACACCTGAGCATAAACAAAAATAACTATAATTTTCACTTCAAAATATAACAATATTTAATCAGATCCACCAATTGAGTTGTAGCAAAATTTTGGTAACAATAATGCTTTGAGTTTGAAAGATGTGCAATGCAATGTAATCAACAATTTGAATATAAACTACAAAAATATTTTTTTTACAATTCATTAGTTAAACTCTCTATTTTATTTTCTCTCTATAACTCTATTGCTATGGAAATGCCTTTCAATTTTAAAAAATAGTTTTTGTCTCAGTCTACAATTTTTTGTTGCTATGTGTAGAACATTATAGATGGATCAACGTCAAAGGTTGACTATGAATCAATACCATGCATTTGATGAGAGAATAGCTGATGAGAGGGACATGGACAAATATCCATGTCCATGTAATAACCGTCTTGGTGGAAAGGTGAAAAAAAGAAAGATTTATCAACATATGATAATATATGGGCATAGTGGTATAAGCACTTGGAATGCCAATTATTATGAAGATATGATAGAATGGCAGAATGCGAGAGATAAAGAGGCAATAAACATAGATGAAGTGTCACCAAACATAGATGAAGTGGCACCAAACATAGATGAAGATGCAACAATGTTAGACAAAGGGTTTGAAGTTGATAGAATGTTGAATGACCATCTAAGCGATGATTGGGACAAGTTGATGGAGGATGCTTCAAAACTTGTGTATGCTAATTGTAGGTTAAGTCATTTGACAACAATCCTTCAAATTCTTAACTTGCAAGTGGTGTTTGGTTGGAAAAATGAGAGTGTGAGTCAGTTATTGGCATTATTAAGTTCGTTGTTACCACCTGACTCCACATTGCCAACAAAAAGAAGTCAATGTAGAAAGGAAATCACTAAGGTAGGGTTAGGGTATGAAAACATCCACACATGTGTGAATGGTTGTGTATTATTTCATAAGATTCTTAAAAATGTGAGTGAATGTCTGAAATGTCATGAAGCGAGGTATAGACAAGGGTTGAAATTAGTTGTGGTTCCTAGAAAGGTTCTACGCCACTTTTCGGTAATCCCATTATTACTCTAAATGTATAGGTGCGAGACATTGTTGAACTTATGCAATGACATGCCCAAAATAAGAGCACTGATGGAAAACAATGACATGTGCTTGATTCTAAGACGTGGATGGAATTTGATAATGGATGGCTTGATTTTTTTTAAGATCCTCGTAATATAAGATTGGATTTGGCTCTAGATGGGGTGAACCCATTCTCAAATCAAAGTACTAAATGGTCAACTTGGCTAGTGTTTTTAATAAATTATAAATTTCCTCCATGGTTAGCAACTAAACCATTTTTCTTAATGATATCATGGATTATACCAGGAAAGAAAAGTGTGACTTCAGATACAATTGATGCTTATCTAGAGCCTTTATATGATGAGCTAATGGAATTATGGAAATGAATTGAAGCAATTCAATCTTTAAGGGATGGTCATTCAATCAAATTCACTTTAAGAGCTTCCTTATTGTTTATGATTCATGATCTTCCTACATATGGCACATTGTCTGGTCTCAGTGTTCATGGATACCATGGATGTCCTGCTTGCAACTTTAAGGAATTTGTGAGGCACTCAAGAAGTTTGCGTAAGTGTATTTATTGTGGACATCGTTCTTACCTTAAAATGGATCATCCATATCGTCAACAAAAAACACGGTTCAATGGTTAAGAAGAGAATTGTGAAGCACCATTGCTAATAACAGGTGATTACATTGTCAAGAATGGACAAAAAAGAATGTCATTTATTGAAATGGTGGGATTGCTGGTAGTAGATATGATCCATGTAATGAAAGTGGTGTAAAAAGGTTGTGCATATTCTATAAGTTGCCATAATTTAAGGATATATCCATTAGGCATATTGTTGACTTCATGCATACTGAGAAAATATAGCCTATGCTATTATAGAAACTCTTTTTGGTGCTTTTGATACTATTTCATCACGTAAAAAAATTTGACAACTAAAGATTCACCGAAATCTTTGGGTTGAATAACATGATAAAAATATAGAAAACCTAGTGCTCCTTATGTCTGGACAAAGGAACAACGTGCATAATTCTTACAGTTGATGTCTCAGACTCAATTTCCCACTGGATATGTAAGTAGTAGTATTAGAAACCAAATTGACATTAATGGCTTAAGAGGCCTCAAGACCCATGACTATCATGTCATAATGGAGAATATTTTACCTATTGTGGTAGATATATTAAGTTTAGCAAAGGGGCCATGATTGGCAGTTATAAGGTTGGGCCTAATATTAAAGAGAATGAGTTTACATGTATTAGATCCTTCGAACTTTGATAGTTTGAGGTAGGAGGTTGTTGAAGTCCTTTGTCTATCGGAACAAAAATTTCCACCAACAATCTTTAACATTTCTATTCATCTTTTGATACATCTACAATATGAACTAAGCATTATGGCCCGATAATAACAAGATTGATGTATCCTATAGAACGATATATGAAGGTTTTGAAAAAAATGTTCGTACGAGGGAAAAACCGAAAGGAAACATGTCTGAGGGATATTCAATGCAAGAGGCCATGGGATTTTACACATAATATATGAAAGATTTTAAAAATGTCAATCAATGTGTATGGGATGGTGACGAAGAAGAGACAATTGCAGGTGAAGTATTAGAAGGCAATGGATGTTGCTTCAAGCTATCACATCAAGAAAGAAGTGTGATACATGCCTATATTCTTCAAAACACATCTTCATTTGATAAGTGGCGCAGGTAAAAAAAATTACTAATAATTTATTTACTCAATTGCATTTACACACTTATATTATTAATCTTATTATTTGTACGTTAATATTCTAAGTAGAAAATATGAAGAAGACAATCAATCTTGGATGCAACATCAACCTAAAAATTGGAGATGTCATGTTGATTTGATTGGAGGTGATTCTTTTCCAAAATTTGAAGAATTGATTGCTAATGCAGTTAGTGATGTAAAAGAAGGTCAAGATATAACAATGGAGGAAAGAGAGCTTTCACAATATGCACATTTATGGCCTACGCGTTTTAGTGGAATGTGGGCCTATGGTAGTCATTTAAGAGTGGAAGAAAAAGACAACGGAAATACAAATTCTGATTGTGTTGTTAGTGCTAAATTTCTTCACGAAACTGAGAAGAAATTTTATGCTGGATTCATCCAAGAAATTATTCTAGTGGACTATTTTGAAAATAGTCTTATATTATTAAAATGTAAGTGGATTCGACCATCTGCAGTACAATTTGATGAG
Organism: Sequoia sempervirens; assembly: GCA_007258455.2. Classification (NCBI taxonomy): domain Eukaryota; kingdom Viridiplantae; phylum Streptophyta; class Pinopsida; order Cupressales; family Cupressaceae; genus Sequoia; species Sequoia sempervirens. The sequence goes on along the minus strand of VDFB02000003.1, from coordinate 107,389,284 downwards.
TATGGATTTGTACGTGCAAATACAAGACAATTTTTATTAGAGACGGATGAGCCATATGTTTCCCCTCTTCAAATTAACTAATCATTTCTAATTGATGATGTAAGAAGCCTAGAATGGTTGTGTTTCATTTAAATAGAGTCTCATTCAAAATGAAAATTCATGGAAGTTGTTGATATAATTCTTGATGGGTAATATGTTAATTTACAAGAAACATTCGAAGAAGTGGATGAAGACGATGATGTATTGTTTAAAGAAGACATTTTGATTACCAATGAAGAGATTGGGAGAGAGAATGCATTGCATATTATAGATGAGGATGAGGAAGAAAATCAAGCAGATGTTGACATGAATGATCAAGATTCTGATCTTGCTAGCAATGCAGATGACTATGATGATGTTTTGTCGCCTTAAGAGGTTAGATTGTCACCTAAACTTTGGTTATATGTATGGTGTAATTTATTATTGAATGTAATAAAGATTTGAGCATAGGTATGCTTATTCACTATTGTTTTATTGATACATTTCTAAATGTAATCATCATTATTCTACTGGTACATTATATATAAAACCCAAGATGTTCACTATTGATTTGAAGTGCATTTAAAGTTAGGTTCAATCATTCTTGTTAGTTTTCATACTTTGGTTGAAAATTTGAAATTAATTTTGTTTAGTTAGAATATAATTTCTTGTACATCCTATATGTTTTCTGGATGCAAACATATAATGAACATCCTTTGATTTAATAATACATATAGATATTTTAACATTAAGTGAACTAAGCCTCCTCATTACAAACAAAGAAATGATCTCTTAGATTTGAATGACACTGAAAAACTAAAACTAAGAGACTACAAAATTATAAAATTGTTCAATCTTTTCAATATAATGATATCTAAAATATTGCATTCATAATAAAATCCAATACCACACTACCGCAACAGTCAATAGAGGTATGTGCAGGATGGTGGGACATATGGGTCAATGTACAAATGCTTACCACAATATCGCGACAACCATATATGAATACCGTAGGGTGGTAGTGAGAACATGTTAACAACTAAAGTAAATCATAGCCCCACAAGGGGTAAATAGTGACATTGCAGTATGGTAGTGAACAATCACTCAACCACTAGAATTAACCCTCTATTCAATGGGATTCCAAAGGGGTGTGCATAGGGTGGCAGTACTGCTAACCCTACCATATCGCTACCCAGCAATGGTCTTGATATGATAGAGAGCTATGGAGGTGAATAGTCACTCAAATGCTATAATTAACCTGTCGTCTCGTGAGAGTCCAAAGGGGTGTGCACGAGGTGGCAGTACTGCTAACTGATGAGGTAAAAATAACATCATCAATATAATGAATTAAATACCTTTCCTCATATCTTCCAGTCACCTTTGCCTTGCTAATTAATTCTCTTTAGGATTGGGAATTGCTTGCTTTCTGTGAAAAAATGTACAATCTTTATTTCCTGAAATTAATTGAAATAAGCTAACCTGCTCTGACATAATGGTTTAGTTTCCAAGTATTGTACATGTTATTATGCATAATAAATCATCATGCTTAGCCAAGTGGATTCAACGTAGAATTCCATACAGTTGAAGACAAGCGCCAGAAGAATAAGCACCAAAATTTTAGGGAGCGCATGGTGGATTGAGTTTTTGAAGCTTTCTGTTATTTTCTGTTAAAAGACTTTATGGCTCACTCTGAGCCTCTTTAATACTTTATGTTATGGACTTAAGTCCATTAGTTTGTTGAATTTAGTTAAAGAATTTTTCAATGGTAATCTTTACCATCTAAATTATAGGATTTTGTTAGTTGTTTTTGTATAAATATGTAACTGTTAGAAGCAATGATACATGGAGAGATCGTTATGTTGTCATAATGTGTTCTTAAACTATGTTTCTGAGTTATACTTTCAATATGAATAAAGCAAGTTTTTCCCATCTTATTTTGAGTTATTAGTATTGTGAATAGAATCATCTTGAATGGAGTAATCTTGAAATTACAAAGTGTATGTGATCTAAGCTAAGCGTAGGAGCACCCGAGAGCTGGCCACTCAAGGGATTGTAGAGTAGATAGATATGTATTTCCTTTTTAATTCTATTGTTTTTATTTTATAAATGATAAATGTGAGTAAAGTTTATTTTCATGTGTCGAGCTCTATTAAGTTAAATCCTGCAGGTTGTAGTTGAGTTTGTAGTCTTTAATTTTGTTATTTGAAGTTTCAAAGCACCCACTCTGATTGTTAGTAGCAAGTTGTTAAGTTGTTTTCTGTTAACCACTAGATGTTAGTTAAAGGTTGTTATCATTTCACTTTACAATTTTATTGCAAGCACTTTCTTTCAAGTAATTTATATGCTGTCTAGTTTAACCATTTATGCTTTCTAGATTAAACACTCCATGCTTTCTAGTTTAGTTATTTCATGCTTTCTAGATAAATAATTTCCTACTTTCTAGTTTAGCGGCCTTTTAGTTTAAGTTCTATTTTAGTTGTTTCAAACATTTACAAAATTTGAGAGAGATAGTCAAGTTGTTTTCTATTGCATATAGCCTTCGAACACTACCCGATCGATACAACTGATGCATTTTTCAACTAAAGAGATAGGACCTAATGATAGCCTGTCACTAACGCTACCCCACAACGGTCTTGAAATGAAAGAGCAGTATTGTGGGACAAGCTGTCAAAGCATTTAATGATTACACCGTTTGATTTTTGAAGATCAAAGACATGTATTTAAACTCAAAATATGGGAAGATTTTGAAATATTTTGCACGAATTGATATTAATAATGAGGTGACTGAGCTCAAAATTTTTTTTACTTTGGAGTCGATGACATTTTGGCAATCATTCACATAGCTCAGCATACCAGAGGCAAGGGAGTTCAACCGGGAAGACTTTGCAACTATTATTTCGCCGAGTAAGTTCATAGAAACCATCTGTAGCAAGTTTAATAAGAACTGAATTTGCTTCTACAAGTAGGCACTTAAAGAAATCAAGTAGGAGTAAATTATTCATCATGCCACCCAAAAGAAGTCAACTTGCGAGTAAAAAGGAAGAGTCCACAGTTTCTAAAAGAGAGAAGAGGTCCCTGCAACATTCCATTTTAGATGTGTTACCTAATTCTATAAACAAAGGATTCAAAAAGGTGTTTAGAGATAAAGCCCATGGATATAGAGGCATAATTATCCCTATCTTAGGGTGGGATCTATTTTGGTACTTCTATGAAAAAAGAGATGACAAGATTCCAGTTTCAAATCCTTTGACCTTAGATTTGGCCAAATTAATAGTCCCAAATGTCTTCATAGATGTTGATTTTGTTAAAGTATTGGTACAATATTAATACTTGGCTACCATGACTATAAGAATGCCAAATGGTTCACCATTAGTGGTGCTAACTAAAGAAGCAATTACAAAGTGTTTTATGTTAAACAAACAAGCTATCACTAAGATCAACTTGGACATAAGTGAGGAGCATTATACAAGATTGAGAAAAACCTATAGGAGTGATGAAATTCCTTTACACATGAAAAGGGGTGTAAACAATAGGAGGATACCTATCCTCCCCTCCCAAATTGAGCCATTTTCCATAGAAGACCTCCAACTATATTTTAAAAGAACTTATTTTGCTTTGTGTCAAGTGCTTGGAATAGATGTTGAAGAGAGGATGCCAACCTATCTCATGATGATGGCAATGAAGATAAAAAATCTCGAAGTCAACATTGAGTATGAATTTGCTACTGAAAATGAGAAAGGGATACATGAGGGATTTTTGCAAGAGAGAACTTAGCTCCAATCACTTTCAAGAAATACTCTCAGCTATGTCATTAAATATTGTACCAAAATAGATGGATTAAAAGAATGTGTTTGGGAATGATTAATGATGAAGGGAATAGGTTGCTTTACAAAACTGGTGTTATATCTGGGATAGTATATGTAAAAATAGTGATTATGTAATATTTCATGATGATTTCGTAATAAAGGTCATGGCTGCTCTTGGTCATATTTCACCAAGATTTCCTATTAAAATCATGCAAGTATTAAGACCTTTAGCATTGAAGCCAGAGTAGGGACACACTCACAGTTTTGGTGACTGGTTCTTCTTAGCAAACCAAACAATAATAAGGATCTATGGGTGTCCTCAAGGGTTACGGGACAAAATAACCTTGGACACAATAACCCAGTCACAATAACCCAGGGAAAAAATAACCCAGGATCATAATAACCCAAGCCAAAATAACCTGTGGTCAGAATAACCCATGGACAAAATATCCCCATAAGAATATAGAGAAAGGAAAACATAATTTATAAATTACATGTATGTTGCTAAAAAAACTTTATTATTCAAATTTTCAATTAAGTGTCAAATTATGAGCGATGCCTCTTATATAATCTAAAATGTTATGGTTGTCATAACCATCAACCAATATTTTTAGTCTTTCTTTGAGTTCACAACATTTTTTCCTGCTTGGTTGCCCAGTGTATCCAACCATATATTTCTCTATTTTATTCTCTTGGAGACTCTGTTCTTTTTTCACTGCTTTGATGAATTTCCAGACTGAGCTGTGTGATGCTTGAAGCAATTCACTAAATCCTCTATGTCATCCCTCAATAGTATTATTGGTTATGGGAAGATCATCTTGAGTAGCTGAATAGCAATTCCACATTGTGATTGGAAACTTGGGTGATCGTCTATTGCCTCTTCTAGTTAGTCTGCCAATCCACGTGTCTTCAAAATAATAAATTATGGGTTGTAGGATCTCATGTTCTATATAATAAGGAGATTGTTGAAGTGTTTCAAATGCATCAATTATGTCTATCTAAGGCATGAAAGCTAATGCAACAAGTTTCTTGATCTCATATGCAAATACTTCATTGACACTGTAACGTGTTTGTAGACCTTCTTCTTGAACTTTCCTCCACAAGCATTGAGAGAAATGGAAAAAACATCCTCAAATAGTGGCATTTGGAAAATTTTCAGAAATAGCTCCCATGAAACCTAATTCAAAATCAATAAGTATAGTTTTTGGGTTTAGATCAGGTTGAAGTTGTTTTAATTCTGCAAGTACTTGTGTATAAGTGGTTCTTATTTTGTTGCTCATAAGAATATAAATGAGTGGAAATATTGCATCAGTTTTCAAGCCAAGAATAGTGTACAACTGTTGAAAAAATACTTGGCACTGTTTTAAATGTATTGTCACTAAACCAATTTTTAGATTCTTTCAGTAATTGCAAATTCTGTGTGGTGGTGAATATTAAAAAATGATTCTCATCATTACTGTCATGAGAAAGAGACTTTTCCCCTCTATTGGTAATTGTAAATTCAACTGGTAAGATAAGATCTACCAATGTGTGAGGATTTGGTGGCGGTGCTTCAAATCTTAATCTTTTTCTTTGAATCATTTTGGATAATGCATGGGTTGATGGTATTGCTCCTACTACGGGTAATGAAATATTAGAACATGAAGCAACGATGATATTTCTTGTAGAATTTTGATTCGAGCATGCCATGTCTTTCATTTCTTTCAATTTGTATTTGACAGTGATCATCTCAGGTTTTGGAGCATGATTGTGTTCTGTATTGCTAATCACATCACCAGATTCTATTTGTGTCGTAGTATAGCATCGACTTGAACATTTATTTGTGAAATATTCCACACAATGCTAGATCATTTTATTGATGCCTTGTCGATGAAACAAAAATGTGTAACCATTTACAATAAGTAAATTCTTGTTTTTTTGACTTTTAAAAATTGAAGAGACATTGTATATATTAAAAATTATGAAGAATGTGTTGGTTCCCTAAAAAGTATATTGATTTTTTGTACACTCTTTTAGAAAACCCTAGGAAAATTTAAAATAATGTTCAAAAAAATATATTACAAAATATCTTCTTTTATGAATTTGGATTTTTTCTCTTCTTATCACTCTACACACTCTTACTTCTTCTCCCCTTTTTCCTTTCTTTACTTCTCTTAATTCTACCACTTTATATATCTTCATAATGCCTTTTCATTTATATCTTTTCATAATAACTCTTAATCAACTTATTCCCACGAAATTGCCTTTATTTCTATAATTATTTACCATTTTATAGGTTATTTAAGCATATTAAAGGTGTTCTAAGGCTATTTTAGGGGTATATAATGAATATATGGTCTAAAAATGACCTAAATAGCCTCTATGGTGCCTCACTATCATATTTATAATTTATTTTATGTCATTTCTAGTTTACTAGCTTGATCTAAAATGACCATGGGTTATTTTTTCCATGGGTTATTTTGACCACGGGTTATTTTGTCCATGGGTTATTATGACCCTAGGTTATTTTGTCCTTAGGTTATTTTGGCCGGGTTATTCTGTCCAGGGTTATTTTGGCTAGGTTATTATATTCTGATACCATCCTCAAGCCCCACATGTTTTACCTAAATTTGTTTTTATTCAAATTGCATTTTAGAATTTATGTGACAAATATTATGGATGGAGCAGGATTTTATGAAAAGACAAAAAAAGGGGACATTCCTCGCTGACCTAACTGAATGTGAGGAGCTATCTATAGGGTCTAAAACTCTTGAAGAACTACAAAACTATTTGAAGATGAGGTGTTCATTGAAGTCACGAGGAGGAAGGGCCTTTGATCCTAAAGGGCATATTAATTTTATAAAGCAAACACTTCTCACTAAAGTTGGGATTACCCATGTAATGAATTACAAAGAAGATGTAATAAGAAATTGCTTTACACCTGATGAATTTTTTCAGAGGAAGAGGAAGTGATGCAGGAGCATCCTTGGTTCTGGCAATCTTGCATCAACCAAAAATATTTTCCTTTTAGTTTTGTCCTTGTTTTGTTCTTTCTCAGTTCATGTGGGTGGATTCATCATCCTTGCTCACTAGACCCTGTGGATCTCTACGTACATCATGGAAATGTTCATTTTCCTTATTCCAAGATTTGAGCGAGGTTGGATCATTTTCCAACAAGTTATTGATTCCAAATTTCATGACAATTTCTTGAACTGGCATCAAAATAGTTTTCAAGCCTAACGGCTAATCTAATCGTTCATGGATCGTTCCCGTGACTTGTGGATCTTAACAATATGATTTTAGATGTTCCTTGTAGTGTCCCCGACCTTCATTATAGGTCCACACTTCATCTTATGCACTTGTCGATGGAGTAATTCAAATTTGAGGCTGACTTGTTCATGCACTTGTTATATTTTCTTTCATTGGAAAATGTAATGATTTTTGGTCGACATAGATGTTTCCAGAATCGCGGATATAGTATAAAGCTTGTAATCGATCATTAGAAGAGGTAGTAGTGATAATATTGGATTAAGGGATTAAGTTTGATCCAATTTGTAAGATCTCAACTTGCATATAGGAGCATGTTAGAATGTTGCATATTTGATTAGGCCTGTGAGTTGAATCTGTAAGCCCGGATGTTGTCGGCTGAATGTAACTGAGATTTTTGTTAATGAGAATGTTTTAATTTTCATTTGCCTCCATACTCTATGTTTCTTTCGTTATGTTACTCTTGCTACATAGTCCAGATTGTTCTCTCTAAGGACCCTCCTACTGTGGCCATGCTAGATTGGTATTAGAGTGAGCTTCGATCCGTGTGAGGTTGATAGAATTTACAAAGTTCTGTAAAAGATTTGTTGTGGGGTGGCGGATTGAGGATCCGACCCACAGCTACAAAGGACTGTTGTAAAGATGGCTGGAAGAAGAAATGTTAGAGGAAATGGAGCACGTGGAAATGCAGACCAAGCTATAATGGATATGCTAAGAGGAATTTCTGCCAGATTAGATGCAGTTGAAACAACCCAAAGAAGAGGTCGACTAGTTGATGATGTGAGTGATGAAGAGGTAGAAGTTCAAGAAGAAGGATGAAGAGAAGAGCAACCTAGCCTAGATCAGGCAGAAGAGAGGTTTTATAAGAGCCCTAACTAGAGAAAATACGAAGCCACATTTCAATCCATCAGATTATATTGGTAAGTTGGATTCAGAAGAATTGCTTGATTGGATGACAAAGATGGAAAAATATTTTGAATTTGAAGGTACCACTGAAGATAAGAAGGTGAAATTTGATTGTACAAAGTTGAGAGGATATGCATCCCTTTGGTGGGAACATTTGCAGACAGATAGGCAAAGAAGAGGGAAAGAGAAGATAAAATATTGGGATCAGATGGTGAATAAGTTGAAGAAAAAGTTTATGCCAATAGACTATCAAATTAGTTTGTTCTGAAAGTTACAAAATTTGAAGCAAAAAGATTCAAGTGTGACAGAGTATATTGAGGAATTCTATAAGTTGAATATCAGATCTGGACATTCAGAGGAGGAAATTGAGCAAGTAGCCAGATATGTGAATGGTTTGAATTCATCTATATAGGATGAAATCAGTTTGATCAAGTTGCAGACTATGGAAGAGGCATATCAGTGTGCCCTAAAGGAAAAAGAGAAGTTGAATAAGAGACATGAGCAGAGACAGAGAGGAAGAGATGGAAGATTTCAAAGAGGAAGAAATTTTGCTGGAGGAGGAAGAGGATCTTTTCTAGATCAAAACAAGGATAAGGAGATTAGTAAGAATGATAATGCATATTAGAAAAGTGATGGTAACTCATACAAAAGAGGAGGATGCGGTGGTTACCAGAATGAAGGATATAGAAGAGATGATTGAGGACAAGAAAAAAGGGTATTAAGAGGAACTTGTTATAAATGTGGAGAAGGACATAAAGCATTTGAATTCAATCAGGGAGAGATGAGCAGAAAGACTGAGAACAATAGAAGAACTATCTTTGTTGAGGAAGATCATGCCAGATTATCTAATAAACTGGAAGAAGGAGAAGTGTTGGTAAACAAAAGAGTACTGTGTCATAGTGAGTTGGAGCATGAACCATTGCAAAGGAAGAATTTGTTCCGGACAAGATGCAAGGTAGCTGGTAAATGTTGCAAGGTGATAGTTGATAGTGGAAGTTTTGAGAACCTAGTTTCTGAAGAGATGGTGACTAAGTTGAAGTTGGAAAGATTGAAGCACCCGAAACCCTATCAGATAGCATGGATACAAGATGAGCATAAGATTCTGGTAAGTGAACAATGTTTGGTGAAATTAAAAATAGGAAATTACCATGATGAAGTTTTGTGTGATATCATGCCTATGGATATATGTCATACTTTGTTGGGAAGGCATTGGTAGTATGATATAAATGCTATTCATGATGGAAAGAAGAATATATACACCATTGTTGCTAATGGGATGAAGCAAATTTTGTTGCCATTGGAAGATGTTCCTATAGTTGAGGTTTGTACGAATGCTAGGGTTTGTCTGGTTGATGGAAGAAGATTCCTTGATGGGTTGAGACATGAGAATATGTGTTATGCCTTAGTTCCTAAGAAGGCTGAAGACTTGAATCATGTGGAAGAAAAACCAGAAGAGCTAAAGGAGTTGCTGACAGAATATGAGGAGATCATTTCAGACAATGTACCTAATGGATTACCACCTGTGAGGAGTATTAGTCATTACATGGATCTGATTCCTGGAGCTAGTTTTCCTAATAAAGCAACACACTGGATGAAACCTATAGAGAATGAAGAGTTGAGTAGACAAGTACAAAAATTGTTGAGAAAGGGTTTGATCAGAGAAAGCTTAAGTCCTTGTGCAGTACTTGCTATGTTGGCACCTAAGAAGGATGGATAATGGAGAATGTGTATAGATTCAAGAGCCATAAATAAGATCACGACGAGGTATATATTTCCTTTACCCCAGATGGATGACATTATGGATTGTTTGAGTGGAGCTAAGTATTTTACCAAGATAGGATTAAAGAGTGGATATCATTAGATTAGAATCCGAGAAGGGGATGAATGCAAAACAACATTGAAGACAAATGAAGAATTGTATGAATGGTTGGTGATGCCTTTTGGATTGAAAAATGCACTGAGTAATTTCATGAGATTGATGAATGAGGTATTGAAGAAATTCTTGGGTAAGTTTGTGGTTGTGTACTTGGATGACATCTTGGTTTTCAAAAAGAGTAGAGAAGAAAATTTGTTGCACATAAGACAAGTTTTGCAGAGGTTGAGAGAAGATCAGTTGCTAATAAACATTAAGAAATGTAGTTTCATGAAGGAGGAATTGGTATATCTGGGATTTGTGATATCTGTGGAAGGATTAAAGATGAATCCTGAGAAGGTTAGAGCGATAGTTGAGTGGCCTACACCTGAAAGTATTGGAGAGGTAAGATCATTTCATGGATTGGATAGTTTCTACCGAAGTTCATTAGGAATTTTAGTTCTATTTGCAGCCCTATGATAGAAATGATGATAGGAGATATAAAAGATTTTAGATGGACATCTGGAGCAAATCGAAGTTTTGAATTGTTGAAGCAGAAGGTGACTGAGCAGCCTGTGTTGGCTTTACTGGATTTCACTAAGGTATTTCAAGTAGACTGTGATGTAAGTGGAAATGCAATTGGAGCAGTGTTGAGTCAAGAAGGGAGACCTGTAGCTTATTTTAGTGAGAAATTGAATGATGCTAGGAGAAGATATTCAGTGTATGATTATGAATTTTATGCCATAGTTCAAGCCTTGAAGAAGTGGAGACATTATTTGTTTCCTAAGGAGTTTGTGATATATACAGATCATTAGGCATTGCAATATTTGAACAGTCAAGGTAAGCTGAATCAGAGACACATGAGATGGGTGGAATTCTTACAGAGCTATACTTTTGTTTTGAAGCATAGGAGTGGAAAATCAAATAGAGTTGCTAATGCATTGATTAGGAGAAGGAATTTGCTGACAGAGATGAGAATGGAGGTATTAGGCTTTAATGAATTGAAGAATTTGTATAAGACGTAGATTTTGCAGAACCATGGAGAGGTTGTAAGGAACTAGTTTTGGAGGATAGAAGCCGGTGGTTGGATTATTTCATCCAAGAGGATATGTTGTTCAGAGGTAATCAGTTGTGTATACCTCGAAGTTTAATGAGGGAAAACTTGGTGAAAGAAAAGCATAGTGGAGGATTGGTAGGACACTTTGGAATTGATAAGACAGTAGCATTGGTGAGTGAGAACTATTTTTGGCCATAGATTCATAAGGATGTCAGGAGATTTGTGCAGAGTTGTAGAGTTTGTCAAGTTACAAAAGGGAGTAGTTAGAATGTTGGATTGTATAAGCCTTTGACAGTTCCAAAAATACCTTGGGAGGATATAAGCATGGATTTCATACTTGGATTGCCGAAGACACAAAGAGGTAATGATTCTATATTTATGGCGGTAGAAATTTTTTCTAAGATGGCACATTTCATACCTTGTAGGAAGACAATAGATGCAGTGCATGTATCAAACTTATTTTTTAGGGAAGTGGTCAGATTGCATGGATTACCTAGGAGTATTATTTCAGACAGAGATGTTAAGTTTGTTGGTTACTTTTGGAGGACACTTTGGAAGAAGTTGAAGAAAGATTTGAAGTTCAGTTCTACATTTCAACTACAAACTGATGGGCAGACATAAGTAGTGAACAGGAGCTTGGGGAATTTGTTGAGATGTTTGGTTGGAGAGAAGACCGGAAGTTGGGACTTAGTCCTGGCACAAGCAGAGTTTGCATACAATAATTCAGTGAATAGGAGTACATGAAAGACACCTTTTGAGATTATTATTGGAATTCATCCTAGAAGTATATTAGAGTTAAGAGACATCAGTATGGAAGATAAAAGGAGTGCATAAGCAAAGGAATTTGTAGAACACATGAAGAAAGTACATACTCGAGTGAAACAATAGTTGGAAGACATGAACCGAAAGTATAAGGAGAAAGTAGATGAAAAGAGACATAAGGAGTTCAAAATTGGAGATGAAGTGATGGTATATTTGAGGAAGGAAATATTTCTAGTTGGGACATACAACAAGCTGAAGATGAGGAAGTTTGGACCTTGTAGGATCTTGAAGAAGTTTGATTCAAGAAATACATATGAAGTGGAGTTACCGGATGGTATGGGTATATCGTTTATATTCAACATTGTAGACCTACATCAGTATTATGAAGTAGAATTCAGTGAGGAAATTATAGTGGAATTGGAGAATCAATTTCCTAAACAATAGTCAGATGAGATTGAGAAGATTCTGAATATCGGAGATGGGAGGAAGACTCATGGAAGATAGTATAAATAATATCTTGTGAAGTGGAAAAGTAGAGCAGTGGAGGACTCTTCATGGATTTCTTAGGCTGAGGTAGATCGTCTTGGTTTTCCTTTGGCCCCTGCAAAATGAGAGACTCAATTTTCATTAACCCTGGATGTCTGATGCAGGAGCATCCTTGGTTCTTGGAAATCTTGCATCAACCAAAAATATTTTCCTTTTAGTTTTGTCCTTGTTTTGTTCTTTCTTAGTTCATGTTGGTGGATTCATCATCCTTGCTCACTAGACCCTGTGGATCTCTATGTACATCATGGACATGTTCATTTTCCTTATTCCAAGATTTGAGTGAGGTTGGATCATTTTTTGGCAAGTTATCAATTCTGAATTTCATGATAGTTTCTTGAACCGACATCAGAATAGTTTTCAAGCCTAACGGCTAATCTGATTGTTCGTGGATCGTTCCCGTGACTTGTGGATCTTAACGGTGTGATTTTAGATGTTCCTTGGAGTGTCCTCGACCTTCATTATAGGTCCAAACTTTGTATTATGTACCTGTTGATGGAGTAATTCAAATTTGAGGCCAACTTGTTCATGTGCTCATTATATTTTCCTTCATTGGAAAATGTAATGATTTTTGGCTGACATGGATGTTTCTAGAATCACAGATATAGTATAAAGCTTGTAATCGATCATTATAAGAGGTAGTAGTGTTAGTATTGGATTAAGGGATTAAGTTTGATCCAATTTTTAAGAGCTAAGCTCACATATAGGAGCATGTTAGAATGTTGCATATTTGATCAGGCTTGTGAGTCGAATCTGTAAGTTCAGATGTTGCTGGCTAAATGTAATTGAGATTTATGTCAATGAGAATGTTTTTATCTGCATTTTCCTCCATACTCTGTGTTGCTTTGGTTGTGTTAGTCTTGCTGCATGGTTTAGATTGTTCTCTCTGAGGACCCTCTTATTGTGGCTGCGCTAGGAAGTGGGAAATCATAAAGAGGCTTGAGGTGGAGAAGAAGAAAAGGAACACTGGATTCCTTGGATTTTATGTTGAAGAAGGGGATTCTATCAAAAGGATGGATGCAATAATTGACAACTTTGAAAGATTATATGTTGAACCAGAAAATAAACTTGAGGGTCAGTCTTCAAAACCCTCCAAGCTACCCATCAAATGAAGTGGTATTGTAATCACATAACCCCTACTAGACACTGCCACAATATAATCCCATTGAGAAACCAAGTCCTAAAATGCAAAAGACACATGGAGTGGCCCCCTTAGTGGCATATAAAATAAGTGGAGTAGGGGATAATGAAGAGGTAGCCGATGCACTTTTGAATTTTAAAGATGATGAAGTTGATTAGCCACCGCCTAAGCTTGCAACTGATGCTCACAAAGTAGAAGAAAGAATGGATGTACATGGGCATAATGATCAAGAAGTTCATGATGATGAAAGGGTGATTGGTTCCCTTAGATTTATTGAAGATGATGAATTTATTCAAATTCCTAAGTTTAAGGATTTTTGGTTTGAGATGAAAACGAAAGAATTTGAGGAGAGACTCCAAATTAATAATATGGGCACTAAGGAGTCACATCATGACCAGATTGTTGCCAAAACTTTTGAAGAACTCAAGATCAATGAAATTACTGTTAGCCCCCAAGAAGCAAGAAAATTGGTCTTAGAAAGAAATATACTAATTATTCCTGGGATGGAGTTAAAAAAGATATTCTTACTAGATCAAGTAAGAAGACAAGAAGATCCCATGTTGGTTTCTGAATTCAATTCAGATGAGGGAATGAGTGGCACAGGTTACAATCCAAGACTTGAAACCCTAGCGTTTTGGACAAAGGAAAAAAGAACAAAAAAACCAAGATTGCTTGATGTTGTAAGAGAAATGAGAGGGACTGCCATGGTAAAGACACTTCAAGACACATCAGCATTGGAGGTAGTTACTATGACAATGCACTTAACAATGTTTACTAGGGATACAATTAAGGTTATGGAGCTTAGATTGGTAGAATATGAGAAAGCACAGAATGATCTAAATGATGAAGTGAATAGGTTATTCATAGAAAATGTGAAATTGAAAGAGTAGTTCAAGGGTGCGGGTCCTTCCCAAAGCACAAAATTAACAATATAGTAGCCCCTTGCCATCCAAACTAATATAGGTGCAATCACTGTTGAACAAGTAAATGTGCTAAAACAAGAAATTGAGAAGTTGAAAAAGACTAATGAAGAAACAAAGGAAAGAGAAAAGAGAGAAACCCTTGGGGTATTGGAACAAATCTTGGAGCATAGGGTTAAACTAATTGTGCACAAATTGCAAATTGTGTATGAATGTTATGTCTCCTCATCACAAGTAGTTGATTAGATAAAGGCCCGTGTACCTATATTGGACCCCTTATTCAAGAAATGACAACCTGTACATCACACCTAAACGAATTTGTGCAAAATTTTATAAAGGAGTGTTGAGGCCTCCACAACTTTAAAGCCTACTGAGAAAATGGTCAAAATGGTCATAGATGAATTTCAATACATATCTGTAGAAGACCAAAAGATCAAGGCAATAATGGATTCATTTCACACACTAAAGCAGTGGTTCATTCCTAAGATACTAAGGGATGATGATGATGATCAACTGAAAGGATCTAAGGATTGGATAGATGAGTTTAGAAAAATTGTTCCCAACTGCCTCACTAATTTATAGAAGGATGGTGACATAAATATTCACCGCCTCAATTTAACCTTTGATTGAATAATTGCACTAGATGTTGGATACTAAAAATTCATCACACATAGCAAAGGGTTATTAGACAATAGATGGAAGAGTCACTTGGCCAACACAAAAAAAAGCTGGGAGTACAAATGGCCTCATGATTACACAGTGTACCAATGGGAGCAGACATATCTAGCTCCCCCAGAAGAATAGGCCTTGCAGTGAAGTACCAAGCCTTGCAGATACTATCATGGAGAGAAGACCTTGCTAGATCTGAATAATCATGGGTACCTTACAATGAGTAATGAACTTCTGTATCTTTTGAGTGCTCTAGAATTCAACATCTGATCATTTCTCTTCATTTCTCATCTTTTATTGCTTTTATGTAATCCTATGTAAACAACGATAATTAAGACTTTTTGATTTATGTTAAAAGTGGGAACTAAAAAGAAATTTTTTGACATGTTAGTTAGGACAAACTTTTGAAACATATTGTAAAATCTTTTTGAATATCAATAGAATGAAGTAATAATTGGTGGCCTAATTCTGGTTTCAATTGTTTATTGAAGTGAATTAATGAATGTTATCTTGATGTCTCCAGTTTGAGCTTTCCTTGTTATTTAAATCAATACATCAAGGGTATATTTGGTTTATCAAAACACATTTGTTGTCAAACAATTCATTTTGTACTACGTTTTGGTGTCAAATCTTTGGTAATTATAATTAGTTTCATTACATTCAAATTTTGAATTCTGGGAAATTATATATAGTAAATAGATTGATGGCTATTTGGATAGTGAAATTGGCTCTCTTAGAAATTAACTAAAATATCTTGTCTTGAAATATCTAGAAGGATTATTTTAATTAAAGAGGATTTTGTGGTTATTTTTCTAACAATGATTAACAATGATTTTATAGTGTAACTAGATTTCTATTTTCATTCAAGATACAAGTCATGATCAAAATCAAGCACATACCAAGAATATGGTACTCTACTTCAAACTTTCAACCTCACTTAGTTTAGTCTACTTACATGAGGATATTAAGGAAGTTTATAAACAATTAATATATATCATTTGTTGTTTGTGAAGGAGAATCCTGTGAGATCCAATATGGTAGTGGATCAATACTTGGTTTCTTAAGTAAATATGATGTCATAGTTCGGAAACTTGTTGTGAAACATCAGGTTACTAATTTTTGGATGTTAAGGCTTCCCAGTTGAATATCAAAGATCTTTTCTCAGCAACTTAATTTGGAATTTATGTATAAATGGATTCTTTCATGGTGCAAGTCTTTACTGAGACAACACATGAACCAGGGTTGACATTTTTGTTGTCCAAGTCTGATGGCATTCTTGGGCTTGGTTTCTAGGAAATTTCTATTGATAATGTTGTTCCAGTCTAGTTAGTGTTGATAGCCTTCATTCTATAATTTGAGCATATCACCTGTCTTAAATTTTGAACAAGGTTCTAAAATCAAGGGTTCAATATGCATATTTCAGGCCTATGTTGAACACTCTATTTAAGGTATTTGTTGACTAGGCTATAGTTTTTTAATTGATTTACCTTTTTGCTGTGTTTGGACTTACTTTTGTAAACTTGCAATATACAAAGCACTTTTATTCTTTCTGAATTGAGACCAATAGTAATTTTGTTGGTTGTATTGAGGCACAACTTCATTCATGGTAGAAAAGGAAACACCTTGTTGCTCATATTAGATGGCACGTTGCATATAAAGGAGGAAATATTCTAGTTGGGTTATTGTTGACTGCATTGAAGGAGAGAGCTTCATATATGGGACACGATCAACACTCTCCTTGGATTCTACACATTATAGCTTGCTCTAGGAAGATTGCCCACGTTGTAAAAGTCTTAATAGATGAAAGGGGCATGTGCTTTCATTGAAGGGCTTCAAGCATACGTTTCCATCATTGCAAAAGTTTTTTGGAGAATTTTCTTTCTTGCAGTCATTTCTGTGCAATATTGTAACTCAGATTTTCAATCTTGTGACTAAAAATAACAATTGTAATACTCTATTTCTAAGCTGTAACTAGAACACCTTTCTTTTATTAATAAAGTTCACTGATTTTGTCTTATCAATGGTTATCTTATTGTGTGCAATTGAAGATTGATGTGCATTTTTGTGTTTTATGCTTGAATCCTTAAATATCAGGCAATTAAAATGACCAAATATACTACTAATTGACATCAATTAAATTGACATAAATTAGTGAACAGTGAATAAATATGACTAGATATATGACCAGTGAAATTAGTGGATAAAAATGACTAAATATACTACTAAATTAATCAAAATGATGATTAAAATTAATGAATAAATACACTACCAATGCATAGAAATTGGTGAATAAAAATGACTAAATAAGTGACCAGTTAACAACAATCAATGAATAAATATATCAGTGAATAAAAAAATGACTAAATAAGTGACCAGATTACAGTAATCAATGACTAAATCAACAACTAAATAAGTGACCAGTTAAATATATCAGTGAATAAAAGATGACTAAATAAGTGACCATATTACAACGATCAATGACTAAATCAACAACTAAATATATCAGTGAAAAAAATGACTAAATAAGTGACCAGATTACAACAATCAATGACTAAATCAACGACTAAATATACTACCAAATCAATCAATCAAAACAACCAATAAATGACTAAAAATGGTTTAGTCATCAATCTGGTTGTGTTATAAATGACTAGCAATAAACTACTAATGATCACATGACCAAATTCATTCATATATAAACAATTTTTAGTAGTTTTTTCAGTAGTTTATAGTTGTTTCTATACTGGTGTTCAATTCTACACTAGACACGCAAGACCAGTTATGTGAGTTCTACTTACATTATTATGTTCTCCCAGAGGAGAGTGAATGGAATCCATTGATATTTGGGGGAGACCTTCAAATATCAATGGATTTCCCTACATCTCAGAAAATAATCAGTGAATCCGAATGCGGTCATTGACCAATGGTTGAACCTCCTAGATTATAATAGAGTTGAAGAAATAATAATGAATTCTAAGAAACAAGACTATATAAGAGAAAAGAAACTAGCAACAAGAACCCTTCATGAACCCTTCCAATTTTTATAGAGGAGATGGGAAGAGCTTTAACCTGAATTAAGAAGAAAGGAGCCACATTCTCTCTCTAATTATGTAGCCATGACTCGTAGATCTCACAAGTACATGGACCTTGCATGGAAAAATGGAGTGGTTTGGTTTCCACTTGTCTTTTATCCTCCTCCTGTTTCTTGTACCACATTAGATATGGAGGAAGAGAGGGGAAGAAGAAGCAGAAGAAAAGAGGATGTTTCAAGTATAAGTAGTTGGTATTGAGTTGGTGTTGTCTCTGATGATTCTTTAATTAGTTAGATTATGTTGTCATTGGTAAGCTACTGGTGTCAACCTCTAATGTTGATTTGATAAGATTTTGTCTATGGATGTATGGTTGGGTTTCTATGTTGTAGTTGGCTTGGTAGTGATGAGGAAGTGATGAAAATTTTGAGGATATATCTCTGGTGCTTAGTTTCCAAGTTCTTTTGAGAAAAATTGAATAAAAAGAGGAAACAGTGTGTTGCAGTGGTGTTTTGTGTTATAGAGTTGTGTTCAAGTTTGGCTTTGTATTTATTCTATGTTGAAGATATTCTTGTGTGGTTTTGATATTGTTTGGAATAGGTATGCCATTTAATTGAAATCCTAAACATATTTCATGTATCTCCTAAGTCCTTGGAAAGTGTTCCCCAACACTAGGATTAGAAAGAGATTAAATTTGAATGAAATGAACATGTAAATTAACATTTTTGATCATTCCTAAATGATAGGAACATGTGGGGACATCCAAGAAGAGATCCTATAAGATAGGACCACATGGGGCACCCACATGGAAGGTGGAACCCACCTTGCTTAAGTTAATTATTTGGAGGATTGATAACACTTCAGTAATGCATGTAAAGATAATACAAATTAGGGATTGATATTAATATGAGTGGAGTTCAGTTTAGTTCAGTATTAGTTCAATTTAGTTTAGTTTAGTTATGGTTCAGTTATCTTCAGTTGCATGTAGTTAGTTTGAGTTGAATTCTAGTTTATTTTAGTTGACTTTAGTTGCATGACATATAATAGATGAATACATTCAATTCAGTGAGGATGATCAATCATACATAATGTTTGCATGAATTGGTGGAGAGATATGTTTTAGTTAACTAAGATTGACTTGGACCCACATTGGGCACCCAAGTTGGCATCTTTGAGTTAACACCTTTTGCATGAGAAGATATTTATAAGGCTCAGTTAAGCGGGCCCATTCTTGGGCACCAACTTTGAGGTGATGCTTGCAAGATATTTTCTTGACCAGAGTTTAGTTAAGTGTTCAGTTTTTGGCGCCTAAATTGAGGAAGAATTTGGTTCGAATTCATATTACATTGTGGAAATCTACTTGCATAATCTAGGCATGGATATTTGTGAGGAGCTTTATGCTCTTATATTGTACAACTCTTATTGAGTTTACAGGCTCATTAATTGTCTATTAATTGTAGCAAGTGCATCAGAGTTTGCAGCAAGTTAGCAGGTTGAGCTTGTGCATGCGCGAGGGTTTGAAGCATGGCATGGGATGTGTGGATTCATGCTTGGTCACATGGAATGCATGGATATCTTGTGCTGCATAAAGTGTATGAGAGTTACATGAGAGTTTATTACAAGTTGTGAAGAAGGATTGTTGAAGGAAAGGAAGCATATCAATTAAGGATTGATATAGTATTATTGTAATCTTGTTCTAAGGTTAAATAATACAAGCACTATTGATTCTGGTGGAGTTTTTTCCTGAAAGGGTTTCTCCACATATTTGTTGCGTCACTTCTATCTCCTTGTCTCATTCTTCTACAATCTTCTGTCTCTTTCTACAATTGATAAAATTGATTTAAACAAATAATCATACACAAAGAATTGTGACAAAGAATAGTTAATTAGATCTACAATCTCATAGTTTTACAAGTTTTAAGCTACAATATTACCTCTATTTTTAACATTTGGTATCAGAGCTAATGGTTGGGTAGAGTTTGGGATGCCTTTCTCTTAAAATTTTGAAGGTTTTTTGGCTGCAGTGGGAGCTTTTACTATTGTGTTATTACAGATTTGTAAAATAAGTGTGTTTTATCTTCTTGGTTTAGAGATTATGGTTTTCTTGAACTTTTGGGAGTTGTGTCATTTACAACGGATTCTTCGATTGTGTTGAGGCCATGGATGATCTTCATTTAGGAGATGGTTATCACGATGCCATGGATAGCTTGGTTACATGTTTCAGTGGGAGCTTTTGACAGTGATGGTTTGATGTTTATCTTGTTGCCATGTATAGCTCAGTATCACAGTTCAATGGGAGCTTTGGTAGGATATGGTTATCTTCATGCAATTTGAAGAGGTTTTAACATCTTGTTTCATAGAGGACCCTTAGAGTCTTTGGTAAAGGTATTATTATTCTTCCTTTGGAGAGGATGTAGTTCTCTTTGGTTTTGAGTATTAATCATTTGCTTAGAGCTTCATGATTATGCAGGTTGCATTTGAAGATGGCATGGATTGATTGGTGGGTGCTCATGGATACTAGAGAGACTTGGGTTAGGTTGGATATTTCTTATGTTAAGAGATATGTGTTGGAGTGGTTACTTATTATAAAAGTTTTTCAACAGTAAAAACTGAGGATCCTACACCTGGAAATGGATGTGAGTCCATCATAGACCTGATGAGAAGGTTGTATAATAATGATTCCTTGTTTAGAATAATTGAAATGTATAATGTCAAGTGGGAGAATGTTGGGAATAGGATTCAATTTAATTAAAATCCTAAACATATTTCATGTATCTCCTAAGTCCTTGGAAAGTGTTCTCCAACACTAATATTAGAAAGAGATTAAATTCGGATGAAATGAACATGTAAATTGACATTTGTGATTATTCCTAAATGACAGGAACATGTGGGGATGTCCAAGAAGATCTCCTACAAGATAGGAGCACATGGGGCGCCCACATGGAAGGTGGAACCCACCTTGCTTAAGTTAACTATTTGGAGGATTGATAACACTTAAGTAATGCATGTAAAGATCCTACAAATTAGGGATTGATATTTACATGAGTGGAGTTCAGTTAAGTTAAGTTAAGTTATGGTTCAATTATCTTCAGTTGCATGTAGTTAGTTTGAGTTGAATGCTAGTTGACTTCAGTTGCATGACAAATAACAAATGGATACATTCAATTAAGTGGGGATGATCAATCATGCATAATGTTTGCATGAATTGGTGGAGAGATATGTTTCAGTTAACTAAGATTGACTTGGACCCACATTTGGAATCTTTGAGTTAACACATTTTGCATGAGAAGATGTTTACAAGGCTTAGTTAAGTGGGCCCATTCTTGGGCGCCAACTTTGAGGTAATGCTTGCAAAATACTTTCTTGACCAGAGTTCAGTTAAGTGTTCAATTTGGGGTGCCTAAATTGAGGAAGACTTTGGTTTGAATTCATATTACATTATGGAACTCTACTTGCACAATCTAGGCATAAATATTTGTGAGGAGATTTATGCTCTTATATTGTATAACTCTTATGGAGTTTATAGGCTCATTAATTGTCTATTAATTGCAGTAAGTGCATTAGTGTTTACAGTAGGTTAGCAGGTTGAGCTTGTGCATGTGTGAGGGTTTGAAGCATGGCATGAGATGTGTGGATTCATGCTTGGTCACATTGAATGCATGGATAGCTTGTGCTACAAAAAGTGTATGAGAGATGAGAGTTTATTATAGGTTGTGAAGAAAGATTGTTGAAGGCAAGGAAGCATATCAATCAAGGATTGATATAGTATTATTGTAATCTTATTATGAGGTTAAATAATACAAGCACTATTGATTCTATTGGAGTTTTTTCCCGAATGGGTTTGTCCACATATGTTTTATGTCACTTCTATCTCCTTGTCTCATTCTTCTACAATCTTCTTTCTCTTTCTACAATTGGTAAAATTGATTTAAACAGATAATCATACGCAAAGAATTGTGACAAAGAACACTTAATTAGATCTATAGTCTCATAGTTTTACAAGTTTTAAGCTACAATATTACGTTAATTTTCAAAAAATATGTTGATCAGAGGTGTTGCATTTACAATTTGGTGTGCTAGATCATTGTGCAGAGGAAGGTGTGCTCACTAGCGTGTGAACTGTGTATTGTAGAGGTGTTTGGGAGAAATGTTTTTGCTTCGTATTTCTTCGTAGAATGGTTTCAAGTCTTGTGGATCTAGAAGGGTGTTGATAGTGTTTGTATTTTTCTTCTGTTGACATTTTTTGAGGTCTGGTGCTTCAGAAGTTAGTTTCTTGAGTTGCAGTGTATGGAAAAATTATTTGAGTGTATTGGGTGTGTATATCATTTAGGTGAAAGTTGTTGCAAAGGAATTTGTTGGATTTTAGGATATTTGTGGAATTTTCTAGATTGTGTTCAAGCATGGTGTGTGGTCCTTGAGTTTTCTTTTTGATTTGAGGAAGTGTGTACTTAAATGTTAATGGTGTTAACACAGGTTTAATTGACCTTGGGTATTTACACTAATTGTGGAGTTGCTTCGGTGTTTGTGGAAGCGTGGTGTGGAATGTATGAGTGGATTTGGGTCGTAGCTAAGATTTGTTGTGGTCCACCTTCATTCCTTTCCACCATGGGAATGTTTTTAGTTTTGACCTAATTTGAATTTGCATGATTGAGGTGCATATTTGACCTTAGAGAACGCTTTCAAGGTTGAAGATGGTATAAATATGTGTTGAGTTGTTGAGGGATGCAAAGATAGAAGTGTGTGATGTGAATGATGTAAATTGTAGAGTTGTGAGGTGGAAATTTGCGTAGAGAAGTGTGAGATTTCATGTGTTATACTATTGGATGCAGCGAGTAGAAGGTTTCTACAATATTCAACAATACTATGAAGGTGTTGGTGATGCTGTGGTGGAATTTTTTATTGTATTGAGATGGATTTATCATTGTAACACTCTTCTCTATCTTCTTTTCTATTCTGGCAGTGAGCCTTTCTTTCTTTTAGGCAGTGAGACCTTTGTAATTGGTGTTGATATTACTTTATATTGTGAGTTAATCCTCACTGCATGGTTTTTCCCATCTTGGGTTTTCCACATAAATATAGTGTTCCTTTGTGTATGGTGTTGATTTGGTTCTATTCCTGTTATTTGATTTCATGCTTAATCATTCTAATAGTTTAAGGGATAATTGAATTAATGTGGATTTGAATGTTTGTGATGGTTTTGAAGTTTTAAGGTACAACTAATTCACCCCATCTCTCAGTTGTCTTGTGCATTCAATAAAGGCTAGAAAATATTTCAAATCAGAAGGGCTACTATCTGAAGCAGACGAAGAGAGTTGACATTATGGAAGATCTTAGAGAAATAACCCTGCAGTACAAACTCTAGCCTTGAAAGTTGCTTGAGGACAAGCAAAAGGCTTAGTTGGGGGGAATGATGAGCTTGATAATAGCTAGTTTTATTTCATTAAGTTCATGATTGTTAGTATTTCAACTTACCAAGTTCATAGACAATCCTAAGACATACATCTTTTATATCTTCCATGCATCTTAAACCAAACTTTAGTATGTGGAAATATAATTATGATATGATGGTATTTGTATGTGTAGATATATGATTGTTCATGAAATTCAGTATGATTCTATTCTTGATTCATGATTATTAATGATGTGTATGCTTTAGGATGAAACTAACCTTTTGTAGCTAAGGAGAATTATAACCCACAATAACTAGATTTACAACCTGCAACATAAGATCATAGCTAGTTGCAACAAAAAAGCTAGAATGCTTGGAACATGAGAACTCCAAGAAGGAATGAAGATGACCATTGAATGGTCAAACTGTGAGTCACCACCAACGCCACATAAGATGATTGAAAGAAGGAGTCTACTGTGAGTGAGAAAGATTAATAGCATGACAATTTGCATATAGCACATCTCTATCATACTGTTAAGGAAAAGTTATAGTTTGAATTCTCTTCTCTTTCAATTATGGTTATGAGTTACATAGACTAAATTCCTCTCCCTATTCTTGAGGGAGAGTGGACGTGTGCATTTATATTATGTTTTTAGTCCTTGTGTGAATAAAACTCCTCTTGTGCCTATATATTGGGATCGGTGGTTGAGGAGCAAATATAGTTTTTAGTTCTAGTTTTTGGATTATTTTACTAGACAATATTTCATTGTTGTTAGTTTTCTTTTATTTAGTTGTGATAGATATGTATCTCTGGATGGAAAATATTTTGAAGATTCTTATCAGAATGTAATAAGTTTAGTTCTTATGCAATAAAGGATTTTAGTTACTGTCATGATTTTTTGATCAGTAGTGCATTATTGATATCTACTATGTGCGCAACAACTAAAGCAAGGGCCACTCAAGGCACTGCCAACCCATCTTATTTTCTACATTAGATTAGATGTTATATTGATATATCCATTTATTTGAATTCTCACTCATATGTATGTGGATTCCATGAATAATGTATCATAGCATGAATTACAATTTGTAACATCATGTTGAGTTAGTCTCTAGAAGAGTTAGGAGTCAGAAGTCAGTAGTGTTAATTAGTTGTAAGTTCAAATTTAGTAGTTAGTAGTTACAATGTTAAGTAGAAGGTACTTGTAGCGTAAGCAACAGATTCATGTCATTCCCCTATTTTGCAATGTGATAGTTTACTTTCCTTTCCAGCCTTTATAGTTTTCATTACATGTGTGACCACTTGTGTTTCATCGATAGAGGGTGTAGTTAGGATCCTTGAATGCACATATAGTGCCAACACTATCAAAAACTTACAAGTTCCAGTTGATAATTTAATAAATCCTTTTTGAGGGTTTGGTGAACTATTTAGTTAGGAACCTATCCTTTGAATTATGCGTCCACTCATAAAAACTAAGTTGATTGAACATTAGAAAGGCGTTACAAAAACAAGGTGGCACAAAGTGTCAACAAAACTAATAACAAACTAGGTGCCCAAATGAGATAGGTTAGTAATTTGGTTGGAACCTACATTGGATGTTAATCAAGCTTGTAGAATTCCAAGTTGGGGAGTTGGGATGTGAAACCAACTTGGATGCCTCATCTATAGGCTTTAAATTTTATTTAAGAGGTGATGTGTATGTTGTGTAAAGAGTTAAAGAACTATATCTATGGGCGTTGAAGGATTAAAGATAGAAGAAGAGAAAGGAAGGAGTGTATGTAACCCCTATTTTTTAAGATAATACAAAATTGGGCCTATCTTTCTTGGTGGAGTTTTCCTCAAAAGGTTTTCTCAACATAAACACTATGTTATGTGCTTCTTTATTCTATTCCATTTTTCTCATTCTTTTAGATCTAGTTTATGTTATCCTCATTTAGTTTGCTACTAATTAAATCAAATTAACAGTTAAATTTATATTATTATTTTATAGTTGTTCACCTTTATATCTAAAATTCAGTATTAGAGTTTGAACAATTTTACTTCTTAGGTGGAAGTGTGAAGGTTTTTTGAACTATATTGGGAGTTCTACTTGAATTTATTTTACAGATTTGTGTAGAATGCATGGTTATATCCTCACTCAAAGCCATAAGCAACAAACAATTTGGACAAAGAAAAAACTCAACACTCCACAAACTTGCAATAATTCCCCATGCCAAAACCCCACAAAATACCACCCCAAACACCCATGCTCAACCATAAAACTTAGAAAGCACACAAATCCCCACATCGCCAATCACAACCTATAGAGGAAAGAGAAAGGAGGGCGACAAGTAGGGAAAACATTCCCTAGCTCACATCACATATTGCCTCCCTCATGGCACCATCCATGACCCCTGTATCACCATCACAATTTTGAGATCAAATCTTACATTCCTTTTTAAATTATAATTATTTTTAAGGAAACAATGGATGGACTTCTAGCTTATGTTATAAATCATAGTTTTACCTTCATTATAAAACTTAAATTGAAACTCTTTAGTTTGTAGTGTGATTATAATCATTTAATTTTTAAGTGTTTTTATTTTCTAAAATTAATATAATTGTATACTTTTTAATGTTTAAGTATTTTTACATTATAAAATATTATTTTAACAAAATTAAAATAATTGATATACTTAATCAAGGGGAAAATAATGGTATATAAATATTTATATAATTTATTTTATATACGAAAAAAATTTGGATTATGATTTTTTTATATGTTAGATTATAATATTATGAGGGAGCGTATATATAAATTATAAGTTATAATTTGGTTAAATTATCACGAGTAAATGATCAAATCCATCAAAATTATTCAGGGGTCAAATAAAGTCAATCATACTGCAAAATTAAACCTTGATAAATTATATATTTAAAAAAGGTCATCATTCTCACTATTTAAATACAACTATTTCTTTAAAACCTTTGAATATTCCAAATATTTTTGAAATATATTGTAATTCTACATATATTTGAGATATATTGTAAACTAATTTAAATAAAAAAATTATGGTAAGGCAAGCATAAGAAGAAAGACATATCTGGCTCACTTGAAAAGATAACTGCAACTCCCAACCATATAAAAGTGGAGCCGAGATACTTTTTTGAACGGTCTCTTTATGATAAAAGATAAAAAAGCAATATGACATATAAATGGGGTTTATTTTCCTTTCAAAGATCATTGGGTGCCACTTCATCCTACAATAAATTTCCATGCTCATCAATCTATTTCTATTACTTAATACATGAGGGGCTCTAAGGACAATTTTTCTTTTAACAAATAAATGTTTCTCTCCATATCTATCTCTATCTCCTTCCCCCCATCTCTCTCGATCTTTCCCCCTCTATCTCTCCCTCTTTCTATTTCTATCTCTCCTCTCTCTACCTCTCTCCTTATTGCAAACATACCATGATCTTGGTAATGGAGCCTAATTATCTTCCTAATTCAAAGGTTTTGTTTCATTCATGTTTGGATCTTTGCAAGTGGATGTATAGTTTATTGGAAGCTATAACTTCTACATTGATATATTTTTTGGAGCATATTATGGTGCCACTTGGAAGCCACATTCACTAGGAAATGTGTTTACACAAGATGTGAAATATTTTCTCCATCTACATCTCCATCTCCATCTCTATCTCTATTTCCTCTCCATGTCTCTTCCTATCTCTATCTCCTTACCTCTCCCTGTATCTCTCTCTTCCCTTACTATATTTACCATTTTATCTATCTCTCTATCTCTCCCTCTCTCCCAATTGTTCCCTCTTTCTATATATCTATACTTCAACTCTATCCTCTCTCTATTTCTCGTCCTCCCTCTCTATGTATTTATATATATCTCCCTCCCTCTTTATCTCTATCTCTATCTCCATATCTCTCTATCTCTTGCACACACAAACTCCCTATTTCTCCCTCCCTATCTCTATTTTTGTATCTCTCTCACTCACACACACACTCCCTGTTTCTCCCTCCCTATCTCTATCTCTATCTCTATCTCTATCTCTATCTCTATCTCTATCTCTATCTCTATCTCTATCTCTCTATCTCTCCTCCCTTTCTCTATCTCCCTCTCCCTCTCTCTCTATTATGTGTCTATCTCTCTATCTCTACCTCTCTCTCATATCTCTCTCTCTCTCTCTCTCTCTCTCTCTCTCTCTTCCTATATATCTATCTCTCCCTCTTTCTCTCTCCCCCTATCACCCTATTTCTCTCTCCTCTCCATCTCTATTTGTCTTTCTCTACTTCTCTATGTTTTTCTAGCTCTCTCTCTCTCTCTCCCTCTCCCTCTATTTATATATCTCCTTATATATCTATCTCTTTATCACTCTATCTCTCCATTTATATCTCTCTCTCCCTCCCTTTCCCTCTTCCTCTATATCTCTCGACCTCTTCCTCTATATCTCCCTATCTCTCTCCATCTTTATTTGTTACACCTCATTTTTAAGTTATTGTAAGAGAGGGGGACCAACCACACCAAGGCTCCAGGTCACGGAGAGTCGAGAGCAGAGGGCTGCCCTAACTTATCTCAAGCTAATGGGTGTTTGGGATGAGAATAGAGAATGAAAAGCACTCTCAAGTGCTTCTATCACTCTATAGATCTGAAAGTTTAAATGGGGCTAGATGAGTCGGTTCTTGGAGCTCAAACTGCACCTCAGACAACTCTTTGTCCAAGGATGGTAGTGCGGGTTTGGGATGACAACGTGACACACTGGCATCTGTATGGCCATAAAACGTAAAATACAGTGTAAAACACTAGAAGCCTACTAACTGCCTAGCTAACTAGCTTTAACAAAATAAATAGAATTATGAAGTGTGAAAAGTAACTGCATAAAAGATGAAGTAGGTAGATAAAGACAAGGGTGATGAATATCAACTCACTAAAGCTCCATTTTGCTAGCAATCTCCACACACACGTGCACCTACACACAAGCAAGGGGGAAAAATGTTGGGCTATATAGGGGTTTGCCCCAGTCAAACCCCTGCTTTGGTGTTTCCACCTACATGGACAACCAAAAAAGCCCTGAAGTAGAAAGTACAATAAAGGAAAGAAGAAAAGAGAGTATTGAATACTACGGAAGATGCTACACTACTCTATCAAACCACAAAAGGAAAACGAAGTGATACCACCTCCACCCAAAGGCTCTCAAGGCCAATGAAGGGATAATGTAAGCAACGGGCTTGGAAAAGTTGACACGACTGCAACAGTGACGAAGGGAGGTCTCATAAGACTCCAAACTCCCAGCTTGTATGGTAGCACCACACGTACAAGGATGGAATTGATGGAGTAACAAGCTTGCTTGCTGCAATGCTCAATGGACTTGTGAAAATTGCTTGAGAGAATGTGATAGATTGCTAGAAGATGAATGAGTGTGTAGAGAGTTGCTAAAGAGATGAAGCGATAGTGAAATGGATGCACTTGAAGATCAAAATGGAAGAGAAGGAGCCATTGTTCGGGTTCGTTGGTCGCATAGAGGCGTTACAATTCATCCCTAATGAGGAGTGTAACGTCCTTGCGAACTCTAGAGGCAGGAATCTGTTAGGGACAGTAGTGCGTTGTGCAGACGTCTGTGCACTGTGCTCGGATCCCTGATGAAAATTCCCCTACTGACACACACAACATGTGCCAAGTGGATGGAAGGCAGGTAGGTGATGTGGAATTTCGCCTTCGGGTTTGATTTTCTATGGTGAGGGGATGTAGAAGGGGAACTTACACAAGGGGTGCAAATTCGCTCCTATATAGTTACCAAATTAATTTTACTCTTATGAGTAAATATGATTTGAATGTAAGATTATGGCTTTAATATGTTCAATAGATGAATGAAATATATGAATATGCATTATGATGAATTACTCTTTAAATGCTTTAATGATGTTTTTGAGATATGGTGAATATGATTTATATATGTATCAATTGACTACAGACATGTGCATGAAGTTGGATGCAAGAAAGGTTCGAACCCTCTAGAGGGGGAGGGAGAGTATCACCCAAGAGAGGAGGTTGGTATGGAAACCATTGGTATGTCTATCTGAGTAGATGCACACACGCACTGCACATGATAGTGGAACTTAACTGAGTCGGTTTGAGTTTGGTGTCAACAAGTTAAGAACCTGAGTTGATAACTTTTTGGTTGATAGGTAAAAACTATGTTTTGAGCGTCTTTGAACCACCTTGATCGTTTAATCAAATCAAACAAAAATGATGAAACTCTTAGCATACAACGTGTATGAAATGAGTATTTGAATATAAATATGGTGAATATATATAAATATATGTATAAGGGGATATGTATAGGTACGTATATACATAAAGTCGATAATTAGGTGAGACATATGTATATATATATGTATAAATGTATATGTATATGTACATATATACATATACATACATATATATACATTATTTAAATGATTATTATATACTATTATATTTGATAGATAGTCGTATAAATATATATATTAATATATTGAATGATGACTATACATTTATATATATATATTATTCGGTTTATATATTATCGTATATACAAATTAATATATGTATATATTATTATATTAAATAATTATCGTGCATAAATATATTATATATTTATTATGGTATGATATATATAATGATGGCAGCCATATCGCCGGCCAAATTGCCACGCATGGATAGGTTTGCGGTAGGAATAAAAGGCTGTAACGAATGCACATTAGCTGCCATATTATATGGTGAGCAAGCTACAAGATATAGAGGCATATAGGCCACATAATGGAAAAGTGGAAACCATTTATAATAGTTGTTTAAAGACAATAGGCCGCCCAACTTTGGCACATATATTGCAAAGGAAGGAATGACATAAATGCCACGATAAGTGGAAAAGTATAAAGAGAGTTTCAAAGCATTATTGTGTAGCATTTAGAACAGTGCTTGGACCAAGTAAAGGGCAGTTAGAATAGGTAAGTGGTTGCTCTAATCTAGCGCCACAAAAAGCACTTGATAAACTACTAAAATTGTCACGATAGTGGCTAAGATATGCTATGGAATGGGTGATAGAATTTGCATTTGTCTTGGACTTTCCAAACATGTCAATAGAGAGACTTTGTTGCAAACCACAAACTGCCAACAAACAAGTATTAAGTCACCTATGCCAGCCGTGGCATTTTGAGGAGGGCTATTTGTTTAGAAGACTTTTTCAAAGCAGATTAGAATAAGAAATCAGCAACCAAGTGAGGCATGAGGTGTGAGTGTGCAGACCAAGTCAAAGCTAGCTGTGGCATTGAGAGTTCGACTTGGTTTTGAAGACTATATTCAACAAAAAAAAAATTGGAGAGGTGGCAGGGAATTGAGAAGTGGCATCAAATGTACCTTTCTTTTAGCAAACAAATTCTATCCATTTTTGTATAAATAGAGAGCAACAACATAGTGTTTGGTTGCCCATTCATTCTAAAATTAGTCTGAGTATTCGTGTGAGATTGAGAGCAGTGTTTTTGTTAGTTTTTGTGCAGTATATTTGTTAGTTTGTGAGCAGTAAATTTGCTAGTTTGAGAGTAGTTCATTGTAAGTTTGAAGAGTATGGAATTTATTTATTTAGTAGCATCAAGAAGAGTTGAGAATAGAGGAGGAAGCAAGTAGAGCAATTTGCATTGAGCAAGGAGTTGTGAGATATTTATTGGGAGCTAAATACCGGGCATGCTGATATATCTACTTCTCTTTCTCTTTCCAATTTTGAAACTACATTTTATTATTGTTTGGAAGTGTTTGTACAATCGTTGTTTGCATATTATAGCTATTGAATAGTTTATGAAGTGCTTATGAATTTAGCTATATTATATACAAGCTGGATTAAGAAATCTTAATAGCATGATATGTAGCTATCTTGATTGTAATGTTTGATTGATGTAGTAAAGTGAAGTTAAACAAGGTATTATGATAATATCTAAAATATAGTATGGTATATGTATTGCTTGAATAAGTTATATTGTTTTGAAATGGAAAGGATTGATATCATGATATAAGTATTATGTCATCATTATCTAGGGTATGATGTTATGAATACCTAAGTTGGTAGTTTAACCATGGGTGGAGAACTTACGTTCTCGATTGTCTATAACCCTTGAAAGTAGGATATTAGTTTATTCTCTAGGGTTTGGGTATACACTTGAATACATGTGTTTATAATTATATTCAACAATAGGGTTGAAAAATGTATTAGAGATATATACGTTCTAATTACCTTTTTAAATGATATTATCTTATATTTGACCAAGAGTCTATTAATACCTATTCACGATATTCTAATCTTAAAAGAAGAGGACTTTACGTCTCGACAAACCAAAGTCATAATGCGAGGAGATTTCAAGGTACAAAAGAACAGACTCCTCTCAAGTAGGAAATGATTTCCAAATTGGATATTGACTTATCATACATTTTAACATGTGAATATGTGAGTCATATTTAAAGAAAAGATATATGAATGTCTATGTACATATAAATGTATGAACCCTGTATAAATAATGCAAAGGATAACTTGGAAAGAACCATGAGGAAATTAGAGATTAGTTGAAAGGTTCTTAGTTGATTTATTAGAAGTTAAATAGCTTATTATGCTGACTTATGATGGGGTATTACTATGGACATGAGATTTTATATTGAATCAAATCAAATGATAATTAATGTCAAGAATAACCAGATTGGTTATGACATCCTAGAAGGATGGAGCCATACTAGGTATGACAACAAAGAATCTAAAGCTCAATACGAAGAAGTAATCTTCAAACCAAGTTTAATTCTAGACTATTATACATATTGACATATTGACAGTGCTTTAGATTGAGGCCAGGTGTGTCCAGTCGGTGACATGGTGTCGTCAATATTAACTAATTATGCATGAACTAGGAGAGTCGTTACTCCTATGATTAAAAGAAAGAACTTGAATAAGAGGCACTTGCTAGTCCCTGGAATGTTACAAATGTGTAATAGGGTATTCACGAGGTTGGGTTAAATCTAATTGGTCAGTTAGATCAAAATAAATGTGTTATCACTTTTGTACGAAATATTGTTTTTATCATTTAAATCTTGAGGTCAAACCAAGACAAGAGCTTTCACAGGTCAATAGAGTTTCCAAGTCGAGTGAGGGGGTGGGTGAGCATATGAAATCACTTCATAAAAAGTGGATTTAGTATATATTTATATGAAAACTTTGTCTAAAGTAAGTGTAGAAGCCACTGCATACACTTTGTTGGTTCACTGTACACTAGGATTGCATAGCTAGTCAGAAGTGTCATGCATAGTTGGTGGGTATCCATAGTGTATGATAGTAACTAGTTATGTGGGACATGACACCGTGCCCAAGTAGGCATTTCTAGAGAGATTCCATACCAAACTCTTTGTTGAAGGGTAGAGCCATCTACTGGTTAGGAGATTGTGGGGGACCGCTTAAGTCCGTGGTTGGAAGAAAAGCGCTTGGGTGATGCTCTCCCTCTTGTAGTCGACAACTGAGACTTGTGGAACAAAAGGAATGTGATCCAAATGAGGACACCTTGATCTTGAACTCTTGTAAGTGGTAAATTTTTATATGAACATGATCATAGAACAATTGTAACATGTATTGAAAAATATGAATTTCATCTACTTGGAATTATGTAATGTTATTTTATTTATGCAATGATATGTGGGAAATATTTATGCAATGATATGTGGGAAATATTTATGCAATGTACAATTATGTTATTGAAAAGGAAAAGTTCCATTTCTATGTTTTTTGGAACTTGAGTTATTCACTTTTAAGTTAAAACTTAGGTGAAAACTGTTGGGTAACCAATGAATATGTTATATTTTATCTCTCTTCCTCCTCTCTATCTTTATCTATTTGTCCCCCTCTTCCTCTCTCTCTATCTTCATCTCTCCCCTATCTCTAGACATGTCTTACTCTCTCCATCCCTCTTCCTAGAGCTCTATATCTATGTCTCTTTGCCTCTATATCTCTACCTCGCCATATTCCTTCTTCCATCTCTCCCTCTATCTTCATCTCTCCCCTATCTCTAGACATGTCTTGCTCTCTCCATCCCTCTTCCTAGAGCTCTATATCTATGTCTCTTTGCCTCTATATCTCTATCTCTCCATATTCCTTCTTCCATCTCTCCCTCTATCTTTATATCATTATCTTCCATCTCTCTCCACCTATATATCTCTCCCTCTCTCTACCTCTATATATCACTCCATAGCTCTATATTTATCTTTCTATCTCTCCCCCTCTTATTCTCTCCCTTTCTATATATTTATCTCTTCCATCTCTATATATCTTTCTATCCTCTCTCTTTATCTCCCCCCCTCCATCTCCATCTCCATCTCCATCTCCATCTCCATCTCCATCTCCATCTCCATCTCCATCTCCATCTCTATCTTCCTCTATATATCTATCTCCTTACCACTCTCTCTCTCTCTCAATCTTCCCCCTTTTATCTTTCCCTCTTTCTATCCATCCCTTTGTCTTTGTCTTTGTCTCTCTATCTTTTTGTCCATCTCTTGCTTCCTCTCTCCCTATTCCAAACATAACATGAGCCTATTGGTAATGGAGATTGATTATCTTCTTGATTATGATGTTTTATTTTAGCCATGTTTGGATCCTTGTAAGAGGATGCATAATTGATTTAAAGCTATCAATTATCTATTGAGAGCTTTGTTGCACAAAACATAATTTGCTAAATATCCTATCAGTTAGCCTCATATACTACA
The DNA here is from genome assembly GCA_007258455.2 of Sequoia sempervirens. NCBI lineage: Eukaryota > Viridiplantae > Streptophyta > Pinopsida > Cupressales > Cupressaceae > Sequoia > Sequoia sempervirens. Next base: position 107,355,191 of record VDFB02000003.1, on the reverse strand, counting down.
CAAATATATATAAAAAATACCAAAATTTTCCATAATTGACCTTCCACACCTTTTTGGCATACCCATTGCACAACAAGGTGCGATTGCTAGTACTAGCATTCAAATACAAACTTTAGATCAATATCTATGGTTACAGGTGGTGACTGAAGACTGTGTGTAGTTTTATATTCCCTTACAAGAAAGGAATCCTAAAAAATCATGGAATAATGGATGAGGTTGATGCAATGAATCACTGGTTACACAAACACCCTTATCTTCTCTTTTAAAACCTATTTGACCTTCTTCATAGATGCTACAAAGTTTACTCTCCTTTTCCTTGGCCACTATTGCCTAAAAATATGCATAAAATGACTCAAAATAGTTGAAACTTCCTTGATTGTAGGTCCATGTGACCAATGGAATGATGCCCCACTCTATGGATACACAAATGACTATTTTTAAAATGTTAAAACTTCATAAATGGTGATGTAGCTTACCACAACACCCTCACATTCCTCTCCACATGCCACACATTAAGTTTATAATAAATGTTTAATAATCACAAATTTTCCTTTAATAGATATCATTTATTGAACTACCATGCCCTTATTCACTTAGGCCATGGAGGGGGGCTTCCTAAAAAAATTAAGTGGGTGTTACTGAAATTTTTTAGGATTATTTTAAAGTAGGTGGTGCTATGAATTTTGTAGTGTAGTTTGAGCTCCTAAATTTATAGAAGCTGGTGGTCTAATTAATTTTATGATTTTACATATTCAATTCAATAGAGTAAATAAATATATATAATTTTTTTTTTGGTGGGAATATAAAAACTCCATATGATTGACAAGCGACAAAAAAAAGCCTAAGCAAGTGGGGTAATTTATAGCCCCATCTCAATTGCACCTGCTTAAATTTTCAAACTAAAAAGTAGGGGCTGCTATTGTTGAGGAAATTATTCTATTTAATCACATATTTTTTTTTGCTTCATGAGATTCCTTTCTCTTTCAAAGTAGATCCTAGAGCCCTCCCATGGGACCTTACCCTTAGGCAACTAGTTTATGGTCTACCTTAGGCACAATTGACATCCAAAATCAACTCTACCAATTGTAAAAAAAATAAAAATCAATGAATGACTTCATTCACCACTTTATCTTCATGCTCTAAATAGGTTGTAGGAAAAGTTATTTGTTCTTATAAAAATGGAATTGTATTGTTAATTAATGAGTCTCAACAACTTTTCAATCCAGTTAGTTGTGAATCTAATATGAATTCACCTTAGTATTGGCTAGGAAGAAATTCTTCTTCCAAACCAATTTTCCCTTAGGGATTTTTATCCTAGGGTTTTAGATTGAGCAAAATATTCAAACTCCACAATAGAAGATGAAATTGCCAAAAATATATCAATTTGTCCATTCCAATCTCCTTTTATACCACCTTTTGAACATTTGAGAAACTATACTTTATTTCCCCCATAAAGTGACTTTATGAGTTTAATTTTCTTTTTGGACTTGAAATAAATCACTTTTACATAAAAATGTTTAAATTTACAAAATTAATTAATTATTTCATTATCATAAGCCCAATTAACCTACATGAATAAAAAATAGGCTAAGGGTCCTTGCCAAACAATTAAGCCTACAAAAGGGACATTGCAATTCCATCATTTCTGTAATGCAATTTTATATTTATGGGAGCACACATGGTCATTAACTTCAAGATCATATTTGAGTTTAAAAGTCTCAATTGTAATAAAATTAAGGACCCTAAGGAGGATCCCTATGGAATATAGAGTAGGCTATAAAGAACATACCTAAGGGGAATATGATTTAGTAGTTGGTAAAGGTCATTGAGGAACAAAATGGTTATTGGCTGATATTGTGCCAAACCTCGAATTATGAGATGCTTGCATAAGCATATGATTAAAATTATTGTACAAGCATGAGATTGAAGTTATAGAAAGCATGAGGAGAATCAATTATTAAAGGTCCAACATATGTTAATTATTAGATCATGCATTTCCATGTTTATTTTAATTATTCTATATATCTAGTGAATGAGGTCATGAAAGGATTTTTTTGCGGGACAAGGGTGCATATTTTTATTTTAGATCCTTAGTCATTCAAAATGTACCAGAACTCTACAACCTTGTTATTTGGAAGAAATTAGGAAAACTCCACCTCCTTCAACCACACATGTAGATGTGGGATAACGTGCTTAAATTATAACACATAGATTAATAGTTTCCAATAGGTAGGTTTGGGTTTTACTAGTAATTCACAAAGGTCCACTTTGTGGACATCATATCCAAACATGAGGTGTCATCATATCCAAGGATTAAAAAATTAAGAGGAACTATCCAAAGTTTAGATCCTATTGTGTGAAAACTTATGGTGGTGTTTTTGATGTAAATAAAGAAAGAAAAAGGCTCAAATGATGAGATGAAGATGATGATTGTCTAGGTCCAAGGCCCCTTCCTAAATAAAACTAGGGTGCAAAACTTGGTTAGGTTGCCCTTGAAAAGGGTGAATGTAAGATGATTGCTTCTCATCCAAAGTAGGTAAAGAGACTACATACCACAATACTTAAAATCAAAGAACTAATAAAATATCAACAATGAGTTACTTCACTATCTGTGCCTCCACTTTTCTCTAAGAATATTCCCAAGCAAGCCTACAACCATAAGTTTATTGTTTAGTCTTTTGTGTGGATATCTTAAATGCAAACAAAGTCACAATAGTAGAGATAACTACATTTGACACGTTCACACCTCCTTCATCACCAAATTTTGAAGTACCATAAATGGTAAGGGATGATTAGGGTCAATAACAATAATAATTATAATTGCAACTGTTGCTAACTATGCCTATAAAGGATATGGATATGAAAAATTCCACACACACAAAAGCCACTATAACTCAAACATGTACTAAACAACTTAGTATTACAATTGGACTCACATGTAGATAAGGCACACATGGAGCTTATGTGCTTTAGATATCTATGTTGAACCTTGAAGTGACCATTGAAACTAAAGTTAATAGATCTCAAAAGATGTTGTTTGTACATGAAAGGATGTCAGTTGACAACTCTACACATATGAAGCTACATGGTATATTAGATTCATTAAGTAAAATTTGAAAAATGAACAACACTATTGCTAGGAATGCAACTTAACTTTGACAACAAGAAAAAGAGACAAGTTACTTGAAAGATGAATTGATAAAGGTGCAATAAGAGAAAAAATCCATAATAGATAAAATGGATGTTCTTAATAGGTAGATAATGAAGTGTGTTTCTCATTCCATGGCCTAATCATATACAATTGAAGAATTTCTAGAGACCAAGGAAGAGATTACTCAATGCATGTTTTAAGCAAACCAATATTTATGTCACCTATAAGATAATGTTGTATTAGTCTTCCTATATGGTTTATAAGATGCAACTTTCCTTCAATAGATTATTGGACCTCATGAGAACCTAAATGCTCATGATATAGCTTTATGACTTCGATCTTTCCACTACTCATTCCCCTACTAATATGTGTAGGGCTAGAGTAATTCCTAAAATAGGTCAACAAAGAAGATCGCCAAAATGTGATGGAAAACAAATGCACTTAAGAAGAAACTGCCAAAATTGAGGCATAAAGAGGAAAATGAAAGGAATAGAAAGGTAGAAGAAGAGATAGTTACATAGGAGGTATAGTGATTGCAACAAGAGGAGTTATTGCATAAAAAAACAAGAGGTTGAATCAACCAATGCAAGAGAAAAATTTAACATGAACATCTCTAAGGGTAAAATATATATTATTGTCATTGAGCAATTAGTTGGAGACTTGCTAAAGCCATTGCATCCTCAATTAACTTGGAAACATCTACTAATTCGAATAATTGGTTAATAGAGTGCCTAGTGTTGATTGCTAAATACAATGCATTTAAGGTTTAATTGGTTCATATTGAATGCTTAGTTTGAGATCTTTAATCAAAAAAATGATGCATTGCTCCAATGTATGATGATCACACACACACAACATATAGTGCACTAAGTTAAGATAAATTCAGAATTGCAAGCAAACTTACTGTACTAATAAGAACTTCTATCAAGCACAAAGTAATGTGAAATAACTAAAGGAACAATTTACACAAATAATAATCTTGGATAATGATGTCATTAGATAATAATCACAAACTTAGCAACACATGGGTGCTTGGCATCTAGCCTTGTACATTGGAATAATGAGTTTCTCCCTTAGGTTTTTGTAGATGCACTCAAACTTGTGCATAAAATTAATTATGTACCAAAAAAGGAAGCAACTCCAAGGGCATGAATTCTGAGTTTTGATTGTCCCATTTATTTTATACCATTTTGTGTTTTGAGGGAAAAAACATGATATTGTGTCAAGAGAATGTTGACACTATAATTTAACACTTTGTAATTTCTCTATATTTAACATTTATCTATAGATAAGAATGCATGATTTTTCATGCATGTATACAAATTGTTATAGATAGCATTAGGGTGAAAGGCACTCATAGACACCCTTGTTGTATATGATAAAATATAATTAGAGTGATGTAAAGTACATGTACTACGTGAAAACATTTGATCAATAAAAAAGACGTTCATGCTTTCTATGAAACTGTGTATGCTTGAGAATGTGTGCCTAGATTGTATCATGTAGGTCAAGTAGATGGTATATAGGGACCGACATGCTTTGGGTGAGACATAGGAGTATGTTGGTGCAAATGTAATATAAGTGCTTAGCTATTGGTCTTTAGCGCATAAATAGATTATAACTAACAATGTTAAAATTTTGGAACTTGCTAGACAATTGCCTTGGGACTAATAAAATGAATGTCTATCATTCTATTTCACTTTTGTGTCTATATAATTGATCTCTACTCTTGTAGACTTGAAACTGAAATTTGAAACTTAACTATATGAAATTACATCAATAATCTACTATCTTGGTGTGTAAAACCTATCTTTAAAAATAGGCGGTGTTGATAAATACCATTGGGGAATTTGCTAGGTTAGGATTGTGCTCCTTTGGTCAAACCCCTATCATCGATTACATGGTACATAACAATGATCAAATACATCAAACAATTGTGTAGTATGTCTATAAAGTCAATGTGATGTGACTTGCTTTGATGCTTGTAGATACTTTTCAAGGTTTCTCTTAAGTTCGAGTTTTTATCACCATATTTCCTTTCAAATGTAAGTCTAGATGACAATGATGCCAAGACATGGTTAATTATTTAAACATTTGGTATCACATACATTTTAGAACTGTGGTTCTTGCTGCAAGAAGTTAGTTTCCTGATCATTGTATACTCTTACCTTGCTCATATTTGGATCTTGGTGATTAGAAAGTGCAAGGCTTTGCATTTCGTTTCAACATTTGCAAAAAATTAAAAATATTAGTTGAGAACATTACATTCCACTTGTGTATGGAGGAGCTTGTGAATTGCTTTACAATATTTGAATTTCATATGCAATTTTTGAAATTTACAAACTCATGCAAGTTAACCATGAAATGTGTACTTAGATATAGGCCTACAATTTTAAATTTTGAAAACTTATTTGCACTCCTATAGGTGTGCAACTTAATATAGCAGTGCAATTTTATTTTTGAAATGTTTCATGTAGAAAAGTATTGAGGAGCATGCCCATGTATATGGATACAATTATTGTGGCTTAAAAAATGTTTCTCCTTACTAGATATTCCTTTTATATAACACTCTAACATGCACTTTGAAATATTTCATGTTTTAGTCTACTCATGACAATTAACTAGAAAGGAGGGAACACATACCTAATTTTAAAATTAAAATTTGAAAATTTAAAAATAAAATTCACTATCTATAAAATTGGCCTAAGCAAATAAATGATTTAAATAGAAGATTGTATTTAGACAAAATATGTAAAGAATATGAAGTTAAAGTTAAAATTAAATTAATTTCTCTCTTTTCATAGATGCATACAGCGTTTTGTACACTAACCATTTCTATGGAGATATTAAGTTTTCCGATTCTCTGAAGAGTATAACCAAAATGGACTCAGCAAACGGTAATCATTAGAGAGTTATTTCCAAAACCTCACTCAGAAGCCATTTCCTCTCTTCTGAGGCATTATCAGTTTGTTTCAGACGAAACATCTTTTTGCCATTTACTTCACGAATCTCGTGTCACTCGTTATTTCATTCTTAAATTCCATTAGTACAGCGTCTTTTTTGTTTCTGTCATAGATAGCCACCACTTTGGTGTAACTTTGGATGGCTCTGGTATTACGGTTGAGATATTTATTTGGAGGCAGGAGCGCCGCTATCGCTAGCAGTGGCTATTTCCCAATTCTTCCAATAAGGGAACTAAGTACAAATTCACAGCTCTTTATTGGAGGCAAGTTCCAATTTAACCCTAATGCTAAAAATTATTATCATCAATTGGTTTTCATTTAGTTGTTATGGTCATCTGTTTTGTATATATTTATTTTAAATCAAATTGATTAATAGGATCTATTTTAATGTGTCATGTAATTACCAATGTAACATGTCATTTTCTTGGCTGGAGAATACATCATTGGAGCTGTGCTAGTTGTTATTTCCATAAGTTAAACTATATTGTACAACTTCCCACAGGTAGAAGCACTGTCTTTATGGTTGGTCTGGATACTGCAATCAATATCTTTTTTCATGTTTGTTTGGACCAAACACACCTACAAAACAAAAGAGATATATGATAATAGCCATTCATTTCTATGATGAATAGAGATGAGTATAAGATTCTTTTATTAGATCATTTTTGCATTTGAACATGGTAGGAATGAAATTATCCACTTCATTTATTTTCCATAAGAAATAAGTTCTTGTGTGTTATCTGGATAAAAAAATGGAGTGAATTTGCTTCAAACATTGTTAAGGGTAGGGCAAGTTTAAGGGAAGTTGTGTTCATCCTACTTTATTAGTAGTACAAGTTTTACAAATTCGCTTATCTCAAAGTGTTTTGGGTAAGTCAAACAACCAGTTTCACTATGTAGATCATAAGTATTAATTCTAATTTTAGCAATATTTATTTTCTTCAAACTTATAATGTAATAAAAATAATTTTAATCAATTAAACTCGGATTAATAGTCTTTGTAATACTTCAACTTCCTCATATTAATAACTTCATGGTCGTTCCACAACTTTTTTTTTTTGAGATTTGATTAGATCAGTTTTTTTTTTTTCAATTTTTTTATCAGATTCTCATCTTCAGTATAATCCATGTCTATGCCAAGCCTTGGGTTCTCAAGCCCACTTTTTTTTTTTCCGGTCTATGGTGAATGCCACTCATGTTAGAAGCTATAACAGGAAGTTTATTGGTACTTAATTTGAGCATCTTTTATTTATATATAAATGAGGTTCTATTGGGCCCCACCCATAAAAATTCTCAGCAGCAGAGATTAGAACCATTATTAAACTCATTAGCAGAAGCACAAAGGCCATTATTGGTCGCTATTAGAACAAAGGATTCACAGTAAAAAAATAAAAAAAATAATCATCATAAATTAGAAATGCTTCAAAAGAGCATAACCATGAAACAAAGCATGTAATGTAGACGAAAAAAACTAAGTGTTGGAGATATAAAACCATAGCCAAACACCAACCAAAGCGGTCAAGAAATTATCAATGACCCACAGGACCACGCCACCCTCCAATTGCTTATCCTTTTCTCAGAGCTTCTTAAGCCCTCTTGTACTATTATTTCCACTAAGGTTATCTACACCTGTGTCACAACGCACTATCCCCCCTCCTTGGGATGTGAATGCCCCTATTTGGTGGGAAATGAGGCTGGTACTAATGATTGCCTGCCCTGAATAGCACCGAGACCTGGAGATGGGTAGATTGAGATTCAGGGGCTTCCAACTGCTGCAAAGATATTCACCATATCTTTTCTAGTTCTTTGCCAAGCTTCCAACTCAGCTTCATGTTTAGCAATTCTAGCTTTGAGGAGACCATTTGTGTCCATAACCATGCAACAAAGGAACGGCCAGATCTCAGGAGAAAATTATGAAGTAGCAGATTTCTTGTGTTGAAATCCTTGATTAAGTGATGGAGATGGAACTCAAAGAGCCTTTTTGGACTGCCACTCATAAAGAAAACCTCCCTGAAAACTGCATAAACAAAGGTCAGCAGAGTTGACATCTGTAATCTCTAAGTCCTCTCTTAGGTCAGAAACACACACTGAATGAACCCATGGCCACCCAGCCCATGCTTGTTAGCAGCATAAGTTTCTTAAACCTAAAAGCAGAGGAGAAAACCACAAAAGAAACAAGTTAATGACCAGATCACACCACCATAAATAGAAGCAGATCATTGAATGCAAAGTTCTGTCACTCCAGCTACAACGAGAATGCATGAAAGAAGTTCAAGTGACTGTGAGGTGTGGAAATACAAGCATCTCAAGAGAGAGCAAGTGTCCCTCACAAATTGTGAAAAGACAAGGAGAAGGCTAAAAATTAATATCTTTGGCAATATTTAGAATTAAACCTTCAAAGATTAACCCATACCAATGGTTCAAGACTTACTTTCAAGTTCAAGAAACCCACTCCGCCATTATGTAGGGAAATCTTTTGGTATTTCCTTCTTGGTAAATTGGACCATGACATGACATTGTCACAACTTGATTAGAAACGACTATTACTAACCAAGACTTGGCATCCCAAATGTTTGATAAATCGATGACAAAAATAGGTATCAAGTAGTACCAACTTTGAGTTTTGGATGGGTACAACGCATGCATTAGTGACCAGACAACTTATGGGGTCATATTGGGTTGTACACTTATTTTGAAAATTCTTTTTCAAGCCAATCACTCTTTGTTGGATGATGGTGTATAGTGATAGAGGAATGTTGGAAGTGTTGAGGGTCTTCATGTGGTATGCAGGTAGACAAACATTGAGGATGCATTGGAGAACTTCCATTAGAAACTTGTATGGTAGACAACCTGTATGAAAAGTGTAGGTAGGTTGATAGACTCAATGTATGGTGGATATAGGGCGTACCCAAAATATTGTATGTTGGAAAAAGCAATTGATGGGGTTCAATCAACATACTTAATCTCTTTAAGGTTGCTACCTTGTAATTTATATTGATTGGTTTCCATCAGCCATCATCTCCTTTAGTGATAATCGATGTTGTATGCAAAGAATAACAAGATGGATATTGAGCTTTAGATGATGCATCTTGGAATCCCCATTGGATGTGACAATGACTTCGGAAAAAGAAGTTTCACAATTTTCTAAAACTGATCCTCCAGCTACAGCCAATTGATTAAAGTATACAACAACAACAAAATATCAGACCACACATCAATGGCTAATTGATTAGATTGTACAACAAATAGATAATCAATGTTTGACTGCATGGTGGAATGGGAGATTGTAGTTGTATGTTAGAGGGGAAACTAGTACAAGACCATATATTTGAAAAAATAGAGTGGTAGGGTATGGTATGGTGCTGGTCAAATTTCCACTTGCTTGTGCAAAGTATACCAAAAAAAACTCAGCAAAGTGTCATGTTGTGGGAGAAGCTTCAACACCATAGGAGAAGTGCTTTTGGAATCCTTTACGCCATATATGCAAGTTCCATAATTCTCCCTAAGCCCACGTGATTATTTCTGCATGTGTTTTCAAAAAGCTTTTGAGAGTATTTCCTGACCTTTCTAAAAGGAACACCCACAAACTAGATCTGATTAGTCTTGGTGCTCAGATGAGATCCTATGTGGATTATCTTCATGGGCTTTTTGAGTCCTCTTTTTGTTTTTCTAACTCCTTTTCTCACCTTTTCTGCACATGATAAAGACTTCAAGCAACAGAAGAAGATTATACTCCTTGGGTCTATCTTTGATTGTAGGGATAGGGCTATTGGTAGCTGACTGTGTTTTGCTAAAATGACTCCACTCATGCTTTTTTACCACATGCTTTAGACAGCCTCTACACACCTTTGCAATCCTCCTTCACTCTGGTTCATAGGACTTTCAAATTTTCAATCTTCAAATTTCATACATAGGCACATGAATTGTTGTGGTGCTCTCAAATCAAAATGAATTTAAGAGAGCAAATGTATATAGAAGCATAATTAGGTCCAAAAAGGAAGCCAAACAACTAATAATCAACCACCCACTGTGTATGTTAATAATAATATAGTTATGATGTAATAATTTAATATCATAAGAGTATTATAATATTCCAATATAAGAGTATTATGATATTCCAATAGTTCTTGAATCTAGTGTAAAAGCAACTCTGAAAGTTGAATCTGCCAGTACATCAGGTCAGCTTGTGAGTTAGTCTTTGGTTGGTTCTTCTTCACTTGTATATTGGCAATATACAATTGACAGTGTTCCCACTCTAACTAGGGTTCTAGACCCTTTGCCTTCACAACATTTTACTGAAACACATAAGAGACCTAAATGGTACTATTCCACATTGGAAGGAGTACACGAGGATGAAGTTCCTCAATCAGATGATAGGCCTTGAAGAAAAAAACAATGAATTTTCGGTTTAGCTATTGAGCATGTTCATTTTGCTTTTTCTTTTGATTTGTTTTAGGTTTTTGAAACAACAAATTTTTTTTGAAGCCAAAGGAAAACTAGAATGGGAAGCTGTTGTGAAGGTTGACTACGATGCATTGCTGAAAAATCATACTTGGGAGTAGGTAGAATTGCCTCAAGGGGAAAATCCCATTGGGTGCAAATGGGTTTATTAGTAAAGTGCAAAGCTGATGGTTTCTCGGACAAGTACAAGGCATGTCTTGTTGCCAAAGTTTTTTGCAAGAGGAGGGGATAGACTATGAAGAAACTTTTGCTCCTATTACAAAGATGGTCACATTTTGATTGCTTTTCTCCATTGCTGCTCAGTTTGGTTGGAAGGTGTATCAAATGGATGTCAAAAGTGCCTTCCTAAACGAAAATTTGGATGAGTAGGTCTATATGGTGCAGCTTGAGGGTTTTCAAGTTCTTGGTTGTGAACATTGTGTTTGTAGTTTGATTAAGTCCTTATATGAGCTTAAGTGGGATCCTCGAGCTTGGTATTTAAAAAATAGTAAACAATTAAAATATATTGTATTCAAAAGTTTATTGATCCAAATCTTTATGTGAGAGGCAAAATGGTGATGATATTGTAATTATAGTTGTATGTGTTGATTATCTTACCATCATAGAAGCACAAACAAAAGAATTTAGCAAGTGAAATAAGACTTGTGTGCAACTTTTGATGATATTGCCTAGGAATTGAGTTTTGGCAATATGATCATTGTATCTTCATGGTTTAGTTCAAGTATGCCACAAGTCTTTTGGAACGTTGTCAAACGACATATTGTTACTCATCTTCTACACCTATGCAGGTCATGGTGAAGTTATTAGGCTCTAATGATTCATCCTTGGTTGATGAATCATTCCAGAAATAGTTGGTGGACAGCTTAGTATATCTTACAACCTCGAGATTGGATCTCTATTCATTGTTACCTTTTTCATTGGCTAGCCACATAGCACCTTTTGTGGTATGTCAAAGGTACTCTTGACTTTGGTATACATTTTCAGTGGACAACATATTTTTCTTTGATTGGATATAGAGACTTTGATTTGGTAGGATCAGTTTATACTTGGCAGTCTGCTAATGACTACATTTTCTCTTTAGGATTAGGAGTGATTTTTTTGAAAAGTAAGCTTCAACGAACAATAGCTCTTTCTTCCATTGAAGCTGAGTACAAGGTAGCTATGAATGTTAGTTGTGAAGTAGTTTGGCTATGTAGAATTTTGGTAGATTTTTTAGCTTCCTCAATATTCTCCAACCTCAATAGTTGCCAAGTAGAACAAAAATAATTAATACATAGTCGCATACAACCATATTAACAAAACATAATAAAGGCAATGCATGTTGAGTATATCATCCCCCCAAAAGAAGATTAGTTTTCCAGACAACAAAGAAAACAAGTAATCAAGTAACATTAGGTAAGGTTTTCCAAACTTGTGATGACATTGTAGATGAAGGAAAATTACTTTGTGTCGATGCTTTCCACTAGAACCAAAACAACTTGATCATAACCTCAGCTTTCCACAACTAGTGAACATTCCACAATGAAAGAGGAACAAAGATTTGGAGTGATGGTTTTAGTTGGAAGTAGAAAGGAAATCTGATGGAAGAAACTTGGATCATTAGTAGATTGAAATGAACCAGCATATCTAGAATGCAAGCCAATATATCGAGAATGCATTCACCAGTAACTATACAATTTAATGAATTGCTTGAAAGGACCATACAAACAAGGAACCCAATTTGATTGTACATTGAACTTTGAAAATACTTCACCTAATGGATCATTGAACCTACATGGTATTACAAGTGCTTCAAGAATTTGTTCAATATCCCCATATGCCATGAATGTTCTTTCATCCAATGCACCAACCCAAATGAATGATTCCCTATTTCTGCCCATTATATAGTTTGAGGAAGAGCCAAATATAGCAGGCTGGTCAAATGCAGGAGAAGACCCACTATTTAATTCAACAAGATACATAGAAAATGATTGGACAATAGCTATGGCACTAGATTGGGTAGTAAGAAGGTGAAGGAGCAGTTTCTAAGATTTTAGTAGGGCATGAGAATGGATGTACAACATAAGGAAGGAGAGGAAGAGTAGATTGTACATCAACAATAGAATGAACAAATTGAACAATGGGCTAAAGATTAGATGGCCATACAACATGAGAAAATGGAGCAATTGTACCTTGAGAAATTTCTAAAGGAGCTATATAGTAGAAATTGTTTGTAAGGATTGTGTAGTACCATCAAGAGTTTCTTTTGCTAGACGTACAATGAAAAAAATAGGCTGGAGGGATCATATGATGAGGAAAAACTACTATTGCACATACTGTATAATGAGGACAAGTTAATAACTTAATGTTGGGTGTATGGTAGAGTAGGATGGGGAACACCATATGACACACAATAAAATGCTATTTCTATCTATGTTTGTAATATGTCCTGCAGTATATTCCTTGTTTGTATCTTCCTTGGTACACTTTCTTTCGTAATGAGATGACCATAAAATTTAATAAAATGTTTGAGTGCCAATAAGTACATTTTTGGCCATCAAAACTCTAAGTACCTTGATTCCTTGTTGATTTGCACTCACTAGTTGAATAGTTGGGGGCTAGATGGCCGGCTTGCCTAGATTTCTCCAAGTGTCTTCTAGAAGTACATTCACATTAGACACACCAACAATTGTATTAGTGAGATTCCTTCCAAGGATTTCCATGTGCACCACTACTGGTTTCTTTGACATGTAAATGGTCAATAACATGGGATCAATCACTTGGTCTCCAACAATGGAGGGTCAGTTATGGGGTCTTCATTCTCTCTAGATTCTAAATGAGTAGTAGCATGCACTATCTCATCCCTTCTAGATACAATATTTGCTATAGAATTTTGGAGTTTAGGAATACCTTGTAATAAATACACTACTTTAATTGGTATGATAGTTTGAAGTACTTGCTTTGCAATATTTTTTTTTGGATTGCAATTAATTTGTTACTGAACTTGCATTTGCATTTGAGTGGCAGCATTCGTTATCCTTAGCATGCTCCACTTCAGCTAGTGCTTCATGAAGTCTTTCTTTTCCTATACATGGGTCTAGGTATACAACCTTCTTTGTTTGGGATCGAGTAATGATGCTTTTTTAAGCATCTCTACATTGATCATGTTGATGTTGACATTTATCTTCGGACATCCAGTGTCATCACGGTCTTTGGGTCCACAACATTTGCACGATAAGCCCATTTTGTTTTGGTTTCTATGGCAGTCTCTTGCAAATGTCCCCATTCTTCACATTGTTGACATTGTATAATGGGATGACTTTTGGAGTCATACTGTAGCAGACTCCAACCTTCCCCTCTTTGATTTTGATAGCCACCCAAAAATGCGTTCATAGTATTTTGTGGCTTTGACGGAGTGGATTGTTCTCCTTGTGTAAAAAGCACTTGTGTGCTTCTACTCTTTAGATTGTATGGACACTCTTTTATTGAATGACCAAAACCCTAACAAATGTCACAAAACAATTTTTTGGGACAATTGGTTTTGATGCAACCACTTTTGCAGTCAATGCACCATTTGTGTTTCTTTGGCTTCTTTGTTGGTTTCATCTTTTTTTCATTCATCTTTTGAAGCATATCCCTCCTTAGCATTTGTATTGTTCCTGATTCATTGTTGCCACTTCATTTGAACTATCATCTTCATCCACTTTAATTTTGGCTTAAGAGGACATTTTATCTTCACTTTCTATATCCATGTCCCTATTATACGCTTTTGCATAAGATGAAGGCATTACCACTTGCATATTTTTCTTAATGAAGAAATAAGATCTTTAATAAATCATCTTTTCTTTAGATCATTAGTTTGTTCCTTTTTTAGTTTTACAAGCAATTCTTTGAGTCTATGATTTGTTACATTTTCATGTTTATCTTGTTATATTATACATTTTTGCTATGATTTCATTTTTATCTCAAAGTAGCTTGAATTATTCTTGAAAGACCTTTAATCTCTCCTATGTATTTTGAGCAGGGATACCCGGGGACGTGTCCCCCCCCCCCAAAATCCCTCGTCCCGGGTACTGGGGGACGGCAGGGGACCGTCCCCTTTTTTGCAAAATTTTTAGGAAACGTCCCCGAAACGAGGGGACGCGTTGACCGGATGGGGGACGGCTGACCAGTCCCGGGGACGGCCAGGGGACTTGGGGACGACCAAGGGACGGGGGTTTGGGACGGACAGGGGACAACCAGGGGACTTGGGGACGGGAGGACTTCTAGGAGTCCCCTGGCTGTCCTCGGGACAGTTAGCCATCCTAGAAGTCCCCTGGTCGTCCCCAGGATGGTCAACCGTGCCCCGCATCAAAGCATGGTCAAAACAAAACAAAAAGCACATTTTCATAGCAAGGGAGTGTGAACTTATTTGTGTCCACCCATTAAATAAATTGGTGCCACTGCTTGTTGTCTTGAAACTTTGGATAAGTGTAACTAATACAATTATTCAATATTGGTTTATGTATGAGGTGCCTAGATGAATTCCAGTGAATAACCCAACACTCAGTACTTGTTCTCAATGCTACCGTGCCTCATAAATAAGTCTCACAGGTCTTACTCTATTGTGAAGATGATACATAGCGGGCCCTGGGACATTTGATCATGCAAAACAATAACATGATAACTGTGCAGATTATTTGCCTAATGCAACTCACTATCATTCTCAGAAGGTTGCACTCCCTTGTTCTAGTTATCAATAAACAAAAAAATTATCATCAGAGTATCTGTTTTCTTAGTTCAAAATCAAGCTTTCCATTGAATAACTTCTAACTTATTCATTAAGATCAATGTATACCCAATAAACCATATCAACTTGAACACAAATGTTATATGTGAATGTTCTATAATGTATATTATGCATGCCTTATCCATGCTATCTATTGAATATTTAAAATTTCCCCATATTTTTTAAATTTCCCCTATATTTTTATATAGCCGTCCCCTGCCGTCCCTAAATTTGGCCTCAAAAATCGGAAACTTGGGGACTCGTCCCGCCGTCCCCTGCCATCCCCGTCCCGGAAACTTGGGGTAACCTTGATTTTGAGTTGTTGGTTCAATTTTTGTATATTAATTGATGACTATATCTCTTAAGGTGGCTGGAAAAGACCATAGCCAATATGCTATATTATCTTGGCCATTTGCTGTTCAAATCGTCTCACAGGTTGTAATGTCCCCAATTAGGAATCTTGGAAAAAAAATGCAATTTTTTTGTATTTTATGATTATGGAAAAACTAGAAATGAATGCTAACAATAGGCAACTCAACCCTACACAATTAATATCAGCAATAATAAATTTTAGAGTTTAAATTAAACATTCTTTTATCAAAATAGCAACATTTACTTCATTGATCCAGTGATAAATACTGCCAAAATTAATTATAGGAATTTTCAGATCTGGTGGCTAATAATGTTTATTAGTATTGACAACAAAATAATCAGAAGACCCTAGTGAGCAGCACATGAACCAATCAGTTCCAGATGGAAAATTAAACCCTTGGACATCAGCACTAAAGCCAGTTTAGATGGTAAATTAATCCCTTGAATAGCAACAATAAAATCAGTGTCAAATCAGTCCGACTTGTAATTAATAGTTCCACTTACAAATTGCTGAACAAATTGTATGGTGAGTACAAATGGCCATGTGAGATTCTTGTACTCTTCTTGTGGCTTTAGCATTCTAAGCACTTATTTCGCCTTCATATTCATTTGGTTCACTTTTATATGTTAGTTTTAGGATCAGAAATGTAAGCAATAAAAAAATGCAACACAGTGAACAATGAACACAACAAGATACCCTGGGAAAACCCTCCTTGAGAGAGAAAAACCCAGCAACAATTATATCTCTTATATTATAAATAGAAGAGCAGAAGTCTGCTTACAACTAGGCCCAAGCACAAGGCCGATCTGAAGAAATAAAACACAGCACCTCTCCTAGATGCGAATGAACAAATAGTATAATGTCTCCTTTATTTTTGATCTCCTTGAAGCAATAATCTGATCTGCTGCAAATATGCGAACTCTTCTAGAAGTGCGAACTTGTCTTGAATTAAATTGAATAATAAAATGAATGATGGTTGCCTTGTATAAATACAAAATAAGATGTCTCTTCATGTAAAGTCGGCCTCTTTCCCAAATGAGATGACTTTTTATTCTTAGTCGGCCTCATTAAAATAAATAATATATATATTGCAAGTCGCACTTGCCTTATTTAAGATTAGAATTTATTTATCATTTAATTTTTCTTTGAAATCGATGGAGAAAGAGAACTCCCGCCGCTACAGCATCAACATTATACACCCATAGCTCTAGGGTTTTTGGCTCAATCTCATCTCCTTCAATTGACAACTCTTCTATGCTTTGAAGGTTTCTCTCATATGCTTCTCTCTCTCCATCTATGAGGGATTCTATTGATTCTTCTACTTAACTTGGTCAATGAAATCACTCGACTCCAATTCTGACTTTTACTTCAAGATGGACTTCGGCTTTGGATTTGCATTATAGGAGCCTCTTTAGCTATCTCTCATAGTCTTGTTCATTCGCTTTGCTCTGTTAATCTTAAAGACCACCTAATCCCTTGGTCTTCACCATGTTGTGGTCTCTTCCTATCTTTATTGGTGTCTAAGGATATGAATATCTTGATTTCTTAGAAGGTAACAATGCTAAATGTTTACTCTTCTTTCTAATAAAACTAATACTTGAAATAATGAATAGATTGTGTGGTAAAATATATCTTTATTCACACATAAAGTTAGTATAGAAGTAGACCAAAGATGATTAGCCAAGGATCAGATTCTTTCCTTGACTACACAAAGTTTAATTAAAGAGTTGACAGTTGCCTAGCGGAACACAACCGTCTACCAATTGACTCCTATAACTACTTGAAAGCTAACAAACAATTAATAGATAGTTGAATACAATCATATTAACAAAGCATAATAAAAGCATTGTCTGCTGACTATGTTAACTTCTAATGACTTTTGATGTTTCTTATGGTTTGTATGTACATATTAGTCCATAATGGAAACCCAAAATTATGGAATTATATCCATTGTTGGAAATCTAAGTTATCTTAAGCGTTAATTCAAGAAGCATATTGAGCAAGTAGATTGTATAGGCTAATAGAACTGTAATAGAGTTGTTGTGAGTGATCTTAGGGTTAGGGGCTAACTTCTTAGGGAATCAAGTTGGTTATCTGCCCAAGTGGCCTGTGATTGTAATTACCATTGAAGTTGTGGATTTTGAGTGAGTTGTAACTCACTATTTGCTGTAGTTTTTTCTCATACTTGGGTTTTTTGAGGGTAAATCCTTTGTCTTCGTTTTACAGTGAATGTTTTCCTTTTATTTATATTTGCAAGTTCAGTTTAGGTGATTGGCAAAGTATGCAGTGTTAATTCCAATTAAATTTGTATGTTGATGACTAGTGTATGGAATTTTCATTGTAGTTTATAGATCACTTGATGACCTCATCCGTGTGTTGGGCAAACAAATGAAAAACAAACTTCATGATCCTCTACCCTTTGACCTTTCTTGACTAAGAAGAGTCCAACCACTTAGTGCTCGATACATCCACTTAAGAGATACTAATGAACCTGCAATACTTTGCAATGTGATGAAATCAGTAGTAAATCATGTGGCTCTTGATTTACAAGATTTTTTCTGTAAATGTGCTTTCTTATTAGATTAAGACCCAAGGGTGGTTATAGATTATTTTGTAATGTTATTCGCTCCATCATCCATTGTTTTACTTTTGACCCATCCAAATTTACCTATATCTTCAAGGATAAGATCGATGTAATGGGTTACACAAGGACCCAAAAAAATAGTCGGGTGCCTCACCTCAAGCAGTCTTCTAGTTGCCACATATGCTGCTGCATTCCCATCACAACTTGTACAACATTGTCCATGCCCACCTCTATCACCGTCTCATCAAACATGTTTTTTATTTTTTATTTTTTTTAAATAAACCGCTGGCCTCCAACTTTCTTCCAATCAACTATTCTATAACATCATACCTTATCATTGAAATATATCTCATCAACATGTTACATAGTGTCCCAACATTTTTGACTTCACTAGAGGCATCAATTGACTTCCAAGAATCCCAATTGGCCACCTAAAGCCACAAGGAAGTTAATTATTGTGTGATTTCTGCCATCCATCCGCTTATTAGACAAAATAGTGCAACTCTTTCTTTGTCAAACCTTCTTTTGTTCTTCAACTAACACCTTTGTGTTTCTCACAACATTCTCCAACAAGGGCTCACTCAAATCAGAAGGGCTTGGTGCCTTGAAACCTTTTCTTGCTACAGTCAATGTATTGACCAGTGAATCCCAATAGGGCTTCTTGTAACATTGAATGATTTGTTGTTATAGTACCAAAAATCGGCACATGCCAACTTTTCCTTCTTATGCTTCACTTGATTCCACACAACACCTTCTGGTGAAAGTTGTCCACTAGCAGTGTTGAGGAATAAAGGAACCTTGTGCTTGTGATTGTTATATCCTTATAGGCAGCCAGAACTATCTGCAGTAAGATAACCCTGTTTCTGTGGGTTAATGCAAAAGTCCACTAAATCAGCCTTTGACCTTGGAGGAGAACTCATCATAGTTGCCCTGCACATCTTAGCCAATGATCACTGCAAAGTAAAGTTTTAGGTGGTTGATGCCTTCTCCCATATGCAACCACAATAATTGCACACCACTATTCTTGTCTTTGTACCTTGTGCATAATGCTTCCAAGCAGACTCCCTAGCCTTTCTACCACCTCTATTTCTTGCGACTACCATTTATCTAATAAAAAATTGAAAGAAACCCTAAGAAAAATGGAAAAAAAATAGAAAAATTGAACATTGAACAATTTAAACCCTAGCATCTAGCTGATAAAGAAGGAAATAATTGAAATAAAAATAAAAATGAAATGATAAAATTCTAGAATGGAAGGAGTAAAAAAAACAGAAAAAACTGTTATGTATCTTTAAAATGCAGTTGATAAATTCTCTTAACTCATTCCATGGTCACTCAAAATTACTCAAAGTCACTTGGAATTTGGAAATGAACACAATCTGGCCACAATATTGTTATGTAAAAGTCTCAAAGGAGAAAATGCAAAAAACAGATGTTTTTGATATTTTATGGGCATGATTGTCATGTTTTCGTGCCTGGTGAGTTTTATCTATTGTAGCAGCCGAAAATTGTCAGCAACTTGCTGGACTGGTTTAGCTTATGATTACTCACAAGTCGGCGAGTAAATTTCTGAGTTTTTGCACTATGATCCCATCCTTACCCACTCCCTATACTTTCACATGGATTGTTGGACATGCACTTTTTTCTATTTCCCAATGTTCTAAAATGCCACTTCATCCTTTATATGCAAAAACACTTTCTACTTACATTTTAATTTTTGGTACCCACTCTTAGCTCCTTTTCAACTCCCTCTTATACAAAGTCACCTTTCATACATGTATCTGAGGCCCACCTCCTAACCTCCCATTTTAACTTCTTGTCAACTTCACACAAAATATATGATAATCTTTCTAATATCTATGCTCAGGCTACTCATCCCTGCATCCATGTCTTTTATATCCCTCTTCTAATCAGGTTTCTTCCTAAACATCAACACTTTAATGTTATAAGTCCCTCATATCCCCTTCACTTTTGTGTTATCTCTAACTTCACACTTTCTAGAGGCATGACCACTGTAATAGATACAACCATAATCCCAACCCTAACTTCATCGATAGTAATTAGATTTGCATTCAACAGCTGCCTTGTCAGGGGCATGTCCTTGCACATACTTTTATCCTTTGTAGGACACAATCAATATTGGGGAATGGTTTAGTGTTACGTGTACAGCATCAGAGATTAAAAGAATCCAAGGGAGATAATTTCATCGTCAGTCTTCAATATTTCCCCTTCTGAGTTTACAACTATTGTCACATTAATGGGACAACATCTTGTTATTGGTTTTGTTAACAATGAATTTAATTTCAAGTAAATTTGAGTCAATAAAGATTTGGATGATTTAATTTTTGATTCAGCGGCGGGTGAAGATAACTCAAGGAAAAGCATGACACAAGCCCTAGCAGTACAACTCTTATGCATGCATCCACCCTTCCCAACTGTATAACTGCATCTACTTATGCACACTTGCAATTCGACAAAGTCATTCTGATGGTGGCACACACATCATCCAATTAAGTTTCTTGGATTTGTGATAAATATTTTCATTTCTTCAATCAAGTCCCGGGGATGGCACTGAGCGTGAACCCATTTTCTCACAAAGATGAAGCCCAAGAGAAGTGCAAACTAAGGAACCTTAGGTGTTTCAAATGCGAGTGTGGTGATAGTGGCAACAAAACACTGCAAATTTACTAGAGAAAAGCCAAATAAAAGAAAAGGCAGACATAACAAGAACACCCAGTTGAAGGAAGTAATAGGTGAAAGCTTTGAGCAAAAGGAAAGAGAGTCTATCTGTATTGATGTTAAGGAGACTTGTGCAAAAGCACTTACAACAAGGACTATCCAGCAATTATTCTCAAAACTCAGGCATGCATAGTACTAGGGAGTTGAATCTTACTCTAGTATTGATCAATATCCCTGTTTCCTTGTGTATTTGGAAAGTCAATCACCCTCCTATTTATTCTAAAGCTCAGCCCACATCTAAATTTTATTCTGTAGTTGAGCTCTATAAGATGATAGTAAAAGCTAGGTCTTCATTGGTGCCCACCTTTAACAGATTTGCCATTCCCTGAGGTTTTTATTATCCTCCAATGAGTGGATATAACATGCTCCAAATTCTGCCCTCCAGTTTCATGTTCCGCAACAGTTTCCATGGAATACAATCCTCTGTTTAGAGCACAACCACGCTTTTAATTTGAATCCTCAAGGAGTAAATTTACTGAAATCCATGAATGTGACCCCACCGTAATTGTTGTTGTAATTGAAATGACTATCACTCTGCAGAAACTCAACAGAAACATTAAAGTAAAGGTGGTTCACTTTTCCTATCAAGTCACTTCATTGTGTTCAAAAACAGCAGGAAAGTATGGAGGTCCAAGAGAGGGTCCGAGTTAATGGAAACCATCATACATCAGTTTCAACAAAAGACTTGGAGGTATTGAGAGTCTGCTGTTATCTGGAAAAGGCAAACTGAGGATTGCTAATATGCTGCAGAACCTGGCAGGGACTGCCCCTTGTCCATAAGGGCATGCAGCTTATGCTAAGAGCTCAATTGACACCAGAATGAGGGTTCCTACTTGGACCGTAACAATAATTAGGTCCCAAGCCATTTGAGTTAACCTCAACTGGTAGGCCATGGATGAAAATAATAAAACTTTTCCTTTTCAGGGAGCTCCCCATTAAGCTTGTTGTGATCACAAAAGTTTTTATGTAGTTTTTGCCTGGTCCTTTTTGGCATGATGATGAAAGAGAAAATCTATACTCACGTTAATATTCTGTATAATAGCTATAAATTACCCCTCATTTCCTTGTAAAAGTGCATCATTTTGAGATGGATATAGATCTTCTGTATTTTTGTCTTTTCATGAGTCTGTACAATGTGGCACTTTCTTTGTTTTTAATACAATCCTGAACTTTATCGAAAAGAGATGATGTATGCCAAGCTTGATGCCTTTCTTATTGCTCCCCTTACAGTATGAT
This sequence comes from Sequoia sempervirens, assembly GCA_007258455.2. Taxonomy (NCBI): domain Eukaryota; kingdom Viridiplantae; phylum Streptophyta; class Pinopsida; order Cupressales; family Cupressaceae; genus Sequoia; species Sequoia sempervirens. Next base: position 107,332,937 of record VDFB02000003.1, on the reverse strand, counting down.
CGATGCACCTTGTACCATATAGTAAATACTGATTCATATAGATTGCAGATATAGCAATTGTGCAAATTTTGGAACGTTCCCATTCTTAATACTGGAGAACTAAAGATTTGAAAATTTTAAGTGTATTCTATCTTCATTTTCCTTTCACATTTACTTCAAAAGTAGAGATCTGTATTCAATATTCAACTTTTAGACATTGGGGGAGGTTTTGAAAATGATTTAGTGACTTTGTAGCAATATGCACACTTAAATATATTGTGTGGGATTTCGAAAGGCTACATGACTGGAGAAGTGCCTTACAATAATTACTCATTTGATGAAATGTAGGGCTTTCTTATGATACGAATGAGCGAGTTTTAAAAGATGCATTCTCCCGTTACGGTGAAGTGCTTGAAGGTAAGAACATACTGTAAACTTATGGTTAAAGGGATCCAGCTAATATTATTTACAGTTCACTTATTTGGCTCAATTGTTAAACAATTGAATGTGGGTTTGAAAGTATGTGATAGCTTCTGAAAGTGGTGTATAATGCCTGCAGTTAAAGTGCTGGTTAATCTGAATACAGGACGGTCAAAGGGGTGTGGATTTGTGCAATTTGCTTCTGAAACAGAGGCAGATAATGCTCGAAAAGAAATGGATGGGGTGGTGAGTTTCTCCTACCTCTGTATAAAGTTCAATGCTTGAAAGTCAGCATTAAAGAATTGTGTTATATTCAAAGGATAATTCAATTGTTTTTGCAGCAACTGGATGGCAGAAATATTCGTGTAGAATTTCCAAATAGCAGACCACTTCGTATTGGTGGGGCTGCCCAAGGTACTGCAAGCCCACCTTCAAGTCTGAACAAAGAAACATTTATTGAGGGTTTGGATGATTGAGAAGGTTTGCATGTTTTTTTATTATCTATGCAAAACATTACTGGCACATAATTCTTGGATTGTGCTAGAGTGTGTTGTAGCATTCATCATATTATTTCTCTTATATTAATGTCAGGATGCAGGTAATTTTCTGATATAATAGGAATGCATCTTCATGATCCTCGACATGCTTGTATGCAAGCAGTAATTTTAAGTGAAAATGTCTATGATTAATGTAGAGAAAGTTTGATTAATTTCGGGTGCAATATATTATTGCATTGTTCTGGTATATTCAGTCTTTTATTTTGCATAACCGTGAGGTAATAGTATCATATTCTGTATGTGGGTGTGAACAAATGACATACTCGTGTGTCCCACATTGTTTCTCACAATTTCCAAGGAATGGAGAAGGTTTCAGTTACGGCAATTATTTTTTCCTTCTTATTTTCCAGATTTTGGCAACGGCGGGGGATGGTTATTAAAATATTCTATAAAAAATAATATTAATTAAAAAACAATTTAAGAAGTTGCAACTTGTAATTTATGAAAAGTGTGAATAAAACAAGTTGACATTTCTATGAGTTGTACTTTTGTATGACATTTTGTATCAGAGACAGCAAATAACAATGTCTTCACCCCTATCTTCAGCACTTTGAGTAGAAATTGTACCAATTTTGAGTAGCGATTGTACTATTGACCAAGTGTCTGAACTTAGATTTTGTAGGATCATCTTTTGCACCATTTAATGTCTCAATTCAGTCATACTGTAAACAATCTGAACAAATTCTAACATCGTTTCTATAGTTTTTAATAAAATAAAACTTTTACCATTCACCATTTGAAAGAAGAGT
>VDFB02000003.1:107225214-107331132 GCA_007258455.2 Sequoia sempervirens | reverse complement strand
TGTTTATAGAATTAGGTAACACATCTAAAATGGAATGTTGCAGGGACCTCTTCTCTCTTTTAGAAACTGTGGACTCTTCCTTTTTACTCGCAAGTTGACTTCTTTTGGGTGGCATGATGAATAATTTACTCCTACTTGATTTCTTTAAGTGCCTACTTGTAGAAGCAAATTCAGTTCTTATTAAACTTGCTACAGATGGTTTCTATGAACTTACTCGGCGAAATAATAGTTGCAAAGTCTTCCCGGTTGAACTCCCTTGCCTCTGGTATGCTGAGCTATGTGAATGATTGCCAAAATGTCATCGACTCCAAAGTAAAAAAAATTTTGAGCTCAGTCACCTCATTATTAATATCAATTCGTGCAAAATATTTCAAAATCTTCCCATATTTTGAGTTTAAATACATGTCTTTGATCTTCAAAAATCAAACGGTGTAATCATTAAATGCTTTGACAGCTTGTCCCACAATACTGCTCTTTCATTTCAAGACCGTTGTGGGGTAGCGTTAGTGACAGGCTATCATTAGGTCCTATCTCTTTAGTTGAAAAATGCATCAGTTGTATCGATCGGGTAGTGTTCGAAGGCTATATGCAATAGAAAACAACTTGACTATCTCTCTCAAATTTTGTAAATGTTTGAAACAACTAAAATAGAACTTAAACTAAAAGGCCGCTAAACTAGAAAGTAGGAAATTATTTATCTAGAAAGCATGAAATAACTAAACTAGAAAGCATGGAGTGTTTAATCTAGAAAGCATAAATGGTTAAACTAGACAGCATATAAATTACTTGAAAGAAAGTGCTTGCAATAAAATTGTAAAGTGAAATGATAACAACCTTTAACTAACATCTAGTGGTTAACAGAAAACAACTTAACAACTTGCTACTAACAATCAGAGTGGGTGCTTTGAAACTTCAAATAACAAAATTAAAGACTACAAACTCAACTACAACCTGCAGGATTTAACTTAATAGAGCTCGACACATGAAAATAAACTTTACTCACATTTATCATTTATAAAATAAAAACAATAGAATTAAAAAGGAAATACATATCTATCTACTCTACAATCCCTTGAGTGGCCAGCTCTCGGGTGCTCCTACGCTTAGCTTAGATCACATACACTTTGTAATTTCAAGATTACTCCATTCAAGATGATTCTATTCACAATACTAATAACTCAAAATAAGATGGGAAAAACTTGCTTTATTCATATTGAAAGTATAACTCAGAAACATAGTTTAAGAACACATTATGACAACATAACGATCTCTCCATGTATCATTGCTTCTAACAGTTACATATTTATACAAAAACAACTAACAAAATCCTATAATTTAGATGGTAAAGATTACCATTGAAAAATTCTTTAACTAAATTCAACAAACTAATGGACTTAAGTCCATAACATAAAGTATTAAAGAGGCTCAGAGTGAGCCATAAAGTCTTTTAACAGAAAATAACAGAAAGCTTCAAAAACTCAATCCACCATGCGCTCCCTAAAATTTTGGTGCTTATTCTTCTGGCGCTTGTCTTCAACTGTATGGAATTCTACGTTGAATCCACTTGGCTAAGCATGATGATTTATTATGCATAATAACATGTACAATACTTGGAAACTAAACCATTATGTCAGAGCAGGTTAGCTTATTTCAATTAATTTCAGGAAATAAAGATTGTACATTTTTTCACAGAAAGCAAGCAATTCCCAATCCTAAAGAGAATTAATTAGCAAGGCAAAGGTGACTGGAAGATATGAGGAAAGGTATTTAATTCATTATATTGATGATGTTATTTTTACCTCATCAGTTAGCAGTACTGCCACCTCGTGCACACCCCTTTGGACTCTCACGAGACGACAGGTTAATTATAGCATTTGAGTGACTATTCACCTCCATAGCTCTCTATCATATCAAGACCATTGCTGGGTAGCGATATGGTAGGGTTAGCAGTACTGCCACCCTATGCACACCCCTTTGGAATCCCATTGAATAGAGGGTTAATTCTAGTGGTTGAGTGATTGTTCACTACCATACTGCAATGTCACTATTTACCCCTTGTGGGGCTATGATTTACTTTAGTTGTTAACATGTTCTCACTACCACCCTACGGTATTCATATATGGTTGTCGCGATATTGTGGTAAGCATTTGTACATTGACCCATATGTCCCACCATCCTGCACATACCTCTATTGACTGTTGCGGTAGTGTGGTATTGGATTTTATTATGAATGCAATATTTTAGATATCATTATATTGAAAAGATTGAACAATTTTATAATTTTGTAGTCTCTTAGTTTTAGTTTTTCAGTGTCATTCAAATCTAAGAGATCATTTCTTTGTTTGTAATGAGGAGGCTTAGTTCACTTAATGTTAAAATATCTATATGTATTATTAAATCAAAGGATGTTCATTATATGTTTGCATCCAGAAAACATATAGGATGTACAAGAAATTATATTCTAACTAAACAAAATTAATTTCAAATTTTCAACCAAAGTATGAAAACTAACAAGAATGATTGAACCTAACTTTAAATGCACTTCAAATCAATAGTGAACATCTTGGGTTTTATATATAATGTACCAGTAGAATAATGATGATTACATTTAGAAATGTATCAATAAAACAATAGTGAATAAGCATACCTATGCTCAAATCTTTATTACATTCAATAATAAATTACACCATACATATAACCAAAGTTTAGGTGACAATCTAACCTCTTAAGGCGACAAAACATCATCATAGTCATCTGCATTGCTAGCAAGATCAGAATCTTGATCATTCATGTCAACATCTGCTTGATTTTCTTCCTCATCCTCATCTATAATATGCAATGCATTCTCTCTCCCAATCTCTTCATTGGTAATCAAAATGTCTTCTTTAAACAATACATCATCGTCTTCATCCACTTCTTCGAATGTTTCTTGTAAATTAACATATTACCCATCAAGAATTATATCAACAACTTCCATGAATTTTCATTTTGAATGAGACTCTATTTAAATGAAACACAACCATTCTAGGCTTCTTACATCATCAATTAGAAATGATTAGTTAATTTGAAGAGGGGAAACATATGGCTCATCCGTCTCTAATAAAAATTGTCTTGTATTTGCACGTACAAATCCATACTCATCAAATTGTACTGCAGATGGTCGAATCCACTTACATTTTAATAATATAAGACTATTTTCAAAATAGTCCACTAGAATAATTTCTTGGATGAATCCAGCATAAAATTTCTTCTCAGTTTCGTGAAGAAATTTAGCACTAACAACACAATCAGAATTTGTATTTCCGTTGTCTTTTTCTTCCACTCTTAAATGACTACCATAGGCCCACATTCCACTAAAACGCGTAGGCCATAAATGTGCATATTGTGAAAGCTCTCTTTCCTCCATTGTTATATCTTGACCTTCTTTTACATCACTAACTGCATTAGCAATCAATTCTTCAAATTTTGGAAAAGAATCACCTCCAATCAAATCAACATGACATCTCCAATTTTTAGGTTGATGTTGCATCCAAGATTGATTGTCTTCTTCATATTTTCTACTTAGAATATTAACGTACAAATAATAAGATTAATAATATAAGTGTGTAAATGCAATTGAGTAAATAAATTATTAGTAATTTTTTTTACCTGCGCCACTTATCAAATGAAGATGTGTTTTGAAGAATATAGGCATGTATCACACTTCTTTCTTGATGTGATAGCTTGAAGCAACATCCATTGCCTTCTAATACTTCACCTGCAATTGTCTCTTCTTCGTCACCATCCCATACACATTGATTGACATTTTTAAAATCTTTCATATATTATGTGTAAAATCCCATGGCCTCTTGCATTGAATATCCCTCAGACATGTTTCCTTTCGGTTTTTCCCTCGTACGAACATTTTTTTCAAAACCTTCATATATCGTTCTATAGGATACATCAATCTTGTTATTATCGGGCCATAATGCTTAGTTCATATTGTAGATGTATCAAAAGATGAATAGAAATGTTAAAGATTGTTGGTGGAAATTTTTGTTCCGATAGACAAAGGACTTCAACAACCTCCTACCTCAAACTATCAAAGTTCGAAGGATCTAATACATGTAAACTCATTCTCTTTAATATTAGGCCCAACCTTATAACTGCCAATCATGGCCCCTTTGCTAAACTTAATATATCTACCACAATAGGTAAAATATTCTCCATTATGACATGATAGTCATGGGTCTTGAGGCCTCTTAAGCCATTAATGTCAATTTGGTTTCTAATACTACTACTTACATATCCAGTGGGAAATTGAGTCTGAGACATCAACTGTAAGAATTATGCACGTTGTTCCTTTGTCCAGACATAAGGAGCACTAGGTTTTCTATATTTTTATCATGTTATTCAACCCAAAGATTTCGGTGAATCTTTAGTTGTCAAATTTTTTTACGTGATGAAATAGTATCAAAAGCACCAAAAAGAGTTTCTATAATAGCATAGGCTATATTTTCTCAGTATGCATGAAGTCAACAATATGCCTAATGGATATATCCTTAAATTATGGCAACTTATAGAATATGAACAACTTTTTAAAACCACTTTCATTACATGGATCATATCTACTACCAGCAATCCCACCATTTTCAATAAATGGCATTCTTTTTTGTCCATTCTCAACAATGTAATCACCTATTATTAGCAATGGTGCTTCACAATTCTCTTCTTGACCATTGAACCGTGTTTTTTGTTGACGATATGGATGATCCATTTTAAGGTAAGCACAATATCCACAATAAATACACTTACGCAAACTTCTTGAGTGCCTCACAAATTCCTTAAAGTTGCAAGCAGGACATCCATGGTATCCATGAACACTGAGACCAGACAATGTGCCATATGTAGGAAGATCATGAATCATAAACAATAAGAAAGCTCTTAAAGTGAATTTGATTGAATGACCATCCCTTAAAGATTGAATTGCTTCAATTCCTTTCCATAATTCCATTAGTTCATCATATAATGGCTCTAGATAAGCATCAATTGTATCTTAAGTCACACTTTTCTTTCCTGGTATAATCCATGATATCATTAAGAAAAATGGTTTAGTTGCTAACCATGGAGGAAAGTTATAATTTATTAAAAACACTGGACAAGTTGACCATTTAGTACTTTGATTTGAGAATGGGTTCACCCCATCTAGAGTCAAAGCCAATCTTATATTACGACAATCTTAAAAAAAATCAAGCCATCCATTATCAAATTCCATCCACATCTTAGAATCAAGCACATGTCATTGTTTTCCATCAATGCTCTTATTTTGGGCATGTCATTGCATAAGTTCAGCAATGTCTCTACACCTATACATTTAGAGTAATTGTGGGATTACTGGAAAGTGGCGTAGAACCTTTCTAGGAACCACAACTAATTTCAACCCTTGTCTATACCTCGCTTCATGGCATTTCAGACATTCACTCACATTTGTAAGAATCTTATGAAATAATACGCAACCATTCACACATGTGTGGATGTTTTCATACCCTAACCCTACCTTAGTGATTTCCTTTCTACATTGACTTCTTTTTGTTGGCAATGTGGAGTCAGGTGGTAACAACGAACTTAATAATGCCAATAACTGAACTACACTCTCATTTTTCCAACCAAACACCACTTGCAAGTTAAGAATTTAAAGGATTGTTGTCAAATGACTTAACCTGCAATTAGCATACACAAGCTTTGAAGCATCCTCCATCAACTTGGCCCAATCATCATTTAGATTCTCATTCAACAATCTATCAACTTCAAACCCTTTGTCTAACATTGTTTCCTCTTCATCTATGTTTATTGCCTCTTTATCTCTCACATTCTGCCATTTTATCATATCTTCATAATAATTGACATTCCAAGGGATTATACCACTATTCCCATATCTTATCATATGTCAATAAATCTAACTTCTTTTTTTCACCTTTCCACCAAGACAGTCAATACATGGACATGGATATTTGTCCATGTCCCTCTCATCAGCTATTCTCTCATCAAATGCATGGTATTGATTCATAGTCAACCTTTGACGTTGATCCATTTGTAATGTTCTACACATAGCAACAAAAAATTGTAGACTAAGAGACAAAATCTATTTTTTTAAATTGAAAGGCATTTCCATAGCAATAGAGTTATCGAGAGCAAATAAAATAGAGAGTTTAACTAATGAATTGTAAAAAAAAAGAATTTTGTAGTTTATATTCAAAATTTTGATTACATTGCATTGCACATCTTTCAAACTCAAAGAATTACTTAACATTGCATAACTAATAACTAGATGTTGATAAATGACAAAATGTAAAAAAATGTAGAATAAGAGACAAAAACTATTTTTTTTATTGAAAGGCATTTTCATAGCAATAGAGTTATAGAGAGCAAATAAAATAGAGATTTTAACTAATGAATTGTAAAAATAGATTTGTGTAGTTTATATTCAAATTGTTGATTACATTGCATTGTACACCTTTCAAAATCAAAGCATTACTTCACATTGCATAACTAATAACTAGATGTTGATAGATGAAAAAAATTTAATTACAATATAGTTTTTACAAAGTCAACCTAAGTAGTTATGCAATTACTTCACATTGCATAAGTAATAACTAGGAGTAGCTACCAATTGCATTTGCTTGTCATGGCATTCCATGAGACCACATTTCTTTGAGACATTTTTTTTAAAAGTTCACTGCCTTGTCTATGCTACCACATTTTTCATACATGTCTACCAAAGAATTTTATCAAACAGTTCACTGCCTTGTTGCTATGGCTAAAAGCCTAAAACAAGTGCTTTCAAACAAGCTATGGATGCTTGGAAAAAATCTATCAAAGCACAATAGTAAGAAATAACATAGACAAGGTAGTGAGCTGGTTGAAAAAATGCCTCAAAGAAATGTGGTCTCATGGTGATGGAATGCCATGAAAATCCATAACAATTCACTTTTCATGGCATTCATCATGGCATTCCATCACCATGAGACCACATTTCTTTGAGGCATTTTTTCCAAAGTTCATTGCCTTGTCTATGCTACCACATTTTTCATACATGTCTACCAAAGCATTTTATCAAACAATTCACTGCCTTGTTGCTATGGCTAAAAGCCTAAAACATGTGATTTCAAAAAATGTATGGACGCTTGGAAAAAAATCTATCATAGCATAATAGTAAGCAAAAAGGTATGGTCTCATGTTTTTTCTTTTTGGCATGAAAATCAACATGATTTTATTTGCATTTTTTTGGCAATTTTGTTGTTTGAAATGAGGAAAAATCTTTGTGGTCAATTTTGTGCACTTTTTAATTGTAGGATTCTCACAGTTGGTGAAAAAGATAGTGTTCATGAAGGAATGGAAAAGATGCATAGAGCCTTTGAATTATACCCATACTGTGCAATGGCATTGAATCATTTAGCAAACCATTTTTTCTTCACAGGGCAGCATTTTCTTGTGGAACAGTTGACTAAGACAACTATTGTTTCAACTGACCACCCTCTCATGAAATCTCATTCATATTATAATCTTGTACGATCATAGTAAAGGTGATTATGACACCATGGACTGCTACTACATGGCATTAGTTAAGGAAAGCCAAAGACCACAGGATTTTGTGGATAGGTTCAATTAAAGCTAGGAGATCTTAAGAGTTCTCTCTCAAATTTTGAAAAGGTTCTAGAGGTCCACCCTGAGAACTATGAGAGGTTAAAATTTGTAGGCCATATATATGCTTAGCAAGGGCAGGCAGAGAAGTCTTTGGAAATTTTAAGAAAGGTAACTCGCATAGATCCACATGATTCCCATGCATTTATCAAGATGGGCGAGTTATTAATATCGACAAACCCCAATGCACCCTTAGATTCTCTTAAGACATCAAAGTCTCTTCTGAAGAAGATTAGAGAAGTACCCATTGAATTGTTAAACAACATTGGGGTTCTTCATTTTGAGCGTGATGAACTAGAGTTGGCTCAACAAAATTTTATGGAGGCATTAGGAAATGGCATTTGAGTTGAATTTATAAATAAAATCCCCAGTGCCAATTCTACAATTTTTTCTATGCGCTTTAAGGATATGGAATTCTTCCATAGACTAGAAGAAGTTGGTTGTTTCACTTGAGTTACCATGGGATAAAGTCACAACACTATTTAATCTTGCTAGGTTTTTTGAACAGCTACATGATACTAAAAAAGAAAATCTTTTATACGGGCTAATATTGTTCGAGTTTCATGATTATGTGGATGCACATCTATGTCTTACAGTCATGGCTCAAGCTCAGAATGAGATCCAACTAAGCCTAGAATTGATTGGGGATGCACTTAAGGTGGATAAAAACTCATCAAATGCTTTATGTATGCTTGGAAACATGGAATTGAAAATAGATGATTGGATTAAAGAAAAAGAAACAATTAAAGTAGCACGACAACATGTCTTGGTTGATGAAGCAAAATGAAAATCTGATGAAGAACGAAGGATTCAGATGGAAAGGAGAAAGCAAGAGGAAGAACTTCGAAAAGTGATGCAATAAGAGGAGCAATTTGAACATGTGAAGGAATTATGGAAGAGTAAGTGTAAGGACAAGGATGATTACGATGATGAGGCTAGTTAGTCTGAGAAGAAACAAGAGAAGGAAAAGAAGAAAAATAAGAAGGATAAGGACCACAAGGCTTATGATTCTTATATGGAGGAAATTGATGTTTCCATGGAAGATGAGGCAAATTATATGAGTGATAAGGAACAAGATGATGCAGAAAATTCCCAATATCTTCTTGTAGCTACAAGTCTAGAAGGCTATGATGATGGTGAGACAAATTCTCCAGTTTCAACAAAATCATGAAGGAGACATGCATACTTTGATTTTGAAGATGATGAACCATTGCAGAAATAGATTATGAGAGAAGATGATCCATATGATGATGATGTCTAGGCTTCCCGAGCTTTAACCAAACCTAGCTCCTATTTTCCAAGAGAAAAATCCCCAAGGCCCATGGGAAATGAATGATGAGCATTTGAGTTTCAACTTGGTTTCATTTTGAAAAGGGGACATTGCATTGTACAAGATTTGTTTATCAACAAAATAATTTAATCCACCTATTTGGGACTGTAAAATAAAAATGGATGAATTAATCTATTTTTAATTATAGGTTCTTTTAATCTAGAATTTGATAGAAAGATAAAGCATAATATTGAAGGACACAAAAAATGTTCTAAAATAAAGACTAAAATAGGTTTCCCATAAAAAATAAGAAAGAGGAAAAATGAGAAGATAACATACAGATGATTCATTTGAGGTTTTTTATAAGATCTCATTTAATTATGTCAAATGGATTTGGAAGGGACAAAGCATATTTGATTGACTAAAATTTTGAGGCAGCTTATCCATCATCATTGTATGCATCATCTTCTCTTGGTGCATTGTAGAAACAAATTCCAAGAGAAGATGATGCATACAATGACAATGGATAAGCTACCTCAAAATTTTAGTCAATCAAATATGCTTTCTCCCTTCCAAATCCATTTGACATAGTTAAATGAGATCTTATCAAAAACCTCAAATGAATCATCTGTATGTTATCTTTTCATTTTTCCTCTTGTTTTTTATGGGCAACCTATTTTAGTCTTTGTTTTAGAACATTTTATGTGTCCTTCAATGTATTATGCTTTATCTTTCTACCATATTCTAGATTAAAAGAACCTATAATTGAAAATAGATTAATTCATCTATTTTTATTTTATTGTCCCAAATAGGTGTAAGGAAAGCTTAGGTGTGGAACAAACTCTCCTAACGTCAAAACCTCAGGGAAGAATGCAGATAGGACTTTAAAATTTTCAATTACAATTCATTAAGATACACTTAAAAAGAATACAGAAAAGAGAAATGAACACATACACAATTGGACACCAGATTTACGTGGGAAAACCCTTACGGGAGAAAAACCCACCACACCAAGAAAAATCTATTTGTATTACAGTAAACAAAATTACATACAGAGATCGACTTCACTTTTTGATGTCAATTTTTATAGCAACATAATTTTCTAATCAACCTTGTACAAAAATGCTCTCAGAAACATCCAATGAACTTACACAGATCAATTTGTATTCAATCGAACATCACTGTCACTCATCGAACAAAATTCACAGTCATCCACCATTGCAGAGAGAAATCCATACTCTTACGGTCTATTCGTTTTCCACACAAGAATAGTCGCAACTACTCAACTACCAACGGTTCTCCTTCCGCTTCGCTCATTGGTTCAAAACAGACCACGTAGGATAGAAATTCGGTCAAAAACATTCAAATTGAATCGCATGTCAGTGAGACACTAGACTGTGTCTCCCCGATGCCACAATGCCCGACTATCCTTAGTGGCAAGAGTCACCACCATCGGCAAGAGTCATATCGAGTGCAAACCTGTCAGCCAGACTCACTCTATTGGCAAGAATCATATAGAATACAAACCCATCAGCCAGACACACTCTATCGCTAAGACTTCTCACTGATGTCCATTGCAGAACTATAGGCAAGACCATCGTTGTCGCTAAGAGTCTTATAGAACCTTTATGTCACACCAATGTTTATCATGCAGAGCTTTCGACAAGACGAGTGCTATCGGAAAGAGTTCACACCAAAATCTTACCCGTCGGCAAGAGGAAAACCATCGGCAAGAGTTCTCACCGAAGTTGCATACCCGTCAACGAGACCACAGCCATCGGTAGGAGATCATACCAAATGAAAATTTGTCAGCAAGACCAACACTGTCAACACCTCTACTTGGGTGCTATCATAATAGTGGTTTACAATTCCTGAGAGGAACGAATTTTAGCTGAAATCATATATTTTTAGAAAATATAATGATTTAAGCCTTAAAAAGTTCCATTTTAAGGATTCCAATTGAAGAGGGTTTGATCAAATCACCTTAGATCAAACCCCCTTGGATAGAACCTCGCTAGTTTTAAACCATACCTATAAATGTGTCTCCTTTACACCTATCAAAATGCTGATAAAAAATCACTTTTTGATTTAGATTTTGGGGGATCAAATGAATTCATTTAAAATTTATTTCAAATGATTATGGTATTCCCTCGGAACAAGCTATCCAATGAATATAATTTTAATATGTTTTGGTTTGTTATGTATTTATTTTTTAAGTTTTATTAAACATAGGTTTTTCATCGAAAATGAATTTCTTTGTTCTTCACATGTGGAAAAATAGAAGATTATCAAAACAAAATTGAAAAATATGAGTGCACCGGATATTGAAGTCCTTGATCCAATAAAAAATTAAATTAAATTTTGACATATACAAAAAAAGTTGTGTTATACGGTCAGCTATTAACCGAATTGTAATTCGCTTCACTTTGAAACTTGATTAAGGAAAAATATTCAATAAAAACTATCTAACCAAGTGGAAGCACTAGATGCTCGAAAGTTACAAATCTAAATTTGAAAGAATTAGAATTTTATCCTTCATGGAAAAAAGTTAGCGCTATACCTGCGGTCCACTTTTAAAAATGTTGTTTTTGAAAAAAATCAATTTTCGTGGGAGATGGAAAAAGAAGTGCAATTTGATTCCAAAAATTTTGAAAAAAATATTTTTAGAATCTACAGACAAAATTTAATGAGACTCTAGTTTGCATCATCTTCAAATTCCTCACAGTTTAGCCGCTATAGGTGCCCGAATGTGAAGATTTAGTTAAAAATAATAATTTCAGTGTCCAGTTTGGCCAAAAATTGTAAACCACTATTATGGGATTGAGAGCTCACACCAAATACAAATCCATTGGCAAGACCAATAGTATCGGTGAGAGTTCTCACCGAATGCATACCTATCAATGAGACAAACACTATCGCTTAGACTCTTATCGAGCCTTCATGTCACCCCGATGACATTAGTCACTGAGAGTCTCCCCGATATTCACAAGGAACCAATCCATCAGCAAGAGATCTGCCATGATGGAATGAGATGGGAAACTCAAAGCGATAGCCAATGTCTTGCCAATGACTTCTGTCGGCAAGACAGTTGCAAAGTTACACCGATCTGAATTCTTCAGGAGTTTAGAACACAGCTGCTTGTCGGCAAGACATTCTGAGGGTCTCACTAATTTTTCTCTTTCAAGAGTTTCATGTTAGTAAGTTTGTGGCACATTTTCCAACAATCTCCCACTTGACTAAGATCTTACTGAAACCTCCAAAGCACAACAAAAAATTACTGAAATTCATGGGCACTAAGGCCCATCGAACTGGCACACAACCTGAATTTGTTTGTGCTCACTGGTTTCGTCAATACATCTGCAACATTTTCCAAAGTATCCACTTTTTCTAAAGAGACCTTTCCATCCTCCACCATATCTCGTACAAAGTGATACTGCACATCAATATGTTTTGCCCTGGCATAGAAAGTAGGATTTTTTGCCAAACAAATAGCACTTTGACTGTCACAGTAAATTGTAATTATCTTTGCATCAAACCCAATGTTAGAACACAAATGTTTTAACCAAATTGCTTCTTTATAGGCATGTGTTTCTGCCATGTATTCTACCTCTGTAGTGGACAAAGTGACTATAGCCTATCACTTACTCATCCAACTAACTGCACCACCATTCATCATGAAAATATATCCACTGGTGGATCTTCTGCTGTCAATGTCCCCTGCCCAATCAAAATCCACATAGCCTCGAATGTTGAGAGTCCTCTGTCATTCAACCAAATTGGCATGGTAACACAAAGCATATTTTGAAGTGCCCTTCAGGTATCTGAAGACTCTTTTCACAGCATCCCATTGTGTCCTTCCAGGATTTTCCATAAAACAACTAAGTACTCCCACTACTTGGGCAATGTCTAGCCTTGTACAGACCATTGCATACATTAAACTGCCAACTGCACTAGCATAAGGCACTTTGGTCATGTCCTCTATCTCAGTAGGAGATTTTGGATAGTCTTCAATAGATAGCTTTGTTCCCTGCAAAACTGGAACAACTAGCTGCTTGCAATCAGTCATACAAAATCTCTCTAGAACAGTATTAATATACTTACTCTGACTGAGCCAAAGTTTTCTACTCTTCATGTCCCTGGTTATTTTCATTCCCAGAATATACCTAGTTGCACCAAAATCTTTCATTTCGAACTTTGTAGACAACTGAGATTTTAGATCAGAAATCATTAACTTACTATTGCCTATGAATAGCATATCATCAACATAGAGAGCAATAATAAGAACATGATCATTTTCAGCTTTTTAGTACACACAGTGATTAGATTTCGATCTTACAACTCCCAATGACAAAAAAAATGTGTCAAACTTCTGGTACCACATTCTAGGAGATTGTTTTAATCCATACAGAGATTTTTTCAACTTGCAAACCAGATTTTCTTTACCTTTTTCCACAAAGTGCTTAGGTTGAGACATGTAAATTTTTTCTTCAAGGTCACCATGAAGAAATGTTGTCTTCACATCCATCTGTTCAATCTTTAAGTCATACACTGCTACAAGTGACAAAATAAATCTAATACACATTAGCTTAGCTATAGGAGAAAAAAATTTCTCCATAATCAATTCCTTCTACCTAAGAATACCCCTTTGCAACCAACCTCGCCTTATACTTTTCCACACTGTCATCTAGACCTATTTTCTTTTTAAATACCCATTTGCAACCAACAGATTTTCTGCCTTCAGGCAAGGGCACCAAACTCCAAGTATCATTCTTTTCTAATGATGCCATTTCTTCATTCATGGCTTCCAACCAAGAGTTTGAATCGGACATTCTAAATGCCTCTTTCACAGTCCTGGGCTCATCAGTGCTAGAAATCAAAGCATAGGCACAAGTAGAATCTAACAAAGAAAACCCATACCTATCAAGTTGCTTTCTTTCATGTGTGAGCTCCTCACAGGTGAGGCTAAGGTTGATCTTCTTCTTTAGAACTCTCAGAACTACTTGAGATCTCCTCAGTTTTAGGTACATTTTGAATTTTCAATTCCTCTTTATCTGGTGTAGGAGGAATTTCAACTACATCCTTTTTATCTTTCTGATTTTGTCTCTAACTGCAGATCCAAAGTGGAAGGCTTCAGCTCATGAAAAATAACACTGCTGCTATATAGAACCTTCTTCGTATCAGGATTCCAAAGCTTGTATCCTTTTATGCCAACACTTATAACGAATAAAAATACATTTAACAACCTTGTTTTCCAATTTAGAAATTTTTTCATTCAACACATATGCATATGCCTCACAACCTAAGAACGAATGTGTCTCAGAGAGGGCTTCTTTCCAGACCATGCTTCCAAAGGTGTTTTCTCAACAAGAGCAGAATTCAGAGAACGGTTTATTAAATAACATTATGTTGCAACTGCCTCAGTCTAGAACTTCTCCTCCAAGCCAGCACTGCTTAGCATACTTTGTGCTCTTTCCATCACTGTCATGTTGAACCTTTCAGCAACTCCATTTTGTTGCGGAGTGTAGGGTGTAGTTTTATGTCTTTTAATCCCATGATCTCTACAGTACCTTTCAAACTCATCAGAACAAAACTCACTGCCATTGTCAGTCCTTAAACATTTTATTTTTCTTCCAGTCTAATTTTCCACAAGGTTTTAAATTCCTTAAAATGACTAAACACCGATTTACTTTTCAAAAAATAAACAAATGCCCTTCTTGAATAATCATCAATGAATGATACATAATATCTTGATTTAGACAAGAAGGAACATTCTGGACCAAAACATCAGAATGATTGTAATCAAGTAAACCAGAAGATTTATGAGGACTAGAGTAAAATGAAACACGATGTTGTTTACCATATATGCAATGTTCACAAAACTTCGAATTCGAGGTTACAATCATCAAGCCCTTCAACCAGGTTTTTATTTTTCAAGGTTTTTAAACCTTTTTCTCCAATATGGCCAAGCCTATGATGCCAAAGCATAGTCTTTTCTGCTAGAAGTTTAACTTCCATAGAGTTTGCACAATCAAGAACATTTTCCTCCTTTTCTCCGTGAGTAGCCTTCTGTGACTTTACAGAGACACTATTGCATTGCACAGCATGTGCATCCAACTTATACAAGGTACTAAGATGAGCACCCCTAGCTAGCACCATTGAGCCTCTAGTCATCTTGCAGCCATTTCCAAAGAATGTGACTTGCACTCCAACATCGTTCAGCTTACTAACAGAAAGTAAATTTTGAACCAAACCTGGTATATGCATTACATCATTGATTCCCTTCACTCTTCCATCAGGGAACTGAATTCTGACTCTTCCATGACCAACTATTTCCAAAGATGAATCACTTTCTAAATACACCCTTCCACCATCGTATTTTTCATACTTAGTGAACCAGTCTCTATGAGATGTCATGTGGAAAGATGCTCCAGAATCAATCAGCCAGACATCATATGATGTCTTTGTAGCCAAGGCTGCAATGAAAGTGTCTGCATCACTCTGAGAAGAATCATTGTCGGAAGAATACTTCTTCTTCTTCTTTTTCTCCTCTTTGCAATCCTTTCAGACATGACCAGGTTGCCCACAATTCCAGCACTTTACCTTGGAATTCTTACTAGGAGACTTTGATCTCCCCTCTGATTTGGATTTGGACTTCTTGTCCTTCTTCTTGCCTTTTTCTTTCGATCTGCCTCTAACAGGAAGAGCCTCCTTCGCCATCTCAAAAGATTTTCTTCTCATCTCTTCTTATAACAAAGAAGCAACAATATCTTCCATCTTAAAAGAGGAAGTAGTACTCCCAATAGCCATCACCAAGTGATCCCAATAATCTGGAAAAGAACATAACAATAGCATACAACAATCTTTTTCATCAATCTTCACACCCATAGATGCTAACTGAGCAATCAGCATGTTGAAAGCATTCAAATGATCAGCAACAGACGCTCCTTCTTGCATTTTCAAAGAGTATAGCTTCTTCCTCAAGAACAACTTATTCACCAAGGACTTGCCCTGATAAATAGCTCCCAGTCTTTTCCACAAAGAGGATGTTGTCTTTTCTTCATGAACATTTAGAAGAATAGAGTCTGCTAAACAAAGCCTTATCAGCCCCTTTGATTTTTGATCTGCAAGGTCCCAATCATCTTGCTTCATACCTGTAGGCTTCGTTCCAGACACAGCAAGCCACAGATCACGATCAACCATCAAATCTTCCATTTTGAGTTTCCACAACTCAAAATTACTGCCATTAAATTTCTCAATTTCAATCTTTCCTAACGTGCTGTCCATCTTAATTTGTAATTCAAATTACCAAACTTCTACAAGACTCCCATTGAACAGAATTGACACAAAAAACCCAACGTACCCACAAGGATAACACAACTAGCTAAGCTCTGATACCACTTGTAAGGAAAGCTTAGGTGCGGAACAAACTCTCCTAACGTCAAAACCTCAGGGAAGAATGCAGATAGGACTTTAAATTTTTCAATTACAGTTCATTAAGATACACTTAAAAAGAATAACAGAAAAGAGAAATGAACGCATGCACAATTGGACACCAGATTTACATGGGAAAACCCTTACGGGAGAAAAACCCACTACACCAAGAAAAATCTCTTTGTATTACAGTAAACAAAATTACATACAGAGATCGACTTCGCTTTCTGATGTCAATTTTTATAGTAGTATAATTTTCTGATCAACCTTGTACAGAAATGCTCTCAGAAACATCCAATGAACTTACACAAATCAATCTGTATTTAATCAAACATCATTGTCACTCATCGAACAGAATTCATAGTCATCCACCATTGCAGAGAGAAATCCATATTCTTACGATCTATTCTTTTTTCACACAAGAATAGTCACAACTGCTCAACTACCAACGATTCTCCTTCCGCTTCACTCATTGGTTCAAAACAGACCACGTAGGATAGACATTCGGTGAAAAACGTTCAAACTGAATCGCATGTCGGTGAGACACTAGACCGTGTCTCCCCAATGCCACAATGTCTGACTGTCCTTATCGGCAAGAGTCACCACCATCAGCAAGAGTCATATCGAGTGCAAACCTGTCAGCCAGACTCACTCAATTGACAAGAATCATATCGAATACAAACCCATAGTCCAGACACACTCTATAGCTAAGACTTCTCACCGATGTCCATTGTAGAACTATCGACAAGACCATCATTGTCACTAAGAGTCTTATAGAACCTTTATGTCACACCGATGTTTATCGTGTAGAGCTGTCGGCAAGATGAGTGCTATCGGCAAGAGTTTACACCGAAATCATACCCATCGGTAAGAGGAAAACCATCGGCAAGATTTCTCACCGAAGTTGCATACCCGTTGACAAGACCACAGCCATCAGCAGGAGATCATACTGAATGCAAATTTGTCAGTGAGACCAACACTTTCGGCAAGAGCTCACATCGAATACAAATCCATCGGCGAGACCAACAGTATTGATGAGATTTCTCACCGAATGCATACCTATCGGCGAGATAAACACTATCGCTTAGACTCTTATCAAGCCTTCATGTCCCCCCGATGACATTAGTCATCGAGAGTCTCCCCAATATTCACCAGGAACCAATCCATCAGCAAGAGATCTGCCACGATGGAATGAGATGGGAAACTCATAACAATAGTCAATGTCTTGCCAATGACTTCCATCAACAAGACAGTTGCAAAGTCACGCCGATCTAAATTCTTCAGGAGTTTAGAACACAACTGCTTGTCGGCAACACATTCTGAGGGTCTCACCGATTTTTCTCTTTTAGGAGTTTCATGTCAGTAAGTTTGAGGCACATTTTCCAACAATAGGTGGATTAAATTATTCTGCTATTAACAAATCTTGTACAATGTAATGCCCCCTTTTCAAAATGAAACCAAGTTGAAACTCAAATGCTCGTCATTCATTTCCCATGGGCCTTAGGGATTTTTCTCTTGGAAAATAGGAGTATAATTATAACTCAAGAGGATCTTCATGTCATAAAAGGGGCCACTTAATTGTTGGCACAGAGACCAGGAAATGTTTATGCTACAAATGGGGCAACCATTGTACTAGTTGAAAGGGGTCAATTTTTTATTGAAAAGGAAAATTTTACATAAGTACAAGAAGCTACTACAGGAAACATCTTTGTTTAGATGCCTGATGTGTGGGTAAATCTAACACATGTTTACTTTGCACGACGATAGTTTGTGCTTGCAATGAAAATTTTTATGTTGCAAATGGGGCAGTGATTGTGCTAGCTGAAAGGGTTCAATTTTATATTGCAAAGGAAATCTTTGCATAGGTACAAGAAGCTATTGCAGGAAACATCTTTTTTCAGATGCCTGATGTGTGGGTAAATCTAGCACATGTTTACTTTACACAAGGACAGTTTGTGCTTGCAATGAAAATGTATAAAAATTATTTGAGGAAATTATATTTTGGCACTGGCACCCAAATTTTATTATATTTAGCTCAAACACATTATGAAGTAAAACAATGGCAAGATTGTAAAAGAACATTATTAAGAGCACTAGATTGTAACTACAATAAGTTGCCAATCAAAAAGCTATAGATTTTGTGTTTAATGTAATGAAGGTTTCAAATTACCTTTGAATTCACTACAGAGGGCGTCCCCAAATCTAAATTTGTTTTGGACTTCAAATACTTTGCAAAAAACACCAAAGTTCTGCAAACAATCTTTATCACCCATGCAAGTTTGTAACTCAAAATGCCTAATGTAGTTCACGCGCCCAGCTATTGTAATTCAAAAACATGCACCTTAGTGCAAGGATAACCAACTAAAATAATGTGTTTAAGCTCTGCAATGAATGTGAATATATGTGAATTCATGAATCATGCCAATACATCACATCAATAATTGGTCAAAATGTTTTTTAAATTTTTTGTCTAATTTGTATTTGGTGACTAACTATTTAGACATTTTTATTTCTGTGACTACGTAAATTTTTAGGCAACGACTAAATTAGTCATTTATTTACTCATTTATAGTTGAGTTGCAAAAAAATAGTAGAATTTAGTCATTTTTAGTTGTTGTGACTAAAAATTTTAGTCACCTAGTCATTTATTTTCCAAACTCTAATAGTTGAAGAAAGTATCTAAAAACACAATTTTTTTGTTCATGGAAATAGGCAGATCACTAATCAACTAGTTGAATTAAAAACACAAATATTTTCTTGCAGAAACAATGTATAAACCCTTGCAAGTGGTTTTCATTTCAGCAATTGTGATTTTTTATCTTCCATCATCTCAATTTTTATTTTCAACTTTTTCACTTTTGTCTCTCGTTGTTCACGTGCCCTAGTGTGATTGGATATTAATTCAGCTTTTTCTTTCTCCCAATCCTTCTTCTTTTGAGAGAATTCTTGGGTTCTTTTCCACAATTCAAAATCCAAGGACACCATTTTTGGTCTAATGGGCATTCTAACCTAAGGAATTGGGCCTTGAGATACCAGTTCTTTGTTTCCTACTTCAACCATAGCAAGTTGTGCAAGTACCTCCAATTTAGACCCATGCTCAAACTTATAAAGCTTCTCCTCCAATTCTTTGATCCTAGAATCTCATTCACTATCCTTTTGCTAATAATTTTTTAACAATTCTTCCAATTATTTTATTCTTTCCATTGTTTCTTGCAACTCTTTGCTAATATTTCTTTGTTTAGTAAAAATTTCTTCATCCTTTTCTAGGAACTGCTCATCCCCTACTGCACTTGTGTATTCAAAACCCTCTAAAAAAAGGTTTCTTGGGGATCTCCTTCTCATTTTCTTTGCCACAAAAACATCCTCTGAATCAAATTTAGAGGTACTAGTAAAATACCAATGTTGTCTAACAAGTGCCTTTACCTTATCACCAGAGGCATTCTCCTCGAAATCTTTATTTGTTTCTACCATTACAACATCCTCTTCCTACTTTTTAATTGATCCTCTCATGGACCCTTTTCTCTTTAAATGATATGATCGCCTCTTGGGTTGTGTGGGTCTCTTTTTCCCTTTTGCAAGTGCAAAAGAAGAGGCTCCACTTTTCCTTTTCTTGTCTTTTTGTGATTTTCTGGAAATAGGGATTTCTTATTTGTCCTGTGTTGCAGGTTCTTCAGCAGAGGCTATAAGTTGTGTTTCCTACAAGCCCTGCACCTCTGGATCTCCCATGTTGTAGTTAGGTGATACAAAAGGGGAGCTAGAGGGCATTTCCCTTTCTGGAACAACGTGTTCTTTTATTATTTCTGGAACAAGTTCTTCAAGGATACTATTGATATTGTTACAATTAAGAAAACTTTCCCAATAAATATTTGGAAATTGAGCCCTAAGAATCTTCTTTATCAATAGTGTAACTAAATAGAAATGAGACAATGATGTATTGTTTCCTTTCCTTTTGTACTCAGATGACATTCTCTTTAATAGATTATATAAGAAATTAGGAACATTTACATGCCTACTATGGCAAAGATGACTTAACAGTTTAAAATGAATTGTGTATAACAAATATTGTCTACCATCACATGTCAAATACTTAACTACATAGGAAGCAAATAAAGCCCAAATCTAGGGTAAAGAAAATTGTTTACTACCTTGAGAAGAGGACTCCAAGTTTTCTCTTGGTATAGTCTAAATGTGTTCCTTGCGGTAATAACACCTTCTTGTTGATGGTCAAAACAACACAACATTAAATAGAATATTACTATTCTATTTCTCCTGAAAGAGAAATATAACACATGGAGATCTAACTCCCAAGGTCCTGGTAATTGGTTCTCAATTATGCTGGTTTCACTCAGTGGTTGATATAACTGTAATGTTCAAGGGGCCTTTGTTGGTAACAAAGAACAAGAATGCATAGCATCAAGTAGTCTACGTTTGGGGAGGGGGTTTAAATCAAAGAAAAAGATAAATCAAAGCTTCAAATCAAAGAAACGTGAGTAAAATTCTTACATACCCAGACATGCATATCAATAATGAGTGTTTATTCCACCTAACCATAACTACAACAAGATGTAATCCATAGAATAAACTATGCTACTGCATACATCCATAATGCTAATTCAGATACCATTAACATTCACTAAACTTACTTCAAAAAAATCACTCACTTATCATCTAAAACACAGATCAAATGAATACAATAACAACTTCATCCATAGATAATTCAATGATATAATCTTGAATCCAGTTCCTTTTATTGACTTTCATCAAATAATAAACAATTAAGCACAACAAAAATCACTGGCGTACGGATTGATCATGTACCATTAACCTTATCAAAACAGATCCAGAATTTAAAACCATAACATGAAAATGTATGAAAAACTATAAAGTAACCAAGTTTTACTGAACTTTTTAGAGTATCTCTTCCTAAAACATAGAAATCCTAGATCTAATCACTATTTTTCTATCATCAGGTAGTTGGCCTTCCTTTAATTAGCCGACCTTTACAAAGTAGATTCTAATAATACATATAGGGTGCCACATGCACAAGTTTCTCAATTATCAATCAAGATCCACAATTAATGGAACTAGAACTGAACACAGAAGTGGACTTCACGAACTCTTGTTCCAAGGCTGATCACTTTGTTGCACCAACAAGAAATCTGATATTCCAAGAAGAGAGTGAAACTGACAGATCAAACTCAGAGTTGAGCCTACATCAAAACCCAAAAAAAGAGGAGAAGAGCAGATAGAGTATGGTGAAAAGAGTCTGTCACTTTTGCACTAAATGCTCAAGAATGTACTCGTCATAACTGGAGAACACCTGTTGAAGAGTACCCAAATCCGGCCCATCCAACCAATCACCTTCAAATTTGATTCTTTCAAATTCTGCAGAAACCAACTTTTGCATCTCCTTTAACTTGATTATCTCCTTTCTAACAGTTCTTACCTCCTCCCGGATATCCATAAACTGATCTAACAATAAATTTTCCCCATCATCTCCCTTTTGCATAATCTCCTCAAACCTACCCCTCCATTTCTCCCTTAGTTTATCCAAAGACAGGCCTTCTTTGTTTGAGGAATCTAAGTTGATTAAAATGGCCACAATTGCCTCTAATTCGACCATCTGTTGATTCAAGTCTTTACTCATTTCTCAGACTTCTTCTTGATGTGCATGCATAGCCCTAGACTTATATCTTATGATGCTCATAGTTTTTTCCACAAAATCTTCATTACCCTGCTCAAGAATTGAATATTCCAGCAAGGTGGACTTGGGCACTTTTTTGACATCTTCAAGCCTTTTAACACATTCCTTATATTCATCATCCTGCTTATCCAGATCCTTAGCCTGCTAGTCTAGATCTTCTGCTAATTCAAGAGCAGCTTTATGAATCTTAGAACCCTCAACAAGAACATCATCAACCTCCTGGTTGAGCTTATCCAACCATTTATCCATCATCCCTACCTTGATTTTCATTTGAATCAAATCATTTGCTTCCCTCTTTTTTAACAAAACTAGGGATTCAGGAAGAGCAACCTGTTGAGAAATGGGACTTGAAACATCTTTCAAAAAACTACGGAGCTGATCCAATTGAGCCTTAAGCTCATCATTCCTTTGTTTATCTTTAATCATCTGGGATTTAGTTGAAGAGGCCACAATATCAATCAAACTCATCTGCTAATTTCTTGTAGGCTTTCCCAAATTCACTGCCCCCAACTGATAATCAGTGATTTGCATATCATCACGACTCTTCTCCATTACAAGTATGGCACATTTAGCAATAATCTCTCCAACATCAGTGAGCCTAGTAGAGTGAAGAACCCGAGCCTTCTTTTTAGGTTTCTCTTTCCCAATTTCTTTCATCATTTCCTCCCAATTCAACAGTTGTGGCTGAACAACTTGTTTTCTTTCCAAGTCCAGTTTTAACCAAGTAGGAGCAATAGGAGTAGTGGCTGCCTAGGCTGAAGAAGAAGCAATAGTAGTGGAAGACAGAGGTTGTAACAATGTAGGCCCCGGTTGAGAATCAACTTCCTGCACATTTTGTTGATTACTTTGTTCCTTTTCCTGTGCTAACCTTTCTGCTTCCTCTTTATCCTTCTATTCTTGCAGCCTTTTAGCCTCTAGTTCCTGCTTTAAACATTCATCTTCCTCTTTCTTTTTCTCTAACATTTGATCCCGCTACTTCTTCAGCTCTTCAACATAATCCCATGCCTCCTTGGACTTCTTTTCATATTCAACAATCTCAACAGCCTCTCTTTCCCTATTCAAATGTTCTTGCTCTTCCTTTTTCCTATAAGCCTCTTCTTGTGCTTTGAGCTTAGCTTCAATAGCTTCTTTTTCTCTTCTTTGTTGGGCCTTTTCCTCTTCAAGGTTATGAATTTTCTGTTGCATCATCAACTTATCCCTTTCTTCTTGAATTTTGAGCTCCTGCTCCCTTTGTTGTTGCTATTGAGCTAATTCATCGGCCTTCACCTTATCTTCCAACTCCTTCTGCTTGACTGCCAACTCAGATTGTGCCTTGACCTCCTCTTCCTATTGCTTAGTTGATGCCTTAGCTTGTGCCTTAGCATCAACTTCTCTTTTTGCATCTTCAAAGATTTTCCACTGATCTTCTTCAGTCAATATGTGTTTGGTTCATACATCATCTGTCATATCAAAAGATGTTAATACATGATGATTTTTATCAGATGGATTCTTTTCTGAATCTATTTCTATATTATGTATCTCAATTTCATCCTCCATTCGCTTTAAGACCTCTACTTCATCATGGAGGGCTCCCTTTGGTGATTCTTGACCTAATTCTTGTGCATCAGAGGGTTGAGTAGGTACCTCCCCTGCCTCAGATGTAGAAGCCCCCACCTCCGCAATTGTTTCATCCTCTTACACCTCTGGAAGGTCTTGAGGAACCACCTCCTCTTGTGCACTAGAAGGCATAAACTCTAAAGGTTCCTTAGGTGCCATTCTTCTCTTTTCCCTTTTATATCCTTGGGTGGTACCTACAGCTTTCCTCTTCTTAGATGATGGAGCCTTGGCCTGATTAGTCCTCAAACTCACCCATTGAATACTCCTATCCAACACTGGTCTTGCAATCTACTTTATTTCAATTATCTCCTCAGCATTCCAATCTATTGGATCAAGATCCTTAGTACCAATCTTGTCTGCATCATACCCGAGATCCAAAACCATCCCATCATCAGATAATGTTTCTGGAATGTCTTCTTTTATCCCAAACTCAACCATAAGTGGGATAGGCATCCTTTCATAATTCTTCTTCCTAAGATCATACTCATCCTGCAAGTCCTCCCAAAAATCCTCCAACAGATTAAAGTGTTTCTCAAAGACACTAGGAAGCAAAGCCCTCATCTTGTGCTTAGGGTCATAGTATTTCCTTGCAGTGTACAATCCCAACTTCAAATAAACTAATTCATCACAAACAGCCTTAGCTGCCTGAATGTGTGGATAGCAAAAGGCCCCCAACTTCATTGGAAACTTATGGCACCCAGTCTTGTGTTTGTTGCCAAACTGGAAGTTAACAGCCAAGGCTTGATAAATAAACTCCATTAAAATGATCCTATCACCACAACATCTAGGTAGCAAATGGGGGTGTACATCAAAGCCTGCTAACTTGAAATAGGTGAATGTGGGGTACTGGATAAACCAATGCCCCCATTCATTCACAAAATCCATTGCCTCCCTGCTAAGCCTATACCCAACATCACCATTAAGCTTGTTAATAATGACATAAAGAAAGGCATCATTAACCCTTCTATAATGTTGCTCTGATGCCTACAAGGTGAGCTGGTTATAATACTCCCACACTCTCTTCTGTCCTTGGGCTTCCCCCAATATACCTACTATTTGAAGTCCAAGAAAAATCCCCACTCGGGCAGCTGCATAAACTACATAGGAGGTCATAAAGAAACGCTTGGTTTCTCTCACTTTTATCATCTGATTGTGAATGTTGTCTAATACTATCATTGACCAGTCAAATTGTTGCCTCCCATCCAAAATAGCTTGGATAAAAGGAAACGTCCATTCCTTAAATAGTGAAGCATCCCTTTTCCCAAACACTCTAGAAAGAAACATGATTATATTTGCAATTTCTTTACTAAATTTTGCCCTCTTAGGCTAGTCTGGAAGCTTGGTCAGAGACTTCTTCTCCACCCTCATCCAAGTCTTATTCATGTGAAACCTATTCCTCTCCTTATTATCACTGTAAAGCTTTAAAGCCTCCGCCTCATTTAATTGCTTAGGATTCTTGGGATCGGGTTTATTAAACAAGAATTTGATCATTGGAGGCATGAAGTCAATAATAACATTACCCTTTATATCCACACACTACCTAGTAGCAGGGTTATATGCTCCAGCTGCTGCAAGAATCAACTCCAGACATTGGACAGATAGGGGGAAAAGTGCAACATGTGCCAATCCTGATTGAATAATCCTTTGTCCTTCCTGTGACCTGCTCCTTAGTGAATGTCTCCTAATGCAATTCTTCATAGTTAAAAGGTCCCAAATTGGTGTCAGTAATATCAGCCTAGTTGGAATCAATTTTGCTAGTTGTGAGGACAATCTCCTTATGCTTACATCTCAAGGTATACAGAAGTTGTTCCACTTTGATCTTCTTCGGCCTAACTCCTTGCCATGAAGTTTCACCTGGCTGGCTCCTCTAAGAGGCCTCATCTGATGCTCTCGACATTTCTTAATTCCTGCAGCAATTTCTTGTATTAGATGAACAAAGCATCTAAGTTAGTCAATCATATAATCCCTCCTCCATCCTCCTAAAATAATATTTACTTGGTCAAACTATGCCTTTATTGGAGGTGGAACCATAGAAGTATTAGGCATAAAAATCTCTCTTATCATGTGGCGGGGTTGGGATCAGAACTAGACAAGGAGAAAAACAGGATCGGAAGCGGGATGGGAACCGAACTAGAAACAAAATCGGGTCAGAGGCGGGATTGGAACTTGAATCGGACCATAAGCAAATGTTAGTTCTGAAGTTCAACTTCCCCTCTGAATCTGCTTCCGACCAAGAGTAAAGATATAGTGACATCATAATAAATAGGAGCGGAATAATTCCAGCAAATGGAGAGTATCTGAAACAAGGCACAATCATATGAACCTTAAACCCCAGGTCACATGGGCCCAAAAGGAAACTAGAAATAGCATAGTTTAACCCTCCAACAACTCCTCCATACAAAAATTCATTTAAACCATGGAAAAGGTTATATTGCAAAACTCTAGTTCGCCCGACACCCTATTTCCAAAAACTAGGGCACAACGAGAATCCCACACAAACAAACCAAAACCAACGTGAAAACCATAACAAGGTATCAAAATGAATTACATCATCCAAGCAACGAAACCCCTTTAAAAATTGAAACCCTAGTCAAAACCAGAGTACAAAAAATGAACCCGTCACGAAAGCGACAGCAGAACAAACAACAAGACCGAAAATGACAAACGAAATACAAACCCAAAATGGGATGGAAAGGAAAAGAAAGAACCAAACAAGCAGAAAAAGAACAACACAAACACCAAAAAAGGAAACAAAAAGAAAGAACAAAACCCCTCCCGTGAATGCGCCAAAACAACACACTCGAAAGAAGAAACAGGAGAAGAAAAAACAAACAAACCTACCTCAAAACGCTCCTCAGGATTGACCAGAAATTAGCCAAGATTTGCTCCGCAATTCACCTCTATGATCAAATCAATTCTCTTGAGAATTTCCTGGCTGTGGTTTGCTTGAACAATTCACATAATAATAACAATGAGGCAGTTTAAGCATAATTAAAACTTTAATCATTAATTCGTGCATGCAAACAGGTTGCATTTAATGCCATAAATGCAGTAATTCAGGGTTGGAGCCAACAACGTGAACAGATAGTTAAGTCAAGTCCACAAAACATCAAAAAGGTAAGGTGGACATGGAGCTGGGCTGAAGACAAGATAAAGAAACCACACAAAGTTCCCTACTTCATTTCCAACCCCGGATCCAACCCCGACAAAAGGACCGACCAGAAAATGACAAACAAAGACGGGGGTGGAGACAAAAACCAAAAGGGAACTTCACAAAGTTCAAAGTTCCATTCTGGGTCCAGATCCGATCTCGACCAAAAGCAAAGAACAACACAAGCACATTGGAAGTGGGACCAGAACGAAAAATGGACCCGGCCTGAACAACAAAGAAAGCGAGGAATAAAAAGAGTAGAGACGGAGTTGGGACAGGAACAAAAAAATGGAAACTTGAAACTTCCTATGTGAGTTCAAATCCTGGTTCCGCTCCTGCACGAGCAAACAAAAAAAACACAAGGAAACGACCAACAAACAGGAGGATGAACCAACCCAAGTGTTCATCGAAAACAACCAACAGAACAAAGGAGAAACAAAAGAGAAGGCGGAGTCAAAGTTAGAACTATATCCGAACTAGAAACCTTGAAAGAGTTCCATGTTTAGATTTGGTTATGGACCTGCCTCCAACAAAACAAAAGGCAGACTTAGGAGCAAAACAAAGAACTCCTAAGACCCAACCAAACAACCAAAGGCGAACAAAAGAAAAGGGGTCCCATTTTGTTCCAAAATAAAATAAAATGGGGTGGTTATGCAAGGCATAACACTTCTCTAACTAGAAACTCTTCTCCTATCCTTGGAAATCCATATACTTCAACAATGGTAGCTTCTGAAGCATCTACCCTTAAGCCCCTAACAGTTGCTTCATCATTCTACAATGTGGTTGCAAATTGTTGGGTCATAACCTCATTAAATTATGCAAGCTTCAAAAAATATTGTAACTAGCTAGCTTGCTAGAAAATGGGAAATACTAGCCTATCCTCCAACAACTGGTCATGTGCCATTGGTTCTCTACGTATTATATCACCTCCCATGGTACGCTTCAGTAATTGAACTCCTCAATTCTACCCTATTCTTGTTCCACCACCTCAATTAACCACTTCTACCATGTTAGAATGTTATTCTTATTCAAATAAACCTTTCAATTTAGTTGTTGAGAACTCTTTTCTCTCCTCTAAACTTTATGTCTTTTGAAAATGGAGAAAAACCATGGAAGGTTTTTGCAGAGAGTTTATGTAAACCAAGAAAACTAAGGAATACCCATCCCCCAACTAAAGCTATTAAGTGTCCTTGCTTAGTGGGTACAGTTCTGGCAGAGGGTTAGATGAAAAGTAGTGGAATATTAATTTAGATATGTAGCATGCACGAATGAACTATAAACATATAGAAAAAACAATATAATCAACTATGTTAATTATGATAAGTTAATGTGTAGTGTACCTATAGGAATTGACTGAAATGAACTTCAACTCATGTGAAGTAATTGATGACTGTCTATAGAGTGATTTGAAGTGACTTGTCATGATTGCAATGAATTTTACGTAGTGGAACTTGAAATTAATGATAGCATATACATGACACATGGAAAAATAATGGAATGAAAAGGTTGCAGAGTGTATGAAATAGGTGATGTGAGATTAATTGCATGGGACGTTATAATCGATAAATGTGGTAGGATTGCTATGTGTGAATGGATGTAATAAGTTGTACATAATGGAAATGAAATATGTATGGTTGTATGTATGAAAGGATAGGTTATGAAGTGATAGATATGCAATTAATGTGGATGGTGATATGAAATGACTGATAGACAAGTGTTACGAACTCATGTAGTATCATGTTCCTTCTATAAGTTTGTCGCCTAGAGGCGTGATGCTACAAGTCCATGTTGCTTTTGTGACTATCTTAGAAATTCAATATTTCCAATTGTCACCTATATAGTGTGTGCACATGAAATATGTGATAAAATTATACCTATGGAACATTAGTGGGCGATCTATGTAGCCCGTCTACTAATTAATTTGTAGAATTGGTTGTCTTTATTGATGAATTTTTTATTACAAGTTCAAATTACTATTGTAATGTAAGAAGTAAGTCATCCTTCTGCAATGGTTTCTTATACAGTGTTAATTTGTACCTGTTAACTAGCAATGAGAACCTTACTTCGTAAATTGTTTGTAGTCGCATTGCTCCACTATAAAATAATTGCTTTATCTCATATGGCCCAAGCCATCTAGTTTACAATTTTCCTTTGTAATATTTATATTTTGAGACATATAGTAGATCCTAATCACATGTACTGAATTCCTTTGTCTTAATAAACTGATCACGTCAATGGATTCTTTGATTTTTGTTGGGTGAATATTTTGTAATCAACTAACTAATTACAAAATGGTAATTTCAACCACAATATTATGATATTAAATCCCTCCTCTCAGAAAGTGAATGCTCCCTTCTTATTTCTCACATAAAACAACTAGCAACTAACCTAGATTATATACACTACAATTATCCATGGGTGTTTCCATTCATTATTTTCTCTTGTTTCAAAAAATATGTTTTCCTCTTACAAAAAGTATAATGATATCCCATGATAATTACAACTTGTGATTAACCACAAAGTCCTAGTTTGAGCAATAATAACCAATATCTACTTTGATTAAATGAAAGAATAATCAAATTGATACTAGTGAGTGTTCATAGTAAGAAAACCCACAAAAACACAAAGTCTTTTGTTGCTTTCTATGATGATTTCAAAAGAACAAGAATGGTATATATTGCAACCCAGAGTCTCTAATATATACCACCAAAATATCAAAAAACCACTAATAACAACCCACAACCCAAAGTCTTCAAATAATTACTAAAGTGCACACATAAACATAATCTTCAAATATAATAATGCATCCCAAAGTCTACAAAATCATATTTGAATCCCCTTCTAATTATATGATATCATTCCACTATTCAATCATGTACAAGATAATGCAATGAGAAAGACATAAGAACAATCTCAACACAACAAATTAGATCCAAGGCAAAGATTGGATGCGAAATTGCTTCTTTTATTGATTGAAATCTGATTTACACCTCAAAAACATAGTTTCAAAATGCTCTTCAATTGGGAAGTGCTTCACTTCATTAGCTAAAAGGTAATATTTACAAAAGAGCCCCCTCATATATATAGAGGAGAGCCAAGAGCTAAACTAGGAAAGTTACAATATGTTGACTTATTCAACAACAAAGTCTAATTTGATTTAGGACTTCTTTGTTTTACATGTAATTTCATATTTACAAAAGACATGTAACATGTCATCTAAAAAATATATATTGCATAAAAGAAAAAACTAGAAATAAAATAAGTCTGGAATAGGCACGTCCATTCACTCTTCATCATTTTTCTCCATGAAATCTTCATATCTCTTCAATGTTGCTTGGACTTCGAAATCATCTGGTCCTATTGTATGGATGGAGACAACAAGAACTCATTTGATTGAGTCCTCGGTGTTGATGAATGCTTTCTTGTGCCTCTCCAATATTATTTTCAAGTTATCAAAAGTCACTTGAAGATCCACCAACTTGTCAATAGAAGCTAATGAAAAAGCTTCATCTTCAATCTTTTTTCAAATCAGTGATGTGAACTCTTGAATAATTGTATCAACGGGAAGGAGTTTTTGATTGTCATCTAGCACTTGACAAGGTAGCTCATTAATTCTAGCAATGAGATCTAAACCTCTATCTTCACCTACCTCTTGAGCTTCTTGTAGATCTTTAATCAGTTCATCAATGACATTATTTTTATGCTTCATTGTTAATTTTAATAAACATTTTTCTATTAGGAATCACCCTAATTTCTTCTAACACATTAAGCTTGAGATATTTCATTTTAGTCCAATATCCATAACCTTTTTCTAACTCTTGTAGACTCTGGGATAATGTATCAATTGTTTGGCTCAGTTATGCCTTCACATTTTCCATATTTCTAATCCTTTCAACAAAAGATCTCAGCAATTGTGTACCTTGGGCCAATATCTTGTTGATCCATTCTGTAACAGCTATGCCCCTTGCATGTGTCCTCTCAACATTTTGAATAGTAGGATCTTCTATACTTGTAGCAATGGGCTCAATTGACTCAAAATATTGGGTTATCTTTTGGAGCACTTAAGTGAGTTGTTCAACCCTGAATTTCAATTGATCTTTGAATTTTTTTTCCTTATCATATTTCTCAATTAAGGCATCCAATGCTACTTGCGCATCTTCCTTTACACTTTCATGAGTCTTTCCCTAACGCTATCTCAGTGATAGAATATTTAGACAAATTAAATTCCTCTATATTTTTATAAGGAGGAGGTTGTGCTACCTTTTCATACTTGTAACT
This sequence comes from Sequoia sempervirens, assembly GCA_007258455.2. Taxonomy (NCBI): domain Eukaryota; kingdom Viridiplantae; phylum Streptophyta; class Pinopsida; order Cupressales; family Cupressaceae; genus Sequoia; species Sequoia sempervirens. Next base: position 107,300,022 of record VDFB02000003.1, on the reverse strand, counting down.
TGATTTATCAACTAACACTCTTGAAAGAGTTTTGTCCTTCATTGTGAACTTTCTCTTGACAGGCATCAATTGACAAAATTGATGTTGTTGGGAGAGACGGCTTGCTTCTTCATCTTTGGTGTTTGAGAAGCCAACCAAGGGGGAAGAAGAGAAAAGACCACTTCTGGACTTGCCACCATAGTTTGAGTTGACAGTATTGTACTGAAAATGGTGGTAGCTACAAGAGGTGGAGTGTTGGTCAATGTTGTAGCCAAAATTTCCACATTAGGCATATTTTATATAAACTCTTATATGAATTTATCAATCTCATATTGTGTATTCACATCAAACACAAGAGATGACAAAATAGGCAAAGAAGGTAAATATCCAAAAATATTTTTAAATTTATTACGAGGACTCTCAAAAATAGACCCAAAATTTGGGGATGAATGAACAAATTGAATTGAAACAATAGGATCAACTAAGATGGTGGTGGTAGTAAGAAAAGGTTGTTCACTTGTAACAGCAAGGGGAGTAGGAATAGACAATGTTGCAATGATAGGAGAAGAAGAAATAGTAGAGTTTTCTATAGCAAACTCTTATGGTGAAGTGACTGGAAACTCTTGAGTTTCTTCATCTAGAATTCCTCTCCTTGTTCTTTAGTCAAAGTAGATGGCCCTTCTATCTCCTTACTCTTCCCCCCTTTCATTGTGAAAATGATCTTGGGAATCTTATTGGTACTTGGTGCATCATTTTATTCATTTTTCTTGACTCAACCTTCTTTCCAATAGGCCCTTCAGTTTCCTATTATTTAGATCTAGTATTAAAATATTTCAATTTTATTCTCCTCTTTTGTAACCAAATATTTTTGTTAGCAAAAATCTATTGGAATCTCTCTCTAATGGAGATCATCTCCTTTTTGGACCACTAGATTGAAGGAAGAGGGGTCTCAATAATGCGATTTCCTTCATAAGAAAGATCAAGGATGTTCTCATCATCTTCCATATCTTGAGGAATGTCAACTAGATCTAAGCTTACAATTTGATCTAAGGTAAGCCGACAATAGTCAAGCTTCCTTATATCTTCATCTGTCTTGCAATTTTCCCATATATCCTCAACCCTATGCACATGAGTGTAACTCTTTTTGAGCCTTTCCTTCATCCCTCTATAATAAAAATCAAGCCTCCTTTTGTATTTTCATTATGACCCACTACATCTCTATTTCCATGGCTTGGTCCTGGGATATGTGATGATGGAGTACGTATTGATTGTCAAAGGAAACTTGAATCTAGGCTTATGTGATTCAGCTTACCTTCTATGAAAAACCATGATTTTCCTACATAACTCCATGAGTATGATCTTATCACTCAAATACTTGGGAAGCATGTAAGGGTATCCGTTAAAACATCCAACTCTAAGATATGTGAAGGTGGGAAACTATAGGAACATACAACCAAACTTATTAACAGGCTCCCATGCCTCATCTGATACTTGTCTCTTCTCAAGTTCTCAGTCAAACATACACATGTATGAAGTGAAGAGATAATGATTGATTCTCTTGAAATGTTTGATACTTTTCTTCAGGGTCAATTGAGAGTAATACTAATAAATGGGAACTTTCCTTCTGTCACCTTTAACGATAACCCTGGAAAGTTCTGCATGGAAGTAGTAGCATAAACTAGGTATGAAGTCATGTAGAACTTCAATGAGGTACTAACCTTAAAAATATTATCATGGATAGTCTCACTTATTTGATTTCCTCAGAAGATTTGTTGTTTCCTCTTCCTTATAACATGAATATAGAGATACATCCACTCTTGAAATTTTGAAGAAGTGGGCAATTCCTTAATTCTACTTAGGAGGTTTATCAAATCATTTACCTCCTCAATGAAATCACTTTGAGGAATTCTCTTAGGCCATATGGAGATATTTTCCTATGATTCTTGAGCCACCTTGTATTGATTGCCTTCTTTCACTTGTTTGGATTGTTGTCGTAATGGGCCTGTGATTGTTCAATAGTGAGGTCAGCATATGTATCTATACTTGGATATTGGAATATTTTGTCAAAGAACTCTTCATCCAATCTTATGATTACATTTTCATCTATATCCCTGATACTCCTACCTTCCTTATTAAAATGAGTGGCCACTGCAAGTACGAACCTTGATGAGACCAAATGGATATTTCTCTCAATCATACATCTCATGCTTGTATCCAGTGGTTACTTTCTCACTCTTTCAAGAAACTCAAACATATCAACATGGCCAATTTTGGTATCTTTGATTTCATCAACATTTCAAGTCATAGAGGTCATTGGGAAAACCCTTTGGTATTTATACATCATATTTTTCTTGTTTGGAAAAGGATTAGACATTGGTGGATAAGCTGCAAAAAGAAATTTTATATTTTCTCAGTGTTAGAGAAAAAATTGCATTTGGGATGCTCATGCAATGGTGGGAAAAAATTGTGTCACGTTAAAAAGTTTACCAGGCGCACCTGTAGTTTATATACCCGATTCCTGCAGTCTAAAAAAAAAATAAAAAATTTGGGATGCAAGGGAGGAGAAATTATCCTCCCCTGCATGGGATTTGATAGTTTGGATATAAAGGCATAGAAATTTTGTGTCACTACATGAGGCTTGTGTAGTTTATGTGTAAAGGCAGAGAAAATCAATGCCTCTACAAATGAGTTGAACAAATTGATGTAAGGGCGAAAAAGATCTCCACCCCAACATGAGGGTGGGTAATTGGTTATTGGTGACAATAATGTAGGTCGAGGTTTAAACCTTGACGTACATATTGTGTGAATGGTAAGTTATGCAGGTCGAGGTTTAAACCTTGACCTACATATAAGTGAATACCAACGATGTGTTATCATGGGAAAATTCCCCACAAGAGCACATAGTTCACGTGCAAACATGGTCAGATCATAAGGGTGTATCGAGGTTCAAACCCCAACCAACATGTTGTGGTAAAATATGCAATGCATCAAAACTAGGAATGGTGTAATGCAAGTTTCATTTCCCGCATAACAATACATTAGCAAATGTATGCAATGGGGCGTTAGAGTTTTAAATGTAGTGCAAGATTTAAACCTTGCACTGCATTTTGTAATGGGTATGTGGTAAATAAACCCCGCTTTGTATATGTTCACCAAATGGTAGTTCATCAATCATGAAGTGTGAGTTTTAAACCGTACTTTGCATGTGAAGGTAGGTGGAATTTTGTGTTGTTGGGGTTTAAACCTTGACCCACATATGAGTATTGTTTAGCAAAGTGTTGCGAAACCACATGCTAGTTAAAACGTAGGTCATATGCAATCTAGGTTTTTAACCCTACAGTGCATTGAAAGAAATATGCATGGAGGATGTAAGTCAAGTTTTAAAACTTGACTTACCTCGCAAGGAAATGAATTCTTAGTGTTGCTTCTCAGGGAAAAAATACTCGAGTAGCATCATTGAAGCTTGAGTGGTGTTTTTTAGTTGAGTTTTAAAACCTAAATAACACCATATAATAAATGGTGAAGGTTTCAAACTACTGTCAAATGCTAAATGATAATAGCTGGGTAAGAATAAAAACCAAAAGAAAAACCAAAAAACCCTAGTGATAGAGACTATGATATTATTTACAATGACACAAGCAAACAAGAACAAAGAAAATCATAGACCACAAAACCCTAAATGCATTTACAAAAACAATGAAATAAAAACGAGAAAACGTAACATACCTATCAAATGTAAACAATGGAAAAGTTCTAGCAAAAATGGTAAAGAAAAATTTGATCGAATTCACTTGAAAATTAATCACGTACATGGCAAGGAGAAACGGGAAGATAAGTGGCATGCAGATAGACAAGGCAACAAGAAATAATTGGTGAAAATGATTATCAAAGTTAATTAAAAACTAATTTAAAACACACATTAAAGATTCGTTAATGACACTTGTGTGAAGGTTGGAGTGTAGTCGCACTAAAATTCAGCGTGACTACATCCTTAAAAGGTAGTCTGCAAAAAGATGCAAGGGTGTTGAATTTAGCAACCCTGCATGTACAGGAAAAATACCAACACTTGAATTTTAAACTTTCATAATTTTTTAAAAAGCAAAAATCTTTATCGCTCAAAATGACTTTTTGAAGGATTAGACCATGCATGAGGGTGATTTAAATTTTCCTCGATTTGTGTGCTTAGAGGAAATGGGCTACGAAATAGAAAAGTTTCGTAGGGGTTATCCCATGAATTAAGTGTGTTGAATTCGAGGATAACAGTTGGCTCTAACTGAGGAGCTTCCTTTGATCATATTTTTAAATGATCAAAGGGAAAAGAATCCCAGACTCTAAGTGCCTTCATCCATCCATTGGGCTATAGATTTAGTGATAAAAGACATAAAAAGACAAAAAGAAAAAGATACAAAGCTATACAAATATTGTACAAACTTATCTGACAATTCACTGAGTGAAATGCTTCAAATGTTGTTTGTTGTGAGGCAGCAGAAATGGTGTTCCATCTTGGTACGCCAAAATAAAATTGTTCTCACCACAAAGTTGATGAATGGTGAAGGACCTCTCCACAAGGAATTGAACTTATTATGCATTCCTTTTGGTTCTCTTCTTTTATCCCATAATAGAACTTGATCTCCAATTTGGAAATAATGGGATTTTTCTTTCTTATAAAAAATTCTTTTGACTTGGCTCTAGTGTTCCACAATACGATCCACCACCTATATGTTCTTCACTTCCAACTCAGCAAGAAACATGATGCACTTGTCAATGGAGTTTTCAAAAGTCTAATATTCAATGGCCTTAGGCAATTTCAAAGCAGGTAATTCTAGTGTGATAGGTATCTCTGCATTCAACCAGTACAAGAGCTGAAATAGAGACATGCCAATTTCCCATTTGTGGTTAATACGATCCACCCACAATGCATTGTACAATGCATTGTGTCAGGACCTCTGATTTTCATCCACCAACTTCCTAATTATGGTAACCAAATTCTTGTTACTCGATTCTTCTTGACCATTCCCTTGGGGGTAATAGTCGTAAGAAAGAGAAAGAGTGATCCCATATTTGAAACAAAACTTTGTTATTTCAATAGATGAGAAGGAAGTAGCATTATCTACTACTATATTATTTGGAACACCAAACCCTTAAATGATATTCTCCTTGAGAAAATTACATACCACTTCTAAAGTAGCATGCTTGACTAGAATGGATTCTTCCCACTTGGTAAAATAGTCAATAGCCATGAGAGCATAGCTATTCCCTGCACTTGATGATGGGTTGACTGCACAGATGAAATTTTTACCCCACTACTGAAAGGGTTCTTCAATTGCCACTGGCTTAAGGGGAAGTGATGCTAGTTTGGGTTTCCCCACAAATTGTTGGCATAACTCACACTTACGTACCCAATTTTATGCATCTTGAAAGAGTGTGGGCTAGTAATATTTTGCTCACAAAATATTATGAGTAATGATTGGTGCTAAAAAGTATCCTTCGCATGCTAAGTTGTGAAAAGATTCCAACACCTTACCTTGTTGCACTTTGTCCACACAACGTAGAAAGGTTCACCAATACTCCTCTTATACAAGCCATTATCCGAAAGAACAAATTTTTGTTGACTTGAGCTTGATTGTCCTCTTTTCCTTGTATTGCAAGTGCTTGGGACATTCTCCATAGGTAAGGAAGTGTGCAAGATTTGAGTACAATTCATTAGTCATGCTAAAAAACAAGATTGTAGGAACATCTTCAGTATTTACTTCCTCATCATTAGATATTTCTTCTGGTTTATTATCAGCAATCAACTGACACAAACCTTCTCCATGAACCAACTTAGTTGGATTAATTTCCATGTCATATTCTTGGATTTTGTAAATCCAATTACTTCTTTTAGTTCCAAACTCTTGTTGAATCAAGAAGGACTTGACCGTGGAATCTGGCACTAATGAAACAACTGAGAATTAGGGATGCATAACATAAAATGCTTAATTGCTTTGACCACAACATAAGCATGTTTCTCCATTGGTGAGTATTTGAGCTCATGAGCCTTCAAAGGACAACTCATGAAAGTGATTAGGGATTTAATCCCTTCACTATTTTGTTGCACTAGGATAGCAGATAGTGTATGCTCTAAGGCGTAATTGTACATGATAAAGTCCTTTGTATAGTCTGAATAGACTAAGACTAGAGCATGAGAATAGCCTCCTTAATGTCATTGAAAGTAAGTTCCCCTTCTACACTCCAATGAAATATTGACTTACCTTTCATCATATCAATGATATGATGAGTTTTCTCTGTGAAGTCTAGAATAAACCTTCGCAAAAAGTTCACCTTCCCAAAGAAGGAGTGAACTATCATCTTACTTGAAGGTAAAGTAAGATTCTGAATTGACTTGACCCACTCAAGATCAATCTTGATACCTTACTTAGACACATTATGACCAAGGAGTTTACCTTTAGTAACCCCAAAAATGAATTTCTTGGGGTTGATGGAAATACCATGTTGTTGGCACCTCTCAATAACTTGCTACAAGTGATGACAATGATCTTGAAATTTCTTTGGAAAGGTAGTCAATTCATCAAGATAAACCACAATGAACTTACCTATCACATCACAAAAAGCCAAGTCCATTGCTCTATGAAATATAGCACCAATGTTAATCAAACCAAAAGGCATTCTACAATGAGCAAACATACCCCATGGAGTAGTGAAAGATATTTTATGTTTATCTTCTTCACACTCCTCCACTTTATTATACCTTGAAAAGCCATCTAGCATAGCTATCATTTATGATCTTGTCACTATTTGTAACACTTGGTCCATTATCGACATTGGGTAATTATCCTTTAGTGATAATTGATTCAAGTTTTAGAAATCCACACAAATGTGGATTTCCCCATTCTTCTTTAATGCTAGAACAATGTTAGCTATCCATATTGAATGATGGATAGGAAAAATGATCCTAAAATTTAGCATCTTTTGAATTTCAATGAGAATCGTACTTGAGATCTTTGGGTTATACTGTCTTTGCTTTTTCTTGTGAGGCATAGAACCCATCTTGAGGGGAATTTCATGTTGGACCACCTTCAGGAAAAATATTTTAAATCACCATAGGAATCGGCAAGTGAATCATGTACTACCATAAAAGTTTTGCAAACTTATGTTTTTCCTCCAGAGTGCAGCAATTACTGATATTTACCATTTTGAGATCCTCCTCTATTCCCAAATTAAGTTGTTCAATTTCAATTAATGAATTACATCCAGATTGTTGCTACTTCTTGACATAGTGGTCATGTTTGTCAAAAAAAAAATTCAAGAGAAACCAAACCTTTAGGAATCTTATTCCCTTTTAGCTACAAGATATCCTTGCTAGTATCTCGATCCACCTCAAAGATTGATTCTCGAGGAGAGGAATCACTTCCTTCAAAATACAACTCGTTGAAATTTTCAGCCTTTTCTAGAAAGGCCACAATTTGATGGTCATCATTGAAAATCTGCCAATAATAAGAATTATCGGGAACACTGGGACAAAAAACTAACTCAATAGTATATTTGGTTCCTTTGAAGTCTTTTTGAGGGATCATAAGGGTAGCTAATATTGCCAGAGAATAAGCCCTATCATTGTATTCCCTTGTAACTATAGAAATTTCAAATGCATCCAAACCTTCAATTCCATCCCAAAAAAGGTTACGGTAACGCCTTAACATTTCATTTTTTCTGGTACAAATTTCTTACCTGAAAAATGACCAACTCGACATCACCCTAAGCATGAAGATTTTTAATTCCTTTCTTATCTGCAACCTCCATTCCTAACAACAAGGCCTCATATTCTACAATGTTGTTAGTATTATCAAATTGCAATTTGAAAGAAAAGGGATTTTTTTCCTTATGGGGATATAAAAACTATCCCTACACCAAATCCCATGGATGAACAACTTCCATCAAATTCCATAGCCCAAACATCATTCGGACTCCCTAAGCTGACAGTTTCAAATTCTAGAGTCTCTTCGTTTGAAGATGTCTCTTCATCTAAAGAGGATGATCCATGAGTTACTTTCTCTCCACTTGAATCTTTGTCTGGAGACTTAGAAACTTCATCAATATGCAAGAAATAAGTACCCATTCTAGAAGACTCAAAATGAATCTGAGATCTTGGATCATCAAATTTTGTTATAGAAAACTTAGCTTCCCTTTCTAGAACTAGTTTCTGCATAACACCCTTAACAGGTATCCTAGCCTCAAACCAATCCATATTGATCTCACACCCAACATCTTTACAAAAATTTCATCCCAATAATACCCCATCTGGGGTTGGGGCATCAACTACCAAAACTATCATTTTAATCTTCTTGTCGAGAAATGCAATAAATGCAAATTGTGCATCTTTAATTTGTCCTATTAGGGGCACTTGTTTGTTTTCCATTGAAACACACTGACCAAAAGTCTTTGTCAAGTCCAAACTCAAAGCATTAGCCACTTTGTCCATCATCACATTATCGGATACACCCAAATAAATGTAATAGTTACTTAATTTATAACCATTGACCAATAAGGAGATGTAAAATGGATCTATTTTTCTAGGGATGAATGAGGGAGTTGAAACCAAGTTACTTTGTAGAGGCCTCGGTTTGGAAACAATAAGGGTATTCTGGGAAGAATCTTGGCTAGGCTGAGTTCCTTTATAATTATAGAACTTAGTAAGTCTATCAAATTGATCGAGGTTGGCCTGAAGATACTCAACTTTTGACATTTGAATTTTTGTCTTCTTTGCATGGTCTATGATGTCAAAGGCTTGGTAAGGATTTACCAAAGAAGATGGGATATTTTCATTTTTGGGCTTGGGAATTGGAATACTAGTCTTAAATGTAAAAGAAGATGCAAGAAGATTTAAGGTACTATTTGTTTACTTACCACTATATCCTTTGGTTGGATTGGCAAAGGAGTCCCTCTCTTAGCAATTGTGATTGTCAGACATGGGGATCCTTTGCCTTAACTCCATCACCTTGTTGATGATCAAGCTAATTTTGTGAGCAGGTGAAAACAACATAAGCTTCACCATGTGTTTCCTCTTCTTGCTTAGCTCCTTCATAGTTCAAAAATCCAATGTTAGACTCGTCAGCTATATTTGTTTCCTCCTCCTGGAAGATATTAGCGCCATCCTAAAGATATTTTGATTGTGAAAGATCTTCTTATTCAGATTCATATTATCCCAATGTTGCATTTGTAGGTGGTGCTTCAAGCGTAAGTATTCCTTATGGCATGGGAAGTCTATTTTGGTTCCTTGCAACATTGCTAGGATAATTTGAAGCATTTAGATAAGTTCTCCTTGGTATGTCCTTGTAAGAAGGAATAGATGAGCCTTGAGAAATCTACTTCTTAAGAGATGGCAATTCATTTGCTAACTTTTGCACCATATGATTTGTGGTGCTCATGGAAGGTTGGGCTGAAGAGGGTTGTCCTCTAGACCGATTCAGATCTTTTCTTATTTTACCAACGAGGATTAAATCATCCTCCACCTCAATAGCCACCTCTTGAGCATCTTCAAGTGTAGTTGTGACTACTCTTTGTAGAAGAAAACTTACATTAGGCAACTGTGTATATATGAATAAGCACTTCAAATTTTCAGTTGTAGGCTAAGCAATAGCTAGAATTATGGTTTTGAATTTTTTGAACTTAGCCACAAACTCATGCATGGGTTTGTGTGGTTCCTTCATCTGTGTGATTTGATCCAATGAGGTATGAGCATCTTCAATAGGCTTGAATCTTTCTTCGAATTTGGTTCAAATATTTTCCTAATTTGTAATAGTTCCAACTGAAAGATTGTAAAACCAATCAGCTACCACTCCTTGGAGAGTTTCAATAAACAACCTTATCGATACATCTTCATGTTCTACAATGAGAATTCCATATATAATATAGAATGCAACAATATGCTCATCAGGGTGTTGTTTACCATCTTCATAGAACTTAAGAATGTTCTTGCATGATCCACAAGGAAGTTCATGTATAGGTGGCATCAAATTCAAAGGACCAAAAGCATTACCCCAAGGACCTTGAACAACACCTTGAGCAACCATTTTGCATTGGTTGAATTGAGGGATAATAAAGCTTTGAATTGGTGATATAGAAAAATCCATTTGAACACTAGAAGCTTCACTTAGAATAGGATATCTCATGCTTGTAGGAGGAAAACTCCTTGTGTGCTAAAGAGGTAATCTCATCTGTGGAGGAAAAAGATCAAATTTATGTTTATGCAACAATTCAAATGTAGGATCAATATGCCCTTGAGCCCTTTCACCACGTGTATAGATTATTTCTACCAAAATGCAAACTTGAAAAGAGAAGTAGATCAACAATAAAGTAAAGAACTACAAACAATAATAAACTAGTATACTTCAATCAAAAGCATGAGGCTATGGTTGTGTATTCGTGTCCTCAACGGAGTCACCAAAAAATTGTTGGCTAAATGTTTTGTAATCAACTAACTGATTACAAAATGGTGATTTCAACCACAGTATTATGATATTAAATCTCTCCTCTCAAAAAGAGGAGGATCCATTCTTATTGCTCACTAAAAACAACTAGCAACTACCCTAGATTATATACAATACAATTATCCATGGGTGTTTCCATTCATCCTTTTCTCTTGTTTCAAAAAAGATGTTTTCCTCTTACAAAAAGTAGAATTATATCCTGTGATAATTACAACATGTAATTAACCACAAATTCCTAGGTTGAGCAATAATAACCAATAGCTACTTCAATTAAATTAAAGAATAATCAAACTGATACCAATGAGTCTCTATAATGAGAAAAACCACAAAAGCACAAAATATTTTGTTGCTTTCTATGATGATTTGAAAAGAATGATAATTGTATATATTGCAGCCCAAAGTCTCTAATATATGCCACCAAAAGATCAAAAAAATGCTAATAACAACCAGCAGCCCAAATTCTTCAAATAATTACCAAAGTGCACACATAAACATAATCTTGAAATATAATAATGTAGCCCAAAGTCTACAAAATCATATTTGAATCCCCTTCTAGTTATATGATATCACACCACTATTCAATCATGTACAAGATAATGAAATGAGAAAGACATAAGAAAAATCTCAACACATAACAAAGTAGATCCAAGGAAAAGATTGGATGTGAATTTGCTTCTTTTATTGATTGAAATCTGATTTACACCTCAAAAAACAGTTTCAAAATGCTCTTCAATTGGGCAGTGCTTCACTTCATTAGCTAAAAGGTAATATTTACAAAAGAGCCCCCTCATATATATAAAGGAGATTCAAGAGCTAAACTAGGAAAGTTACAACTAACTTGACTTATTCAACAGCAGAGTTCAATTTGATTTAGGACTTCTCTACTTTTACATGTAATTGCATATTTACAAAAGACAAGCAAAATACATATTAAATAAAAGAAAAAGTTGGAAGTAAACTAAGTTTGGAACAAGCACGTTCATTAACTCTTCATCATTTTTCTCCATGAAGTCTTCATATTTCTTCAATGTTGCTTGGACTTTAGAATCATCTAGTCCTATTGTATGAATGGAGACAGTGAGAACTTGTGTGATTGAGTCCTCGATGTTGATCCATGCTTTCTTGTGCCTCTCTAATATTTATTTCAGGTTATCCAAGGTTACTTGAAGATCCACCAACTTTTCAATAGAAGCTAATGAAAATGCTTCATCTTCAATCTTTTTCTGAATCAGTGTTGTGAACTCTTGAATAACCGTATCAATGGGAAGGAATTTTTTATTGTCATCTAGAACTTGACAAGGCAGCTCATTAATTATGGCAATGAGATTTGAACCTCTATCTTCACCAACCTCTTAAGCTTCTTGTAGATCTTTAATTAGCTCATCAATGACATTATTTTTATGCTTCATTGTTTCCCAAGTTTTAATAAACATTTTTCTATCGAGAATACCCCCAATTTCTTCAAACACATCAAGCTTGAGATCTTTCATTCTAGTCCAAGCTTCATAACCCTTTTCTAACTCTTGTAGAATTTGGGATAAAGTATCAATTATTTGGCTCAATTTTTCCTTCACATTTTCCATATTTCTAATCCTTTCAATAGAAATTTTAGCAATTATGTACCTGGGTCACTATCCTATCGATCCATTTTGTAATAGCTTTGTCCCGTGCATGTGCCCTCTCATCCTTTTGAATAGCAAGATATTCTATACTTGTAGCAATGAGCTCAATTGACTCAAAATATTGGGTTATCTTCTAGAGCACTGAAGTGAGTTGTTCAACCCTGACTTTCAATCAATGTTTGAAAATTTTGTCCTTATCATATTTCTCAATTAAGGAAGCCAAGGATGCTTGCACATCTTCCTTTGCACTTTTATGAATCCTTTTTCCTAACTCTATCCTGGTGATAGAATATTCTGACAAATCAACTTCCTCTATAGTTTTATCAGGAGGAGATTGTGTTGCCTCTGCATACTTGTAAACTGATTTGTCAATAAACACTCTTGAAAGAGTTTTGGACTCCTTTGTGGACTTTCTCTTAATAGGAATCAATAGACTAAAATATAATTTGTCGTGAGAGATGGCTTGCTTCTTCATCTTTGGTGTTTGAGAATCCAACCAAGGGGGAAGAGGAGAAAAACCCACTTTTGGACCTGCCACCATAGTTTGAGTTGATGCTACTATACTAACAATGGTGGTAGCTATAAGAGGTGGAGTGTTGGTCAAAACTGTAGCTTAAATTTCCACATTAGGCATATTGTACAGGCTCATATATGAATTTATCACTTAGATTGTGTGTTCACATCAAACATAAGAGATGAAAAACTGGGAAAAGAAGGTGAAGATCCAAAAATATTTTCAAATTTATTACGAGGAATCTCAAAAATAGACCCAAAAGTTGGGGATGAGAAAAGATTTAATTGAAATAGTAGTAGCTGAGATGGTGGTGGCAGTAGGTAAAGTCTATTCACTTGTAATAGCATGGGGAGTAGGACTAGGCAATGTTGCAATGATAGGAGAAGAAGAAATAGGAGAGTCTTCAGGAGAAGACTCATGTGGTGAAGTGACCAAAGACTCTTGAGTTTCTTCATCTAGATTTTCCTCTCCTTGTTCTTCAGTCAAATTAGATGGCCCTTTTGTCTCCTTACTCTTCCCCCCTTTCATTATGAAAATGATATTGGGATTCTTACTAGTATTTGGCACATCATTTTATTCTTTGTTCTTGACTTGATCTTCTTTCCAGTAGGCACTTCAGTTTCCTCTTCTTTGTATCTAGTATTTAAATATTTCAATTTTATTCCCCACTCTTGCAAGAAAACATTATGTTAGCAAGAATCTGCTGGAATCTCTCTCTAATGGAGATCATCTCCTTTTTGGACCACTGTATGGGAGGAAGAGGGGTCTCAGCAATGTGATTTCCTTCATAAGTAGGATCAAGGATGTTCTCATCATCTTCCATATCTTGAGGAATGTCAGCTAGATCCAAGTTTACAATCTGATCTAAGGTAAGCCAACAATAGTCAAGATTCCTTATATCTTCACATGTCCTGCAATCTGCCCATATATCCTCAACCCTATACACATGAGTGTAACTCTTTTTGAGCCTTTCCTTCATCTCTCTATAATCAAAATCATGCCTCCTCTATTTTTTATTGCAACCCACTGCATCTCTATTTCCATAGCATTAGCCCTAGGAGATGTGGTGATGGAGTACTTACTGATTATCAAAGGAAACTTGAATCCAGGCTTATGTGATTCAACTTGCCTGCTATGAACAACCATGATTTTCCTACATAACTCCATGAGTATGATTTTATCACTCGAATACTTGGGAAGCATTTATGGGTATCCATCAAAACATCCAACTCTGATATATGTGAAGGTGGGGAACTATAGGAACATACAACCAAACTTATTAACAAGCTCTCATGCCTTGTTTGATACTCTTCTCTTCTCAATTTCTCTATCAAATATACATAGGTATGAAGTGAAGAGAGCATCATTGATCCTCTTAAAATGTTGGATACTTTTCTTTAGGGTCAATTGAGAGTAATACTGATAAACAAGAACTTGTCTTTTGTCACCTTCTGTCATCAACCCTAGGAAATTCTAAATGGAAGCAGTAGCATAAACTAGGTATGAAGTCATGCAGAGCTTCAATGAGGTGCTAACCTTAGAAAGATGATCATGGATACCATCACTTATTTGATTTCCTCAAAATATTTTTTGTTTCCTCTTCCTTATGACATGAATATAAAGATACATCAACTCTTGAAAAGTGGAAGAAGTGGGCAATCCCTTAATTCTACTTAGGAGGGTTATCAAATCATTTACCTCCTCAATGAAATAACTTCGAGGAATGATCTTAGGCCATCTGGTGATATTTGGCCTAGGATTCTTGAGCCACCTCATATTTATTTCCTTATTACACTTGTTTGGATTGTTGTCGTAATGGGCCTGTGATTGTTCAATGGTGAGGTCAGTATATGTATCTATACTTGGACATTGAAAGATTTTGTCAAAGAACTCTTCATCTAATCTGATGAGTACATTTCCATATGTATCCCTGACACTCCTATCTTCTTTATGAAAATGATATACCATTGCAAGTATGAACTTAGGATTATGTGTCCATACAAGAATGAGGACACCAAATGGATATTATTCTCAATGATACATCTCATGCCTACATCTAGTGGCTACTTTTTCACTCTTTCAAGGAATTCAGACATATCAACATGGTCAATTTTGGTGTCTTTGATCTCATCAACATTTCAAGTCATAGATATCATTGGGAAAACCCCTTGGTACTTATACCTCATGTTTTTCTTGTTTGGTGAAGGATCAAAAATTGGTAGATGAGCTGCAAAAAGAAATTTTATATTTTCCCAGTGTTAGAGAAACTTCAAGATCTCATGCAATGGTGGGAAAAAACTATTCTTCTACATGTGCTATAAATTTGGGATGCAAGGGTGGAGAAATTATCAGCCCCTGCATGGGATTTGATAGTTTGGATGTAAAGGCGTAGAAATTTTGTGCCCCTACATGAGGCTTGTGTAGTTTATGTGCAAATGCAAAGAAAATCAGCGCCTCTACACGAGTTGACCAAATTGATGTAAGGGCAAAGAAAATATTTTCCCCTACATGAGGGTAGGTAATTGGTTATTGGTGACAAGGATGTAGGTCAAGGTTTAAACCCCAACTTACATATTGTGGTAAAATATGCAATGCATCAAAACTAGGAATGGTGTAATGCGGGTTTCATTTCCTATGCAACAATACACGAGTAAATATATGCAATGGAGCACTAGGGATTCATATGTAGTGTAGGATTTAAACATCACACTACATACTATAATGAGGATGTGGTAAATAAACCATGTTTTGTATACGTTTACCAGATGGTAGTTTGTTGAGCATGCAATGCAATTTTTAAACCCCACTTTGCATGTGAAGGTAGGGTGACATTTTTTGTTGGTTGAGGTTTAAATCCCGACCCACATATGAGTATTGCTTAGCAAATTTTTGTGGGACTGCATACTAGATTGTTACACCCCATTGTGTTACTACTTATTTACTTTTACCTAGTTGTGTGAAAATGCTCTAGATGAGTGAAATTATGCTTTATGTGTTTTGGAAATATGAAGAATAAATGTTATTCTATTTAATGTTATGAAATGTCTTGATTATGAAAATATATGATGCAAGTGAATGTTAGTGTAATTAATATTTAATTACACTTGCATAACTTTACTTAGGTAATATTTTAATTCCTAGGTTAATTATTCTCATCCTTATCTTTTTGAGCTATCTTGTTGCTCAAGATAAGATTAGGATTATGCATACTTTGCTTTTATAAAGCAAATCATCTCATGTAATTATGGAATTCCTGAATAATAATATTTTGCACATCTTTTTGCAATAGCTTTGTTTTTTCTGTTTTTCTCTTCTGTGGAAGGTTTTTTTTGGTTTGCATGTCTGATCTTGGTTTCTAACATGGTATTAGAGCCTTGATTTTGTATCCCCTTCTCGTATTTTGGAGAATTTCAATGCAAAGCATGTTCGGGGTTCCTCAAGGGTTTCATTCCTTCAGCATATTTATGGAGCGTCTTGGATCAAATCAAGGTTTTCCACTGGATTTAGAGTGCTTGAAAAAGTCAAAAATGGCTTTTATTTCATTCATTTTGGTCATCGTTGAAGGAATTTGTGAGGGTTTCAAGCTCGATGATTTTTTTGGAAGATCTAGGTGTTGCCTAATTTTTTGGGCATTTTGGGCCAAAACGGACCTTGTCATTGGATTTGCAGCGCCCAAAAACCCCTATTTTCATATAAAATTTGTCCATTTTGGACACAGTCGACTAGGGAGGCAAAAAAAATTGCCCAAGGGTCGTATAACCCCAAGGCACGCTTCACGAGGCACATATTTCAAAAAAAATCAAAAATATCATGCACAAATTTGTGCGGCCAGTTTACAGGCGACCGTTGCCCGTCCACCACCCGGTGGCCTCCCACCGGCCACCTTTGCACCACCACCACCGATGGTCTTCTCCAGCACACCACTCCACTGGCCCTCAGCCCCCTCATGCCACAGCTCCGCCTGATGATCCTAGCCCCCTGCGGGGTTATTCTACAAAGCCTCGGTTCCATTGTAGCTCCACCTTCAACCCTCGCACGGAAATTTCAACTAGTCGTGGTCACATCGGCGCCCAAGCGCCCGCGCCTAGCCCTGTCGGCCGACTAGCCCCTGTGGCGGTCACATCAGTGACCAGGGGCTTTGGCCATGTACCTGGTGGCTTAGCCCCCTAGTCCACCTAGGCGATCAGGGGCTTTAATTTTTTAGCCCCTGAGGGCTGCAGAAGGCCATATTGGACATTTTTGGAGCAATTTCACAGAAACAGGCATAACCTGGGCATACGGCGTCTTTTTTTGCAAACGAGATATCATCGGAAAGCTGGTTAGACGCTCTACGCATCATTGAAGTTTGACTGGCATTTGTTAGTTGGGTTTTAAAACACGAATAGCACCATATAAAAAATGTTGAGGGTTTCAGACTACTATCAAACGTCGAATGATAATGGTTGGGTAAGAATAAAAACCAAAGAAAAACAAAAAAAGACTAATGACAGAGACTGTGATATTATTTATAATGATACAAGAAAACATAAACAAAGAAAATAACAAACCATAAAACCCTAAACACATTTACAAAAATAGTGAAAGAAAAATGAGAAAGCATAACATAACTATCAAACACAAACAATGGTGAAACCCTAGAAAAAATGGCAAAAAAAATTTGATCGAATCCACTTGAAAGTTGATCACATACGTAGCAAGTAGCAACGAGAAGATAAGAGGCATGCAGATCAACAAGGAAACAAAAAAAGCAAAAATGATGATCAAAACTAATTAAAAACTAATTTAAAATGCACATTAAAGACTCACTAATGATGCTCGTGTGAAGATTGGAGTGAATTCAATGCGACTGCATCCTTAAAAAGTAGTATGCAAAAAGATGCAAGGGTGTTGAATTTCAATGACCCTACAAGTGCAGGAAAAATACTAACACTTGAATTTTAACCTTTCACAATTTTTTTAAAAAGCAAAAAGCTTAATCACTCGAAATGAATTTTTGAGGGATCAGACCACGCACGAGGGAAACTATAATTTTCCTTGGTTTGCATGCTTAGAGGACATGGGCTATGAAACAAACAAGTTTCATAGGGGTTATCCCACAAATTGAGCATGCTAAATTCAAGGATAACAATTTTTGACAACTTTAGTGTGGTGTATGGCTTCCATTCTGATCTCATCTAGGGTATTCAAGTTATGCAATCTCTCCTATTGCATTTTTGAAAAATCCATTCCCAATTTGACTGTTGTCCTCAATATTTTATACTCAAATTCTATAGGAAGTATTGCTTTCTTGCCATACACTAGTTCATATGGTGCAAAGCATGTTGTGGTCTTCCAAGTTATTCTAAGCCCAAATTGCCTCAGGCAATCTGGTTGCCCAATCCTTCCTATGAATTTGCATTATATTTGTGATAAGGTGTGGAATTCCACTTGCCCATTTGCTTGAGGGTGATAAGGTGTGGACTTCTTGTGTTTGATCTCATATTCTTGAACCAATTTGGTGATCATCTTTGATGTAAATTGGGGTCCTTAGTCTATAAAAATTCCTCTTGGAAATCCATATCTTGTGAATATGTCTTCATATAGAAACTTTGCCACATTCCCATCTCTTAAAAATTGTAAATCCTTAACCTCTACCCATTTTGTAAGGTAATTTGTGCAGACCAGTATGTACTCTTTATTATTTGATGTTGGTGAAAAGGGGCCCATAAAGTCCAATCCTCATTTGTCAAATGATGTTATTGCTATTTGTGGTTGTTATGGAATTTCATTTATTTTTTTTGGACTTCCCATTCTTTGACATCTATCATAGCTTTTGGTATATTTCATTTCATCTTTATGAAGAGTTGGCCAATAATAGCTAGTATTGAGAATTTTAAGAGCTATCCTCTTTGCTACAAACTGTCCCCCACATAGTTCACCATGGCATGCTCTAAGGATATCATATACTTCATCTTCTCAGATGCATCTTCTCATTATGTTGTTTGGACTTGTGTAGAATAAGTATCGCACTATTCATGAGTAGGGAAAAATCTTGTGAACTAACTACCTCTTTTCCCTTATGGAGAAATGGGGTGGTGTCTATCCTACTACAAGATAGTTGGAAATATCTACATACCAAGGTGTATGCAGAGATAAATCAAATAAATGCTTATTTAGTAATGAGTCATCAACAACACCTTCTTCTGATTTGGTTGGTAGTCTAGATAGAAAATTTTCCACTACATTTTCTTTACCTGGCTTATCCACAATGGTAATGTCAAATTCTTAAAGTAACAATAACCACCAAACAAGCCTACCACCAACCACTAGTTTTTTCATGTGATACCTAATTATTGTATGGTCAGTGTGTATTAAAATTGAATACCCTGTAATGTAATGTTTGAATTCATTAATTGCATAAACTACTACAAACATCTCCTTCTTTGTCATTGTGTATTTGAGTTTTGTCCCTTGAAGATATTTGTTGATTTCATATATGGCATACTCTTTGTTTCCTTCCTTCTAACCAAGTTCATCTCCTATGGAAAAATTAGAAGCATCTGTATTGATATGGAAAGGTAAGCTCTAATTTGGTCCTCTCAAGATAGGGGTTTGGTTAATGTTGCCTTGAGTACTTCAAAGGAATGTTGACAAGGAATTGTCCATTCAAATTCAACATCTTTTGACAATAAGAAAAATAGTGGGGCTACAAGTTTTCTAAATTCTTGGATGAATCTCCTATAAGACCCCAACATGTCCAAGGAAACTTCTAACATCCTTTTGTCTTTGAGGCATAGGGAGTGTTGATATCACCTCAATTTTGTTGGGTTCTACTTGAATTCCTTCATTTGACACAAAATGTCCTAATATAATTTCCTTAGTCATCATCATGTAGCATTTCTCATGACTCGGGGACAAGTTATTTTCTTGACACCTCTTTAGTACCTTCTCTAAATTACCAAGTGCTTCATCATAGGTATTACCATAAGTTGTGAAATCATCCAAGTAAACCTCCATAGAATCATGTGCAAATTCTGAGAATATGCTTAGTACTACCCTCTAGAAGGTGGTTGGTGCATTACATAGCCCAAATGGAAAGATATAATAAGCATATGTAGCCCAAGAGCATGTGAAATTTATCTTGTCTTGGTCTTCTAGGGATATCTTAATTTGATTGTAGCCACTAAATCTATCCAAAAAGGAAAAATACTACTTTCTTGCTAATGAATCAAGTACTTGGTCATTGAATGGGAGTGGAAAATGGTCCTTCCTAGTTGAAAAATTCAATTCATGGTAGTCTACACACACTCTTCATTTCCCTCCCTTCTTAGGAACAATTACTAGGTGTGAAACCTACTGACTATCAGATATTGGATAGATAAAGCTCGCATCAAGCAATTTCGATAATTCTGATTTAACTATATCATAGAGTGTAGGGCTCATTCTCCTTTGGGGTTATCTAGTTGGTTTGAAATCATCATTGATGTAAATCCTATGCATGTATAATGTTGGGTCTATCCCCTTCATGTCATTGTAATCCAATGCAAAGGCTATATTGTGTGCTTGCAACACATTCATTGGTGAGGTCTATCAATCAATTGACTATTAACATTGAATGTTTTCCATGAAATTATCTCTAAAGTCAAGGATGTTGTTTGAATAGAGGAAATGTCAAGTCTTGGTATGTTTGGAACACATTGGTGTGGTAAAAAATTATGGAAAATTTTGGAAACTGACTCGGATGAATTAGAAAGGATCATATTTTGTAGAGGATCCTACAGACATATTAGAAATTCATGATGTTGTGAGGCCTTAGAATAGTTATTATGCATGATGTTTGCTATCAGGCCATCTTCATCTTAGTTTTCTAACAATGGGTTGTGTTCAATAGTCATCAGGGCTTGTAAGGATTTTTGATCTTCCTCATCTAGGGTAGGCCAAATAGTTTGTTCTTGGCCTGCATGTGGCTAGGTTGGTGGATATAGAACTAATTTCTTAGTCATATTTTCATTATAAATGATCATATTCCCAAACTTGTAACCTATGAAGGTATCTATTGCTGCCAACCAAGGTCTTCCTAATATGAGGGGATAGCCTACAAGATTAGCTCTAGGCTACAATACCATAAAGTCTACAAGATACTCCAGAAAATCCAATGTTATTACTAAGTCTTCAATGATACCCCCAGGTTTAACTATAGACCTATCCTCCAATTATAGCACAGTAGGTGTAGGTCTGAATTCTATCAAATATAATAATTTCATGGTCTCTTTGGTCATTACATTAATAACTACACCTAATTCAATTAAGGTATTTTTAAAGAGAGTTCCATTTATTTTGACATCTACTACATGGCTTCCAAGATCTACATACTTAGGGACAGTTATGTTTCACAACATAATTTCCACAAGTTGTCCTAAGACATGTAAAACCTAAGGGTCTTTTCACTTCATGCCTGGATTTTAGAGGCATAAATCTCTCACTATTTTAGTATAATTAGGAATTTCCTTAATGACCTCGATAAGGGGTATTTTTATGCAAACATTTTTGAGCTATCCCAACAGATTAGTTTCAGCTTTTGTCTGATGTCTTTGAACTGCTAATGTTTTAGGTAATGGAGGATATGAACTTAGATTATTTGGGTTAAGCTCATTTGACTTAGGTTCCTTATATTTTTTGTCCAAGGCCTTTGTTGGGAGCTCCTTGTCAATTAATTCAATGATATGAGGAGATGAAGGCCCAACCAACATTTTCCCTGATTTGAGGTGGACATCACTCACCTCAACCCCATAATTAAGGTATTGAATAGCTCTGTTAGTATAATCCTATTGAACAACTTGTTATTGGGGTTAAGTGTAGGTTGTGTTGGCAACTGAGGTACTCTAGTTGGCTATGGTGTTAGATTTGTTAGGTTTGGTATAATGGCTTGTTTTTGTGGTTGCAAGGGTTGTTATGGCTACTGATAATTCATGTTTTGATTTTTCCACTACTAACCTCTTTGCCACTAGTTTTGTTTGGGTGGCCATTGAGAATTATAGTTAGATCCTTGGTAATTTTGTGGTGGCCACATTTTTTTGTTGATTCCAATTGGATTGAGGCATTGATCATTGTTGGTTTTGCATATTGGCCCAAGATTGAGGGTTCCAACTAGGAAAATTTGCATTTTTACTAGGAAATGATATGTTATAATTCAAAGGGTCTTGGGTCATACATTGTCTTGGCTCCCATTGTTTCCTTTGAGCTATGTAGAATACTTGTCCATATTCACCTTCCAATGCATGAAAGTATGATGTCCCTTGCTTATCTTCATAGATACTTGCCACCTTGCACTTGAAATTAGTCTTTCTCTATCTACAATGTGGGAATTATTCTATAAGGGTTGCTTCTACCTCTTCTTGCATCTTTTTCACATAAACGGTGTCTAATTGTGTAGCCAAGTGGTTGATGATATCCTCCTTTATATTTGATAGAAGTTTGCTCAACTCTATTCTAGAGACTCCATTAGGTGACTTGCGGATGGAAAATGTCCTGTCTCCTCTAACCTTCTTGGAGAAAGACCTTGAATAGTTCTTGCATGCTTTTTAGATTTCCTTAAATGGTGCCTATGAGATATCTCTCACCCCAATGAGGTTAAGTGCATCCATGCAATCCTCATTAATCCCTATCAAGAATATCAACTTTAAGGACTCATCAGAGAGTATTTTGGTGGGATTTCTTAAGGCTAAACTAAAACCTCTCCATATAGTCTTCCAGGATTCATCTTCCTTTTGTGACATCCTAAAGATGTCATCCCTCTTTCTATCTATTCCTCTACAATAATCCTAGTACTTTTCTAGGAACTTTTTTTTCATGAAATTCCAATTTGGAACAACATCTCTTCCCAAACGCATAAACCATCTCAAAGCAACATCCTTCATTATTGTTGGAAACAATTTCAGCCTGTGTGTATCTGTGGTACGATCATAACTTTTCCATAGCATATCAAACTCAAAAATGAAGGTATCTAGATCCTCCATGACCAACCCATAGAAGACAGGTAATGCTAAAGGAGGTATGTTCTTCAAAGCATTTTCTCTCTCCTAGTTGGCAATGGGGAACTCAGGTTACATGCTCTGGTGGGTCTTCTACTGTTGCATCAGCCATGATGTTCATGTGTATGTGGGAAGTCTCCTTTATATCTAGTGTGGGTAATGGTGCTAGGGATGATTCTTCTTTAGGCAAACCCTCACTTTTTTCAATTTATCCACCAGTATCCACTAATGCTTCATGTCATGTGGAAATTTTTTTTCCCAAAGCATCTCATTGCCTCTACATACAAAGATTATGACTCTTTGGATCAATAGTTCCTACACATTGTTAGTAAAGAATGTTGTTGTTGGTGAGTTCAAACCGAATTACCCTAATGTTGAAATCAAAAACAATAAACTATAAAATCTTAAAATTACACAAGAGAATATTGAACTTAGCACCAGCCCCGACAACAACAGCAAAAATTTAAGGCCTTTCTAATGTTCAATTAACTTGGTGTTCATGAGTGGACACACAATTCAGAGGAGATGTTCCTAACTAAATAGTTCGCCAAACCCTCACGAATGCTTCATTAAATTATCAACTAGAGCTTGTGAGCTTTTGGTAGTGCTGGCACTATATGTGCATTCAAGGATCTTAACTACGTCGTATATCAATGAAACATAGGAGGTCACGCATGTAATGGAAACTAATAAAGGTTGGAAAGGAAAGTAAATTATCAAATTGCAAAACAAGGGAAACAACATGAATTTTTTGTTTATGCTATAGGTACCTTTTGCTTAATGTTGTAAATGCTAACTATTGAATCTCAACTTGCAACTACCTAACATTACTGACTTCTGACTCCTAAATTCTCTGGAGACTAACTCAACATAATGTTACAGAATGTAATTCATACTACAATACATCATTCATGGAATTCACATACATATGAGTGAGAATTTATATAAATGGACACAATAATATCACATCTAATCTAATGCAAAAAATAGGATGGGTTGGAAATACCTTGAGTGGCCCTTGATCGAGTTGTCGCACCCATAGGAGATATCAAATATGCACTACTAATCAATAAATCATGATAGTAACTAAACTCCTTTATTGCATAAAAACTAAACTTATTACATTTTGACAAGAATCTTCAAAATGTTTCCCATTTAGAGATACATGTCCATTACAACTAAATAACAAAAAAATAATAGCAATGAAGTATTGTCTAGTAAAACAATCAAAAAACTAGAACTAAAAACTACATTTTCTCCTCAACCATAAATCCTAATATATAGGCACAAGAGGAGTTTTATTCATGCAAGGCCTAAAAACATAACATAAATGCATATGTCCACTCTTCGTCAAGAATAGGGAGAGGACTAGTCTATGTAATTGATAACCATAATTGAAAAAGACAAAAGAAGAGAATTTAAACTATAACTCTACCTTAATGGTATGATAGAGACGTGCTCTATGCAAACTGTCACATCATTAAGCTTTCCCACTCATAGTAGACTCCTTCATCCTATCATCTTATTCAGTGTTGGTGGTGACTCATAGTTTGACCATTCAATGGTCCTCTTTATTCCTTCCTGGAGTTGTCACATTTCAAGTGTTCTAGCTTCTCCCCTACAACTAGCCATGGTCTTATGTTATGGGCTGTAAATCCAATTGTTACAGGTTATAGTTCACCTTAGCTGCAAAAGGTTAGTTTCATCCTAAAGCATACACATCATTAATAATCATGAATCAAGCATAGAATCAAATTAAATTTTATGAACATTCATATATCCACATATACAAATACCATCATATCATAATTATATTTCCACATACTAAAGTCTAGCTTAAGATGCATGAAAGATATAAAAGATGTATAAGTCTTAAAATTGTCAGTGAACATGGCAGGTTGAAATACTAAAATTCATGAACTATTAATAACCAATTTGAGCGATCTTTATGGGTATTTGGGTCAGTTGTGCTTATGTGTTATGGTATCTCCTTGCTTTCCCCTTGATCATTCACCCAAATGCAAGAATATTAATATTGGTTAAGTGTTGGGAACTATTCAGCTTACCATCTTGTAAAGAAGCCAAATGGTACCTATATTCCAAATCTATAGATTTTTTGAGCTGAATTGACCAAGTTATGTGATTACAAGGATTTTGGTCCCATTTTCACATTGTAGATATTTCATGTCCATCCAAACATTTTTGAAATCCCTGCAATTCCTAATTGCCTTGATTTCTTTAAAAAGACAGATTTTTCTTTCCCGCATATGGGGGAGGATAAAAAAAGTGGCTAGGTATAACTTGTAAGAAGATGGATACCATCTTCTCACACGGATCTAGTTGGAGTTCAAAGTCCCACAAGTGGTAAGTTTGTGGGGATTTTATGGTGCACCAAATTTATAGAGGTTTCCATCTCAAGTTCAAAGTTAAGGGTTCTAATGTTGATATCTTTTTCATAAGGCTTGATGGAAGTTAAAATCTTGCAAGTTGAAGATTTGTGGAAGTTTCATATGCATCCTATTTTATGGTGCACCAAATATAATTAAGGAGGTGCAGATGTTGATGGTTTTATTGTAGTTACAAATGAGGCTTGAATTCCCACAAGGGCTCAATACTGATGTCTTTTCCACATTTGGTTGAATCACAAAAATGACTAAGTCTAATGATGCAGGTAGTTGTCAATCAAAGTTCTACATGTTTTTGATGGAGCCCTATTTTTTGCATATCCTAATCAAGCCTCCCATTGTGGAATTTCCCATTTGATCTACCTCATCTCAAGTAGTTTAATCTAGTTCAATAAGATTATTTTGCATATCCACTTCCCCTCAATTTATTTGCCTCCCCATCTCATTCTTATGTCACCATAGCCTTTGCTAACATCATCCACCCTTGATGATATCATCCCACACAAAGCCATTCCTTTTCACCTTGACATCATCATTGACATCATTGTACTTACTTGTTGGTGTCATCATTGGGACCTTCTAATTGAATTATATCAAAGAGGGAAACACATAAGTTCTTGATCCCAATACTTTTCTACCTAAGGTTGATGGAGGTCCTAACCCAACATTTACCTTTTTCCTGCAAGGTTTAATGTTGTAAGGATTTCATGTGTATTCAGATTTGTGATAATTTTTAAGGGTGTTTAGATATGTCTTGATTTATCCTAATTTCTTATTGTATCCAAATGAGGGTTAGATTCTCACAATATGTAAGAATTAAAATATGATAAAGTGACATAGGAGGATGGGTGTTGAATCTTAGCAACGGGGCAAAGGGGAAAAATTTCAACTCGAAATCTCCATTAATGCTCAAAAATCTCTCCATCTACATTTTCTTGAGCATACAAATATTCAATCACACATTCAATGTTCTTCAATGCTTTGTGGATCAAATCTATGCAACACCATGCTTCTTTTAGCATCCTACAAAGTGCTTTCTATCATCTCAAACACTTATGGATGTCCTTTGTAGTGGATTTCATGGGGCTTTCACACTCAATCTATAAACCATCAATGTTCCACCATCCTCATTCCATCAAATATGTCATCTCTATGTCTACAAACCAAATTGTGTTGCCAGATGTTTGTTCCTCTTCATTCTCTATAGGTAGTTAGGATTAGGGTTTGCATCATTAGTTCTATTATTCTTTAAGTATAAAAGCATTTTTTATGTTCTTTGTAGAGGTCTTCTTTTTAGTTTTCTCTATGAGAGCTATGCACTTTTGTAGGTCTCCTTTTATAAAATAGGCTCCATTCCTTTGAATGAATAAGATTTTCATCTTCGCCTCTTCTCACTTCTTACACCCTATGTGAATGTCGTTACCTCTATATTTGAATGATTATTTGTTATCTTATATGTCTATATGTTGTGTTAAACATGTTTGTATGAGTTTATTGTGGATACTTCTTTTCACTTTTGGATTTTTTCAAAACCTAACCTCCATGCACACCTCTAGGAGTTGATAAAATAGAGATTTGTGTGAATCCTCATGGTGGTTTATTCACTTATCTATGCTATAATGGGTAGGAAGAATCATATTTTAATCTAGGTGCATCACTTCCTCTCTACTCTAGGTGCTTCCTACCCTTCCCTTGGAAATAATTAAAATATGATCAATTGTAGGTTTATACAATGTTGGATTTCTCCAACACTCTTGCACCTAGATTAGAGAGGAAGTGTTACAACCTGTAGTATATTTAACTAGTTGCTATTACCTAGCTAGATAAAATAATTTCATATGCGTGTGTTTGTAACTTAAATGGAAATAAATGTGAATGTACTTTTTTCCATAAATGTGGAATTTCCACTCAACTTTATTAATAATAAAGGATTACAACTCGAGTTTACAATTTGAAGCTCCTTAGGAGAAGAGAAATTGCCTTGCAAAAAGGGAGATATATTACAAAAGGCAATAATAAACACTACAAGTTTACAATTCAGAGCTTTGGAGAGTAGATACATTGCATGTACGTGCATCAAACATCGACCAAAAAAAAAATAAGAAGACATTAGTCTGAAAGCAAAAGTATGGGCCCTTGAGAAGCTAAAACCAGTGAAGCCCAATGGTAGAACATGCATATATTGTGCTGGAACCAAAATTGAGAAGCCTGCAAAAATGATATTGAGATAAGAAAGAGAAACACCCAAGAGGAAACCAAGAGGACTTGTGAGATTGACAGGAATCCAAAAAGAATCCCCTCAACATAACCATTGACAAACAAAGTAGCAAGCTACCAAAATACCAAAAAAATCATAGTAGAGCAATTTGGAGGCCCCCCGCCACCAAGATACAATGTAGAATGAGAAATTAGGTGCCACTTATAGTAGAAGAAGCAATATCAACTGGAGGAGGAAAGTAAGGCTTGGCATGAGGCTCAACAAGAGCATGTCGAATGAGGAAGCACATAGCATTAAAGAGATTTTCTATCATATCACACACAAAATTGCCATAATGATTTCTCATCCTATTTAAATGACAATTAAATTCATGCAAAAAATCCTTGATTAAACCATGGGCCATTGAACAAAGGAGGGTTGAGAGACACCTATTTGATAGTAAATGTTGGTGACAAAGGACCCCCCCCCCATCAAATTTGATCCATGAAAGATGTCATAGCTTTCAAGGGCTAATTGCAGAGTAGAAAGGGGGTAAGTATGTGGTAGCAAATAAGTTCCTACTAAAAATTTCACCATTTTAACACAAAAGAGAACATCAATAAGATTAGAGACAAACCTTGAAGCAACTTAATGAGGTAGAGCCATTGCACGAAATTCAATCCAATCCCAACCTAAGACCATTGAGATGGCACCAGCAACCCGCTTGCACTCTATCACAAAAGTCCTCAATTTTTTAGTCGTGAGAGGCAAGCTATCCTTGATTTTACTTTTTTTGTATGAATCATTGGAAATATAATGAATAAATAGTTGATTCAAATTGATGTTAATTTATGTTATATATATATGTATTAATTCTAAATATAGAATATATGTTGCAAGTGATTGTTTTGTGATCAATTGACTACCTTTGCAAATGTACCAAGTTGGTTGTAGGTGCAAGTTCACGCCTCCGAAAGGGAGGGGAAGTATCACTCAGGAGAAGAGTTTTGGTCTGGAAGCTCTCAAAAGAGTCTAACTGAGCTTTCACACACTCACTTTTAAAATAGTCAAGTCAATAGATACGGGAAAAAGGTAAGATACATTGGTTTGATTGTTTAGGAGAGGTTTTGTTGATTGTGAGGTCATGCGTGAAATAAGTGTTTGAGTTTCTTTGTGTTTTTGAGTACTTATTTAAGAGTACAATCGATGAGATATATACATAGGATGTATATATACATACATATACGCGTACACATGACTAATTATGTGCATAAGTATACGTAGATAGATGTATCTACACATGCTTATGGGCGAATTACCCATATGCACAAGAACATTTGGATAAAGTGACATGAATATATATATATATATATATATATATATATATATATATTTAGTGTATATATGTCAGTCGATATTATTGCTTTTATGTATGTTTGAAGGTAATTATATATGTGTGTGTGTATTGATATACATGTATGTATTGACATGAAGGCAATCCCATGCAAGTATATTAATATATATATATACAAGTGCAATATTAATTTGAATAGAAAATGGATATAAGTTTATGCATTCGAATATTGAATGAAGTATATTTGTAATCATATGAGTTGATATATATAATATGTTAATTTATTTATATATATGTATATTGGAATATATATATATATATATATTGTAAGAGAGGGGGACCACTACATGCAAGACCCCAGGTCACGGAGGGTCGAGATGCGAGAAGCTGCCCTAACTTACCTCAGCTAAGTGTATGTTTAGGGTGTGAGGATGAGAATGATGAGGACTTGTAGGATCCTATGATCACTCTGCAATCTAAGTTTCAATGTGGGGCTAGGCGAGTCGATCTTCAGGTCTAACTCTGCGCCTCAAGGAGCTCTCTACTCAAGGATTTCAGTGCGGACTTTGGATGACAACGCGGTGCACTGGTGTCTCAGGAATGCGTTGTGGTTCGTATGGTTAGACAACGGCTAAGACGAGGTTAAACACACTAAAATGACTTATTAGCCTAGCTAGTTAACTAAAAGGCCTGAATGATGTGATTAAATAAACCAAGTAATCTCTAATGTTATAAAGCAAATAAGAAAAAGTGAAAGATGAGGAGAATCTCACCAATGAACTCGTTTGCCAGCTGATCCTCCAAGAGCTCATGCACCTACACACAGCAAGAGAGAGAATGTTGGGGGGTGGTTGTATAAGGGCTTGCCTCAGTCAGACCCTCGTTTAGTTGTTCCCACCTCCACGGATAGCCAATGGAAAAGATAAAGGAATGATAATACACAAGCACTTCAAAAATAGTACTATGCTACTCAACCAAATGACAAGGGAGAGGAGAGGGAATCTTATAACCTCCACCAAGAGCACTCAAGGCTGTTTGGGGGAGAAATGAGAGGAACTCAAGCCTCTGCTGCAATGGCGTGGTCCCAAACTTGCTCTACCGATGTGATGGAGTGTGATATTGCTGCTATGGAATTCTCGGAAGTGAGTGAAAATGAGCTTGTGAATGAGATAATGAGATCTTGATGTAGTGTAGAGTTCTTCCAATCTTCATCCAACCTATATCCAACCTTTTTCCAACCTCTAAAGCAAGTTCAAAGGCTTGAATATGAAGGAATGAGGAAAGAAACGACCATATTCGGGTTGGGTGGCCGAAGGAGGCATTATAACTTCTCTGCCAATGGGAAGAGTAACACCTCTACTGGCTCAGCCACAAGAATCTTCTAGGGATGTAAGCGCACCACACGAATGTCTGCATACCGAGCAGGCGTTCCCAACAGAAACACCTCCATCGACAAACAAAACAGGCACCAAGTGGACCACCATCAGTAGGCTTAAGTGAATTAAGCCTCTGACTTAGGTTTTCTAAAGTGTAATAAGGCAAAAAGGGGAATTGCACCTAGGGTGCAAATTTTCTCTTACACACACACACACACACACATAGATATATATATATATATATAATAAGCGTGAATATATATATAGTGTTGATGTTTAAATGCCAAAGCACATACTATAGTATAAAGTGCGCATCACATATAATGTTGGCGCAACAATGAAGCTCGCACTAAGGCAACGCTATTGACATCTATTATGAATTACCATGCTTGCAAATGGAACGCAATATAATGGAAGGTGTGTGGAAAAGATATAAGACTTGGTCAACGTTGGTGTGAATGGGGTTATTTCCTAACTAATTATTAGTGAGGACCTATTCACATTATTATAATTTTACCTAGGAGTTAAGTTTCCTAGTTGTCATTTCTAGAAGTTAGTTATAATGGGGTCATGTCTCATTATTTGCTTTTAGTTATCTAGGCATTTAATATTTGCATTGAGGTTGTTATGACTTAGTTGTCTCATGTGATAGGATTAAGACACTTGTCATGATCTTTTCTAATCCTATATCTCTCCTTACCTATATAAGCAAGGCTTCATATGTACATATCATTCATCTAAAGCTCAGTTGAGTGTTGTGTAAGTCCAATATGTCATTGCAATCTTGAGTATTGAATTGGCCACATCTTGCATCCATTGTTACAATTTCATGTTCTTTCTTTTTTCCTCTTGTGGAAGGTTTTAGTTGGTTTTTGCAGATGATCCTGGAGGCTTGAGTCCTTGGGTGACTCAAACATGTTCTATGAGCTATATCTCAGCTCCTATAGTCAATAGTATTCAAAGTTATTTGAAATACATTTAAAAGCCTTGACTTGGTCTTAAATATGTAAACACCAACAACACGTAAGAAGTTTATGTGGTGCAAAATTATGAATATCTACATTGCACTAGAAGTCTATTTTGTGAGCTCTATCTAGCGATGGAAAAGTAAATGGGAGAATAAGTCAAGTAGAAGTTGGCATGAATAGAGTCAACCTGTTTGATCATTTTCCTTGCATATTTGAAATGCATTCTTGTTGTCTTTGAATGAAGTGACCTGTTGTTTTGTTTTGTTGAATATTTAGTTTAGAATCTACCACCTTTTGTTTACCAAGTTGAGTCGAATCCTACAAGCTGTGAAGTGTCGATTCATCTACCTTGTTTCTATCCTGTAGATGTTGATTTTTGTGTATATATAGTGGTATTATTTACCTCAAAGGGATGCATATCTGCTCTCTGGTGTTATTTTCTGAGAGTTACTCTATTTATCTAATATTTACATGAGGGATATTTTAAGAGTGAATTCGCAAGAGATTTATTGTGAGAATTTGTGAGGAAATTTGGGAAGTGTAGAAGTTTTTTGTTGCCAAGCTGCAAATTGATTTGAGGAGGCTAGGATTGGAAACCAGCTAGATCTATTGGAGCTTTATACTTACAAGCATGTTAAATCTTACTCTCTTATGCTTGAATGTTTATATGAATTTCTTTTTTGTTGTTTGGAAAAGTAATATGCTTTTAGGGAAAGATTGTCTACAACCTTTGTGACATAGAAAGTCACTTGTTGTTTATAGTTTGGTTTTCTATTGTTTGAGTGATTGTAAATACTCCATAGTAAGGAGTGGGTGTATATATATATATAGTAGAAATTACTCAATAGAGTAGGTTCTTTATAGCTTAAAGCTAGTTTTGATTTGGTAGGTTATGGATATACATGCTAAACCTATTAGAGGAGTCTTAGCAAACTTAGTGAATATAGGTTGTTCCTAGGGTTATAGATTATCCAATGGATGGAATTGTCTATGCATAGAATATAATTGATCTTAACAAATCAAGCTAGAATGGTGGGTGAGCATGTGACATCCACTCGAAGTACTGGGTGATGAACACTTTAGCCAAAGTGGTGTAATTCACCACTGGTTACACTATCAGTTCATTGTGTTACCTTATTTTCATGCTAGTTAGAGATTGTCATACATGTAGAACATAGATGAGTTGTATGGTAAAGTTATAGTTATGTAGGACACAACACCAAATCAAGATAGGCTAGTATTTATTGATTTTTAGACCAAAGCTCTTCATCGAAGGGTAGGGCCATCTTACCATATGTGGTAGATGCCCGAGGGACTATACTTAGTCTATGGATGGTGGAAAAGTGCTTGAGTGATGCTTCTCCTCTTAGCCGGCAAGCCAAGATTTGAAAGGGGATTTCCTAGATCATTTGTATTTATAATGCTAATGGAGCTCAGTTGAGCTATGTATGCAACTTGTATCCATTTCTTTGAAAGATGGAAAATGTATTTTGTATTTATATTATGAAATCATCTCTTTGGAAATATTGTACAATTCATTAATGAAATGAAAGGTATTTTGTTTCTATCATTTATGCATTTTATCATGTTTTGAAAAGAAAAATTTTATTGCTATGTGTTCGGCATGTAGTTTAAATTCACTCATGGTAAAAAATAGGAAAATTACTATGTAGAACAAGGGGGCATGTTATAACGTGGCATTAGAGCTACCAAGTTCAACTCTAGAACCTATGTACTCACCATGTTTTTCCTTCCAACATTATGTGAATCTAATGTTTGGTAAATTCTTGTGCCAAGATGGTGCGTCTCAGGTTAACTACAAGAAAGTTAGTAATTGGGAATGAGTGTTACCTAAGGGCCAAGAAGGAAAAGGAAGCCCTTGTTCATACTAAAGGGGGAACTAACTATGGAAACACCATCTAGCTAAGTGATACCGAGACAATTAGTCACGCTCTATCGTGAATTAGCCAAGAGAAGAGAAGGATGAGAAATGAAGTCAATTTCAACTATCTACCTCTTGTCTCTCCAGAAAAATCAAACTCACTATCACTTTCTAGGGATATGCCCTCAACATGTAGCATTAGGCCAGCTACATTGTTTAGATATCCTCATCTTTTACCCATGGCTAAAATAATTGTTATAGCCTCAAGTGGTGAGTCAGAAGGTTATGTACCTCATAGTTATGTATCAAAAGAAAAATGTAAGGGATACTATCCTTTTTGGGATAGAGAAGAACAAATTAGAGATGAACAAAAGCCTCAACGGTATACCCCATTAAGTTATGTATTTGAGAGTGAATCTGATGGATACTCTCCTCTTGACTACTTAAACAGCCATTCAATGTAAATAGAAAGGGAATTAAAATCCTTATGAATAAATGAAAAGTTGTTTTCTATAGAAAAAATTGTGAGTAAAATAGAATTTCTTATATGTGAAAGTTTGTTCTTTTGAAAATTTTTCAATAGATTAAGTGAACTATGATAGGATCTAATATAGATGAACCTTCAGGTATAAAATTTTCTTGAAAAGATGGTAAGAACAAGGACTAATCCTAGAGAAAGTCAGGAAGTTGGACAAGGTCCAAATAATACTGAAACCAAGTTGGATCGTATCTTGGACATCATGGCTGAAACTAGGGCAAGGATAGAAAATATTGAACAAGAAGTGAAAAGGAAAGAAAAAGAAGATTAGGATGTTACAATAGGTGGAGAGGAATAAATACGTAATGAGGACAAGGGAGAGAATTCTCATGACCTTAACCAATCAAATCAACATAGGGAAGAAGAATCTTTATCCAAATCTGAAAGTAGCAAAAGAAAACATGTGGCATCTGAGTTGTTTAGGGATATGAGAAAATTTACCCTACCAAAATTTGAAGGAAGCACCAATGGAGATGAGGCTAAGGCTTGGCTAAATCATATGGAAAAATATTTTGAGATCATAAACTATTCTAAAGTCACCAAAGTCATTTGGGGTGTGTTTTAGTTAGCAAGAGAAGCTTCTAATTGGTGGATGGACAAAAAGATGGAACTTGGTATTAGTTCTCTAACTTTAACTTTGAATGAGTTTGCTGAAATATTTCAGAAAAGATAGCTACCCCAACTCTTTTATGACCAAAAATTGACTTATTTCCAAAATTTGAGATAAGGTGATATATCAATGAACGATTATTGGGAAAAGTTCACTTGTTTTCTGAAGTATGTGCCAATGTACCAAAAGGATGAATTTTTTTTGTATTAGAATGTTCATCATGGGGTTGAATAACTTGATTGGTGGTGAAGTAGATGTACATGGTCCAAATACTATGGATCTAGTATATGAAAAAGTGATCAAACAAGAGCAGAATCTCAAAGCCATTTCAATCCACTGGGAGAATAGAAACTAAAAAAAGTTTGGTGGGCCTCAAGTAAATTGAGTTCCAAGGAATTTTGTTGGAACATAAAAATCTCCAAGGAAAGGAAATAAGAGATCTCGTAACAACTGGAATGAACCAAGAAGAGATCATCGAGGAAACAACAACAATATCAACAATACTAGAGGGAATGTCAGTCAATTTGACAAGTCAACAAAAAAGAAGGGACCTATAGAAGGATGCTATACTTGTGGAGGGGATCATTATGTTTCTTAATGTCCCAACAAGCCTTTAGGATCTCAATAAAATGGGAAATATTCATCCACAATGAACTGCATTCCAATAGAAGATCCATGTAGCCTTGGATAATCGACAAGTTGAATATCAAGTCATGCCAATGGAAACTTCATGTATTTTTTTGGTATACCTATGTTTGTACTTATTGATACTGGAGCAACAAAAAGAATTGTTTCACCTAGATTAGCTAATAAAATATCTATAAAATCCAAATTTATGGAAAATTCTAGGGTTGTTGAGTATGCAAACCAAACAAGAGCAACGGTGAAGCAATGCTTATTCGAAGCAAGGGTAGAAATTCCTAGTTTCTCGACTGAAGTAAACTTTTACATAGCACCCCTAGGATCTTATGATGTCATTTTAGGAATGAATTGGCTATGGAAACATAGAGCCAAATTGGATTGTCATTCCGAGATAGTAGAGTGTCTTGATGATCTAGGAAATTAGGTGACATCACAAGGAACACCAAGAGAGATTAAGTTGTGACATATTTTTGCCATGCAAATGTGTAGGGCAAAAAAGAAAGGTTTCCAACTATTTGTAGTCAAAATAGAATAACTTAAGGAAGTCACTCCTCAAGATAATGTCATGGATTGTGAACCACAAGATTCTCTAGAGATTGAAGGAGAAATGGTGGAATCTAGAGAAACGAATATGGAGAGGTATCCCATTTTACAAAAATTTGTGGACATATTTCTAGATGAGTTACCCGAATTACCTCCCAAGAGGGTATTTGATATCTCTATTGACATTGTACTAGGATCTGAACCTATTTTCAAGGTGCCTTATAGAATGACTACTACAAAATTAATGGAACTCAAGGCACAGTTGGAGGAGTTATTATCTAAGGGATTGATAAGACCTAATGTTTTACCTTGGGGAGTGCCAGTAATCTTTGTGAAGAAGAAGGATGGAACATTGTACTTGTGTATTGATTATCGAATGCTTAACAAATCAGTGATAAAGAATAAATATCCATTGCCATGTATCAATGATCTTTTTTATCAAATGCAAGGAGTGGTTGTGTTTTCAAAGATTGATTTGCGATCAAGATACCATCAACTAAGAATCAAAGATGAAGACATATTCAAAACTACCTTTAGAACAAGATACAAACATGATATGAGTTTACAGTATTACCTTTTGAACTTACTAATGCACCTATGACATTTATGAACCTGATGAAAAATGTTTTTAGGGATTGTTTGGATAGGTTTGTTTTAGCATTCTTGAATGATATCTTAATTTATTCTAAGGATGAAGAGGAGCACTAAAAACATTTAGAGATAGTTCTCCAACAGTTAAGAGAACATAAACTGTATGGAAAACTCTTTAAGTGTACATTCTTTCAAAAGAAGGTGCAATATTTGGGTCACATAATTTCAGCTAAGAGAATTTGAGTGGATCCAACTAAATAAAAGTGGTGTTAGAATGGCCAGAACTTAAGAATGTACCAGAGGTTAGAAGTTTCATGGGTTTGGCTAGCTATTATCAAAATTTTGTTGCAAACTTTTCCAAGATAGCTTTTCCTATTACTTCATTGCAAAGGAGAGGAAAGAAGTTTGACTAGACGAAAAAATGTCAAGTGACATTTGATCTACTCAAGGAGAAGTTGACTACGGCTCTGATATTGAAAGTACCAAATCTGGAGGGTGACTTTATTGTCATCACAAATGTGTCAGGAGAAGGAATAGATGGAGTGTTGATGCAATAAAGGAAGGTCATAGCTTATGAATCAAGAAAGTTGAAGAACTATGAGCAAAATTATGCGTCGCATTATTTAGAATTAGCAATAATTATTCATGCATTACAAATGTGGAGACATTATTTGCTTAAGAAACCTTTTGAACTAAAGACTAATCACCATAGTCTTAAGTATTTGTTTACTCAACCCAATTTGAATGCACGACAACATAGATGGCTAGAGTTGATATATGATTATGATTTCTATATCAACTATATCAAGGGAAAAGAAAATCGGGTTGTCGATGCCCTAAGTCGTAGAAGGCATATCGCCTCAATGGTATCCATTCAAACTGACTTAAGGATCAAGTATTGGAGAAATCCAAGGATGACAAGTACTATGATAAATTTAAGCAAGCACTCATGGATAATCCGCAAGATGCAAGGTACAAAGGATTTTATTTTGAACATGGTGGATTTTTAAGGTTTAAAGGAAGAATGTATGTACCTAATTTTGAAGAGTTGAGAAATATGGTGTGAAAAGAAGTACATGAAGTGCCATATTTTGGACGCCCAATTGCAAGATGCTTAGAGTGTCAAAGGGTGAAATTTGAACATCATCACCCAATAGGTCTTTTATATCCTCATGATGTTCCTAAGAAGAAGTGGCAAGTCATTAGTATGGAATTTGTGCAATGTCTTCCTATGTCAAGGAATAAGCACAATGCAATTTTGGTGGTAGTGGACAAACTTACCAAAATAGTGCATTTTATTCCTAGAAATTTAGCAGATGGAGCTTCTGTCATAGCTCAAAATTGTGTTCAAGAGGTTTTTAGATTACATGAGATTCTTGAAAAGATTATTTCAAATATGGATACTCATGTGAAATCTAGGTTTTGGCAAACCTTGTTTTCCTCACTTGGAACTCAATTAAATATAAGTTTTGTATATCATCTAGAGATAGATGGGCAAACTGAAAGGGTGAATCAAGTATTAGAAGATCTACTAAGAATGTATTGTATGGATCAACAATACAAGTGGGAATATTCCTTTCCTTTAATGGAGTTCGCGTATAAAAATTTCTATCATTTTATGATTAAGATGGCTCCTTTTGAAGCATTATATGGTCAAAATTGTCAGACTCCTATAAATTGGTATAAGCTTGAGGATAGAATAAGTATTGGACTAGAGATGTTAGAAATGGAAGAGAAATTTGGAATTATTAAGAAAGGCTAGCTAAAGCCAATGATAGACAGAAAAGCTATGCAGACTCTAAGAGAGTACCTAGAAAATTTGAAGTAGGGGGAAAGCTATTGTTGAGAGTAAAACCTCAAAAGATTTCCATCAAGTTTGGAAAGTTGTCCAAACTAGCTCTGTGATACATGGATCCATTTGAGGTTCTAGAAGAAGTAAACCACGTTGCTTATCGAATAGCATTGCCACCGGCTCTTGCCCAGATGCATAATGTCTTTCATGTCTCATACCTAAAGAAGTGTATATCAGGTGATAATCATGTCATTGATTAGAATGATTTATAGGTATAGGACCCCAGAGTAGTAACAATTGAACCTATTAAGGTACTTCGAATGTGTAAGCTTTACTTACGTAATAGAGAGGTTCTATAGTGCAAAGTCTAGTGGGACCAATACACAGAAGATTCGACTTGGGAAGACTGCTGAAATAGAGCAAAAGTTTCCACATATTTTACATGCTTTTGAGAGTTCTTGAAAATGATATTAAGTGTTATGTTTTATTTATGTTTCTTACATAAGATCATGGGGGACGATGATTCACAAGGGTGGGAATATGTTACACCTCATAGTATATTTTCCTAATTACTATTACCTAGCTAGATAAAATACTTGCATATGTGTGTGTTTGTAACTTCAATGGAAATAAATGTGAATGTACTTTGTTTGTATGAATCATTGGAAATATAATGACTAAATGGTTGATTCAAATTGATGTCATATATATATATATATATATGTCTTAATTCTGACTATAGAATATATGTTGCAAGATTGTTTTGTGATCAATTGACTACCTTTGCAAATGTGCCAAGTTGGTTGTATCTTCAGGTTCATGCCTTCGAAAGGGAGGGGAAGTATCACTTAGGAGAAGATTTTTAGTCCGGAAACACTTAAAAGAGTCTAACTGAGCTTTCACACACTCACTTTTAGAATAGTCAAGTCAATAGATATGGGAAAAAGGTAAGATACCTTGGTTTTATTATTTAGGAGAGGTTTTCTTGATTGTGAGGTCATGCTTGAAATAAGTGTTTGAGTTTCTTTGTGTTTTTTAGTACTTCTTTAAGATTACAATCGATGATATATACATTAGATGTATATATACATACATATACGCATGTCTATGATGAACTCATACACACGAGTAATTAAATGCATAAGTATACACAGATAGATGTATCTACGCATGCCTACTAGACATATCTATGCATGCCTAAAGAACACGAATAGACTTGAAAACCCCTAAAGGATTGATCTATGACCTCAGGGGCTCATCGATTGATGTCCTTGCCTATGTTATACACACAAAGACCTCGTGGTTCGACATGGCTTGACTTTGTTTTATTTAACAAAGGATTGAGTCATGATTTTATTTGAGCAAACCTAAAAGGACTAACCTAATGTCTTGGGGGTCCATTGAAGATGAGCCTTGCCTATGTAGCAAATGCACAAAGAAAACGTAGTTCAACCCTATTAACACAAACTGACTTAGACTCAGACTCTAACTCTAACTCTATTTTTTGGAAGTTTGATGTTTTCCAATGTTTTTGGGTTTTGACATTTTATGATTTGTTTTGGATTTATGATGTTTTAAAAGGCTGATACCATGTGTTACTTCCCATGAAGACATAAGTCAAGGAATTTCCCCTAGTCAAGTATGGGACCAACTTATTATACGTGAGGGGATCAATGGATGCAAAGGATGATCATGAAAGTGAAGGATGCTAAATATCAGTGGTTCATAGGCCATGAGAGGATGACAAATCTTTATGAAGGATATATGCTCGAATGGATGGGTGAAGGATGGAAGACCAAGTAGAGTGATAGTAGACGAAGGAGCATAGACTAATTACACGTGGCCCCTGTTTGCTAGGTTTTCACTATTGTACTTATCTAAAGTGCCACTGAAGTGGTTTTCACTTTTGGACGAATTGTTTCTCTTTACTA
This sequence comes from Sequoia sempervirens, assembly GCA_007258455.2. Lineage (NCBI taxonomy): Eukaryota > Viridiplantae > Streptophyta > Pinopsida > Cupressales > Cupressaceae > Sequoia > Sequoia sempervirens. The sequence goes on along the minus strand of VDFB02000003.1, from coordinate 107,260,584 downwards.
TTTTTTTTATTTTTTTGTTGCCACCAAGACACCTGTTTTCTTGATTTTCATTAGGGTGACTATTTTTTTTTTTTTCATTTTTTTGTATTTTTTGACTTTTTGATGGGATATTCTGAGAATTAGGTCTAATATTTGTGAAGGTGCATGTTGTTGATAGGCTCAAGCAATGGTTCACTTTCAGGAGTAGAGAACCGATAGGCACTAGATCCATATGTTGTTGTGATGATACCTTGATTCTACTTGGATGACTATGCTAGATAAAAGGACCTAATCTAGATGAGGAGTGCAAGTGGAAAATATGAAGGGAGATAGATGTGGCAGAAAAAAGAGGCTATGGTATGATCCCTAATGTACACACTACGTGGTCCATCAGGCTTTAGGCAAAAAGGAGTTTGGGCGACCAATGAGATAGAGTATGTGAAGGGGTGGTCGTCAAAGGTACATTGAAAAACATCACCAATGCAAGTTGAAAGACATGATAGATGGGTGAGTATGGATGGATGGAATGGGAGAAATGGAATGAGTAGAAGTGATGGTGGAGACATTGGATCAACAAGCTCTTCTTTTGGCATTCTGCTTTGATAGATGCCCCTAGTTATTTTTGATGGAGAGGCATAGTTGGAGATCAATTCATTCTTACTTTCATTCTTTTGATAGATGCCCCTGGTTATTTTTTATGAAGAGGCATAATTTTTCTTTCTTTCAATCTTGAATTTTATTTGTATCTTTGACTCATCCAATAGCTTTTGAATTTGGCTAAAGGACTTTTCTTGATCATTCTTTCTTTGTATTTTGGATCTCCATTTGTGAAAGGCACTTTCACCTTAAATTCTTGAGTTTTATCCTTGTTCTTTTCTTGAGATATGACTTGTTGATCCATGTCTATGATGTAGATGGATGTGAGTGAGATGGATGGAGTGACGAGAATGTTTGGTGTATGACAAGGAGTGGAAACACCATCGATGGATTTTTTGGGACTATCCTTTTTGGTACTACTAGTTTCAAAGGAGGCTTGCACATCCTTAACAACTTGGCAAGATATCTTAGTAACGGTGACAGTAGAAAATGCATATCCTAGCCTAGGGTAGGTGGGATGGAAGGGTGGTGATTGTATATCCTTAGTGGGGTCAGGATCAAAGAATGGGTTATCATAGATATCCTGGTCAAATGTGGGGCTATCATGGTCATGAAAGGATTAAGTGGAAGTAGATAGGGAAAAGGTAGATATATCATTAGGATCCCAAAAGGTTTCAATGCAAGCATGACCATATTTTTGCATTCTTTTTGTAGCTATCTTAACATCAGTGTTGGAAATTTGAACCTTCTCAACAACATTAGCATTGTCTTTTGCTGGTAAATTATCCATATGATATTCTCCACATCCCATATCATAGACTTGGACCTTAGGGTTTGATAGTGCGGTGAATGGAGTGGATGATTTAATGAGGTCAGATGGATCAATGTAGGGGGATGAAGTAGAGGACGAGGCCTCTCTATTTATGGGAACTTGATGCTCAACAAATCCTCTCAAGTTAATGTAATATTGAAAAGGATTAGGATCACTGTGAATAGTAATTTAAGTGCCACTATATGGAAACTTGAGGCATTGATGATATGTGGAGGGTAAAGCCTTCATGGCATGAATCCACGGGAGGCCAAGGAGAAGGTTGTAGTGTAAATCCAGATCCAAGACATGAAAAATTGTATTTTGCATATTGGACCAAATTTTATGGGAAGAAAAATGACTCCTTTAGATGAACATTCAACATTGTCAAAGGCTTTGATAACAATTTTCATGGTTTGATCTATGCAACTCTTAGAGTATCCCAATGCTTTCACCAATTTTATTAAGAAAGCGTTCAAACCTACTCCACCATCTACTAGGACTCATCTGATCTTATGTTTATTAACACAGACTTCGAGGTGTAGGGCATCATTATGATCTATCTTTTGTGTGGCAAAGTCTTGTTCAAAAAAGGTGACAAGGTATGGCATAGCTAGGTATCCAACCATGGCCTGAAATTCATTAACATCTAGATTAGCAGGTATGAATGCTTCTTGCAAGGCTTTATCAAGGATAGCTTTTTGTTGAGGAGATATGTAAAGGAGTTCCAGGATGAAAATCTATGCGGGGGTCTTCCCTAGCTGGTCTAGGAGATTGTACTGACTTCATGGTTGCGGATTGGAAGGAGGTCCTCAAAGGGTTATCTTGGCTCTATGAGTGGTGACAACACATTCTAAACTTTTCTTATTTATGGTAATGGTGGCAATGTGATCTTCAAAGGTTCTTACATTAAGGATAATAGTGCTATAATCATGTTTAACGCTGACATAATTAGCATTATTGTTGTTCCCTAAACTAGAGGCTTTTCCTTTGTAATGATCTTGCAAGGGAGTTTTAAATATGGTATGATCAACATTTATCTTTCCTTGTGGATTATCTATTGAAATGATTCCTTGTTCAATGAGGTCTTGAATGATATTTTTGAATGTCTAGCATCTAGATGTTTTAGGTCCTTTTCCGCGGTGATATTCACAATATTCATCTTCTTTCCACCAGTTGGGTTTGATCAATGAGGGTTCATATTTTTTTATATTAGGCCATTGGATGAAATTGGATTGCAAGAGTGTCTTTAGGTTTAATTCAATGGGTTCACCCAATTGGGTGTATTCTCTCTTGGCATAGGGAGGACCTCTGTGTTGTTGGTTGTTTTGGACTGCATTCAATGTTTGACTTTGAACTTATGTTTGGATATTTGATGTGTTTGATGCGTTTGAAGTTGAGGGACCTTTGAGATGAATGGTAGGACCTTTATTTATCACTTTAGCATCAAAAACTCCATCATTAGTGATATTCTTGTTTTGGGACCAATATTTTCTTTTGTCATAATTGGGCTTTGGATTGTCTTTGTGTACCTTGACTAGTCCTTTTGTGACAAGACCTTTTTCAATAAGCACACCTTTCTCAAGGATTTCATCAAAATTTGTGCAACATTAGATTTGAAATCCATGAGCACCATTTCTCCATTAAGGTTTTCTATAAACACGGTGACTAGTTGTTTCTTAGGAATGTGACAAGGGAACTTGCTATCTAGACTTTTCCATCTTTGGTAAAATGAGGTAAGTGACTCCCCTTCTTCTTGTTTGGTTGTGCATAATGTTGTGAGGGTTCCATCACTTTCAATGTTAAAGGCAAAGTGATTAATGAATTTATTATCCAACTCACCCCATGTTCCAATCCCTAAAGGAAGATGTGCAAACTAATCCAGGGTCGGCCTCGTGAGACTTCATGGGAATAGTCTCATTAAGTAAGTGAGATCATATGTGACTTTCATACATGATGTATTAAATCCTCGTATGTTTTCTTTAGATCTCCTTTCCCTTTGTACTTAGGTAAAGTCAGTGTCATGAAGTGAGGGGGAAAGGGTGGCATGTATAGATTTTTGTCGAATGGATAGGGGCACAATTCTTCCATGGAATAGATTTTCTTGCTAGTACCCAATTGCATGTTTGTCACTTTTTGTTGGATGGCTTGTATTTTTTGCATCAAATTATCTGCAAGAGATGGTGTTGTGTTGGTTTGATTGTGCGTTAGGGCATTGGTGTTGAGATCACATGTAGGATTTGGATTTGAATTGGTATTTTGTGGCATGGGACCTTGGTTACCTTGTTGATATTGAGGTGTAAATGTGGCATTTGTGTGGTTTGATTTGGGGGGAAATTGGCATTTAGATTGGTCCCAAAGGTCATGTTTTTATTTGGTATGGCATTTTGAAATTGTGGTGTGGACCCTTGGTTTGCTCCTTGGATATGAAAGGTTGGTCCTTTATTGGTGTTTCGGTAGGATGGAGTAGGTCCTTGAAATGACGGGGTAGGTCCCTGATTAATTTTTGAGAATGTAGGTACTTGTAATGTAGGAGTGGGCCCTTGGTTGGTGTTTTGGTTTGGTATTCTTTGTGGGATGATGTGAATTCTCATAGATTTGTTTGGTTGATTTTGATTTGATGAGGGTGTGCTTTGGAATTGGAATGATGGACCTTGATTCATTTTTTGAGGTGTTGGCATGGGACCTTGGTTTTTTTGTTGAAATATAGGTGTGGCACCTTGTGATGTAGGAACTTGGTTTGTGTTTTGAAAATGAGGATTCATGAAGGTCTTACCCATGGAATTTGATGAGCTTCCAAATGTGAAATTTTGTCCTTGTGTTGTCACATGAGTCGTCTTGTTTCCAAATGTGGAGATACTAGGGATATGTGTGGTAGTGGTTTCAATGTTTGTTGACCCCAAGTGGTATAGTTGACATTTGTTGTGAAGATGGCATCCCTAATGCAAATGAATTTTGAGTATAATTTTGAGTATCTCCCTTTACAATGGTTGAGACATCAAATCCTTGAGGGAGTTTAGCACCCTTTTTGGCTAGTGCATAGAAGAATCTATTAGTATCAGCACTAACAAGCTCATCAACTATGCATAAAATCCTTGGATCTTGGTAAGCTCTTTCAATCTCTTCGGGAGTAATTTTCTTGTTGAGTTTGTCTAGACTTAGATTGTCCAATGTAGGGTCTCTTTGTCGTGTTTTTGTTCATGGAGTAGATTGATTTGAGTTTGATCCAAAGTTGGTGTCTTGACGTGGACTAGAAAAGGGGTCATTTAAGGAATCCATGTCCTTTCTTTGAGTTTGAGACCTTGTTTCAACCATGTAAGACTTGCAAGTTGGAAGGTAATGCAAAGTGATAATGAAGCTAAATTGTGTTTTTTTTAGGGATTTTTTGGTTATAAGGATACAAGGTGATCATGCAAGGATAATGTTGACCAAAGGATGAAGCTAAATGAAACTAATGGATACAAAGGATACCAAAGGTAGAATAATTAATGATGAATGGTAATGACATGGAGACTAAATGATGCTAAATTAATGATCAAGGGTAGTGATGCAACTAAGGCTAAGATGAAATTAAACTATGTTTTTTTTTGTGTTTTTGGGATATAAGAATGCAAAGTGAAAGTGCAATTTAAGTCCAAGACAAAATATTGATGGGATGATAATGAAGCTATGATCAAAGGGTATGGTATGAAGCTAAATGACACTAACAAGGTGACACTAAATATATGAATCTTAGTATTTAAGAAAAATGACGATAATCAAGCTATTGTAGGTCCAAGATAACTAACCCAAATGTCATTGAACCTTGTGATGACCAAGATGATGGATTTTATAAGGTGATTCTAAACTAGGACACAAGTTTGAGACTCAAGTTTTGACCAAGATGATAATGACAAAGGTTGATAAATTTTTTTTAAAAAGGTTAATGACGAGTTGGATTGGTAACCGTGGACTTTCCAAAGGCTTGATAGATCTCCTATGTCTAAAATCTAAAAGGTATATGAAACCTAAGGTCTAGGATTAATCTATGCAAAGCAAAGGATGAGGAGGGCAACCTAGAATGTAATGCAATCCTAAATGAAAGTGAAGGGATGGATAAGTGAAACTCTGCAAGTCCAAGGTTTGGAAATCAAGATCACTATTAAGATGAATTGCTTCAGTTTTGGACAAGGATCTTATGAATTTATGATAATTAGGTAGTTGAGGAACTATTTTGAGAAATTACAGTTCACAAAGTGTTTGTTTTGCAATTTTGAGGTTTTGGACTGACTTTTGAATTGGCTTTTAACTGGTTTGATGAGATTTTGTGAGATGAAGTTTAGAAAACATAGAATATAGTCACAAACAATTGTTTTGGTCTAATTTTGCTCATGTGAAAATGTTCAATTTCAAAGTAAATAAAGACACTCATAGAAAACATGTACAACCTAGGCTTCTCAAGACATACCACTTGCTAGATCCCCACTTGATTTCCCCAACCAACCAAACAAGGCGAACAACTAGAGACTTGATGGCATTGGCTCCCCCTTACACGACACACACTTCTCGGGCACACCCAGTCTCATTCCATAAAGAGGAACTTTTTCCTCTATACATGAATGGTGAAAATGTGGGGGGGCTTCAGAACGACTAATCCTACACTAGCAAGTGAAAGGGATTTTGGCCACTAAGACAATTGGTTCTTAGTAAGGGCTTTCGTTCAAGGTGGCCATACATGCAGCAAGATTAGATCAAGATTATTTTAATCAAGAGGCCTCCCAGTCCCTTCCTAAGAAAGGATTTTGACATGTCACATGGACACTAGGGGTGGCACTTCTCGGTATGACACATCTACACCTATTGCTTATGAATTTTGTCACATACACAATTTTTATATAGCAATTTGAAAGTAGCTTGGCTTTAGCTTGTTACCACTTGGGTCATTACCATCTTTTGAAGTGGGATGGCAGGCCCTCTAAAGGTATACAAAAGCAAGGAAGTACATTATTTTTTATCTCCTAGATCACATAAAGCACAAGGAGAGAGCATGCAAAACACCTTTGCCTCATGCTCGCATGGGGTTCATTTTAATTCCAAATCCAAATGTGTGTGTGGTTGTACAAGTGTCAGAGGAATACTTTTGATCCTTGAGATCACCAAATGGCACAAGAGGAGAGCATACACAACCAATGACAAAATGTAAACCACAAGACACAGAAAACACTTGTTAATTTTAACCCTTGCTTATGATGAAACAAACACTTGGATTATTTTTAATCCAATGACGTGTGATGCATGTTCATTTTAAAACCCATGAATGAGAGAATGCATTTTGTTGTTCATTTTAAACCTTTATGAATGTGATGAAAGTTTGTAGTTGTAAATTTTAGGCCCAATGAGTGAGTCATGCAAATTTTTTGTAAGCCCCATGAATGTGGAAGATGAAATTTGTTGTAAATTTTAAGGCCAAATGAGTGACATATGCAAATTGTGGTTAATTTTATCCTCATGGGTGTAAATGTAATTTGTTGTAAATTTTAAGACCAATGAGTAAAATACAATTTTAGCTCTTCAAGAAGAGTGTTGAGAAACACACAAAATATTTCTTATCAAAAAACAAGCCAAAAAGTCTTGCAAAACCACAAGTTAGATCTCCTTGATGCCACACGCTGAAAACAAAATATCAGTAAACCAAAAAACCTTTAATGATAACAACAAACTAAAATTAGTGATAACTTTCTCAAAGCTAAACAAAATTTTAAATTGTAAAAATCTATGGAATGCTAAGACATAGGCCTTCAAAACCCATAAAGAGTTTGGAAAAATCCTACACGACAAAAGTGTTATAAGCAAAAGAAAATGTAGGTCTTAACACCTAAATTTTAAAAAGCTACGAGCACTAAAACGGCCATAACTTTCTCAAAGTGTAATGAAATTTAAAACTGTTTCAAGTTTCAGAAAGATGAGAGTGAAACCTACAAAACCCAGATAATCATTTTTTAAGATTCTATGCGCCCATTTTTTTGTGCTCAAAAGAAGATGACAGGATTTTGTGCAAATTCTTTGTTGTAACCTGCAAAACAACAAAAGCAAACAAGAAAACAAATGAGTTTCTCTGCAAAATTGTAAGATTCATGTCAAGTTCACCAAATGTGAGATTCGAAAATGCAAAATGGCTAAGACCAAGTAGCAACCACTCTACAAAAGTTCTAAGCCCAAATTTCAAATCCAAACAAGGGAGTACAAATGATAAAAGAGAGCAAACAAGAATGAAAGCATAAAATAAAACTCCCCTATCATAGTTGATTCATCTCCTTTGCTTCTCCTCCATTCTTTCTCAAGCTGCAAAGCTTTACCCTCAGATTTTGAACTACTCAAATGACAATGACAAGATAGCAAGAACTTTGGAGAAATGTGGTTGTAAAGACAAAATAGAAGAGAAGACCTTCTTTTATAGAAAATATTTCGAACAAACGAACATGATTGATCTTCTAGAAAGATGCTAAGATTAACGGTGGAAGATTCGTGCACCAAAAAGTGGTGGGCTAGGGACGGCTAAGGGTAGACGGTCAAGATTGAAAGAAGACTAGAGAAAATCAACGGTCAAAATTTGAAATGAGAAAGTGGAGGGAAAATAGTGGAGCATTTAATTTGGGGGAGCATGTGGGCCATTAAATAATAATTTTTAATTGAAGAAGGGAATCTTGACAATTAAATCATATTATTATTTAATTTGGGAGACGAAGTGGAGGAATAAAATAAATTATTTAATTCATGGAAGGCATCTTTGACCATATTTTAAATTTGGTAAAAGATATGGAGGAATAAATAATCATTTTAGTTTATTTATTTATGGAGAAAGGGAAAATGAATAATTAATTTAAAAGTTATTACACAACTATTTAAATTAAATATAGAAGCAAGTGAAGAAAGAGGAATTAAATAATTAAGTCAAATTAAGTATTTAATAAAGGAAAGGTGGTAAGAGGGAGTTAAATAATTTTCATACTTATTTAACTATAGAAGAACGAAAATGATCAACGAATAGATAAATAATTAGGAATAATTATTTAACTATAGACAAATAATGAAGAGCAAATAATTAAATAAATAATAATTTGTTTAATTGTAGAAGGAAAGAGTGTTAGTGACAATTAAATAAATAATTTAATTGATCAGAGAATAATAAAGATAAAAAAATGAATTAATCAAATAATTAAATTATTTAATTAATAGAGGAATGTGATCAAAGATAATAATTAAATAATTAAAATTACTTAATTATGTTAGGAATAAGACTAAGATGATGGAAAAATGATGCTCGCAAACCAAGACTTTTTTTAGTGTCTACATTTACTATTTGGGAAAATAATATGTTTTTAGGGAAAGATTGTCTACAACCTTCGTGAATAGAAAGTCACTTGTTTATAGTTTGGTTCTCTATTGTTTGAGTGATTGTAAATACTCCATATTAAGGATTGGGTGTATATATAGATATATATGCATATATATAGTAGAAAGTACTCAATAGAGTGGGGTCTTTGTAGCTTAAAGCTAGTTTTGATTTGGTAGGTTATGTATATACATGCTAAACCTACTAGAGGAGTCTTAGTGAGCGTGTGATGTCCACTCGAAGTACTAGGTGATGAATACTTTGGCCAAAGTGGTATAATTTGCCACTAATTACACTGTCAATTCATTGTGTTACCTTATTTTCATGCTAGTCCGAGATTATCATACATGTAGAATATAGATAAGTTGTATGGTAAAGTTCTAGTCATGTAGGACACAACACCAGCTCAGGATAGGCTAGTATTTTGTGGTTTTTAGACCAAAGCTCTTCGTTGAAGGGTAGGCCATCTTACCATATGTGGTAGATGTGTGGGGGATCACAGTTAGTCCGTGGATGGCGGATAAGTGCTTGAGTGTTGCTTCTCCTCTTAGTCAGCAAGCCAAGATTTGAAAGGGGATTTCCTGGATCATTTGTATTTCTAGTGCTAATGGAGCTCAGTTGAACTATGTATGTAACTTGTATCTATTTATTTGAAAGATGGAAAATGTATTTTGTATTTGTATTATGAAATCATCTCTTTGGAAATATTGTACAATTCGTTGAATGAAATGAGAAATATATTTTGTTACTATCATGTGTGCATTTTATCTTGTTTTGAAAGGAAAAAAATTATCACTATGTGTTCGGCATGTAGTTTAAATTCACTTGTGGTCAAACGTAGGAAAAATACTATGTAGAATAAGGGGGCGTGTTACAGGAATCCAACCTTCTCTAGAGGGTTGATCTTCATTGCAAGGGTCACACACTTGAAGATCAATCTTGTGTTTCAATAGAATGTTGAACAACAGGTTTAGTGGGGTAAGATTCTAATTGACAACAAGTTCCAAGGTTGTTAAGGGCATTTAATAGTCATTCCAAAATTAATTTGAAGTATGCAAACAACCTCATGGGAAGTTAGGCACCCAAAATCACAATAACCTACAAGATTCCTTTATGCTAAATATTAACTTTCTATTGATAAATAATTAGTTACTACCTCCTAACAAATAAAAGTTAACTTCTCTAGTAAAACCTTGATAGTAAAAAATAATTACTATTGATGGTGAATTCTTTGTATCTTATGAGTGATTCACAAACAATATTAGGATCAACTAAATACATATGAGTTACAAGGTTGATGATAACTTAATCCTAGTGTTAAGGATGTAGCTTGGGCTGCAATGGTATCCCTTAGTCTCCTAATAATCAAATGGCCACTTAATTCAACAATGTCTTGGGCTACCTATGATTTATAATGATTTAGAGCAATGGCTCATATATCTAATGTTTCATATCTTGGGATATAACTAGACCCAAAATATAGTTACTTTTCTTGCTTCTCACTTTCAAATATCTTTTCTTCATTTGAGATATCCCTTCTAGGTAATAAAAAGGAACCACTGTCTTTGGATAATCTCCTTCCCTCCTTTGGGGTCATATTGGCAATGTCAATATCAACTTATTTTCAAATACTCTGGGCAACATTTTCTTGATTACACTATTCATTCTATCGATCTTAATCCTTTTATCCTTTTTTTTTTAAATATGCATTTGTCTTTGTCTTGGTTAGTAGGATTTGAACTCATTAGACCTTACAAAGTTATTACTTGAGAGGAACTTCTCATAGGCTAGTTCCTTAACATCTTGTAGTACTTTTTCTCCTTTGTTAAAGTTTAATAGAGTTATTTCCAGTGGAATTGTAGTAACAATCTACCTCCTGAGTGAAGCAATATCTTTCCTAATCTATTTTTCACTAGGAAAATGTTCTCCACTTGCCTTTGTATTTTCATAGACTACCAAGGGATAAACAATCCTTACATTTGGGGCTTTCTTGGGCTCTTAATCATTGATCATTGATACAAAATATGATGTTTGAGCTAGAACAACTAGTTTTTCAACTTCCTACAAATCTAATTCATGTTGTTTGTTAATAGCCTCTATATGAATAAACTTTGGGATGACCTTAAGGGGAATCACTCCCAGAGTATCAATAATGTTAATCATAACTTCCATTATTTCAATTGGATCCCTAGGATCATATCTCCTACTGTGGGTTGGGTGCATAATATATTCTAACAACTTAGAATCTAAAAGGTCTAAACCTCCCTTGGATTTTATATTAAAATTAGAAAATTTCAAGGTTAGAGGGAAGAAAAATCCATGTTTGTGTTACCCTAGATGAACCTTATCAAAATTATTGGGCTTCCACATGATTTCAAAGAAGGTCATCCTCTTTGGAACCCATAATGGAAGAACAAAATGGCTTAATTTTTCTCCATAAACTCTACCTTTTTGGGTTGCCCATATCCTTCATGACTCGTACCCGCCAAGCTCCACCACCCTGCCCCGTCTTACTTTTTTAAGTTAGGTTTTGGGGACTCGGGAGGGAGGCTAGGCCGAGGCCAGACTAGTCCACTGGAGGTGACAGCCCAGGGCCGCACGAAGCTGCCACCGGATGAATCCGACCAGCGTGAATCGAACCTTGGACCTACATGGGACGAACCCAAAGCCTTAGCCCAACCATGCCAACCGCTTACCTTACTCTGCTGTTCCTGCTAAACTCTTCTACTTTATTATGTAATCATTGTGTTAAGACCAATTGGTAAATTATTCTCAATTCTCACCTCAAGAGTCAAATTCATTGGTCTTAAGAACCTAGTGAGTGCCCCAAAAATCCTTTGGCTCTTATGTCCTAATATTCTTTGAATCTTGGTCACAAAATATAACTCTTATATATAATAATCAAAATTTTGGCAATGCAAATCCCATATTTAAGTCCATCTATACATATGGATAGGGTTTACTTTTAAAAAAAAGGTTGAATTTGAGGTTATTGTCCCAAAAATCCTTCCCCAATAATAAAAAAATAGCACAATAAGGACTACCACCTAAATGAGTGTTATCTTATTGCTATTTTTTAGTGATGATATCCCTTAATGGATTCCCTTAGCTGATAATGAAGCAAAATCAATTAATTTATTAACATGCTTATGTTGAATGTTAACAACAAACATTATCATAGCCACAAGTATTTGGTTCTTATAATCAACTCCCATCACTTGATAGAGGGTTATGTAGATCATCCTAAAATAATTTTCAAATGTACTTACATTGAAGACCTCCATTTCTCCAATGGAAATAGGTGTTTCTCTCCTAGCCACATCTTTTGTCCTATGATGGGATTAATTTCACCTTATAATTGTCTATATACCTTTTATATTTGCAACATGATTCATGAAAGTCAATATTTTGATTTACCATATAGTTTAAGTTAAAAACTTCTTTGATTAGCTCCTTGTTTAGGGTGAAAAGCACATCCCCCTTTTTATCCCTTAATTGTCTAGTATTGGGATCATAATTATTGTAGATAGTAAACATGAGGTTGATGCTAATAAAGACATTTGAAACTATCAATTTCCCTAGGTAAAATTTTATATGTTACAAATTGGGATGGGACTCTTAGCACAACTATTGTAAGGCCTTTCTAACGTCTAATTAACTTAGTGTTTGCAAGTAGACACACAATTCAAAGGATGGGTTCCTAACTGAACAATTCACCAAACCTTCACAAAATGTTGCATTTAAATATTAACCAGAGTTTGTAAGCTTTCAACAGTGTTGGCACTATATGTGCATCCAAGGATCTTAACTACACCCTATATCGATGGAACATAGGTGTTCACATGCGTACTAAAAATGGTAAAAGCTTGAAAAAGGAAATAAATCATTAAATTGTAAAACATGGGAATTAACATAAATCTATTGCTTATGCTACAAGTACTTATTACTCAATACTGTAACTACTAACTATTGAATCCAAACTTGCAACTAGCTAATACTCCTAACTTCTAACTTCTAAATTCTAACTTATTCAAATAATAACTCAATGTAATGTTATAGGATGTAATTCATACTACAAAATATCATTCATGAAATGTACATGCATATAATTGAAAATTTATCTTAAATGGATTCGATAATGTAGCATCTAATCTAGTAACATAAAATAAGGTGGGTTGGAAATCCCTTGAGTGGCCCTTGATCGAGTTGTTGCACCCACAAAAGATACCAAATGTGCACTACTTGATCAATAAATCATGACAACAAACTAAACTCCTTTATTGTATGAAAACTAGATTTCTTACAGTTTGACAAGAAACTCTAAGGATTTCTCATTAATCAGTACATATCTATTGCAACTTGATAATAGAAAACTAACAACAACTAACTATTAACTGGTAAAAACAATTAGACTGCTAGACTTTCTCTTCAACCACAAAACCTAATATATAGGCTCAGGAGGAGTCTTATGCATTATAGGAATAAAAATAGAATATTAATGCATACGTCCACTCTCCCTCAAGGATAGGGAGAGGACTAGTCTTTGAAACATAAATCCATGAATATGAAATAAAAGAAGAAAATCCAAGCTAGGATTTTGTCCCTAATGGTTAACCACCGTGATAGGGACATATTTCATGGAAACTATCACGTCATGGGTCACTCTTATTTGGAACACACTTCTTCCATATGCCTTATTGGTGGATAAAAGTGTAATTATGGTGACTCATTGCTGACCATTCAATAGCCACCTTCACTTTCCTATAGAACTGTCGCGCTTTAATCATTCTGGCTTCTCCCTTGCAACCATCCCTAGTCCTTTACTGCGAGCTGTAAATCCAATTGTTGTGTGCTACAGTATTCTTGGCTACAAGATGTTAGTTTTTCTACCAAGGCATTCACATCATTAGCAATCACAATTAAATCATAAAAACATACTAAATCTTATGAACATTCATACATGCACATAAGGATATATCAATATATCATATTTATATTTCCACATATTTAGGTCTGTCAAAGTGCATAGAAGACATATGAAAGATGTATGAAGTCTTGTAAATGTTTGTGTTCAACATAGCAAATGAAATGATAAAAGCGTAAACTGATGAAGGAAAAACTACCCATTATCTAGACCCATCATTTGCCCCCAAATAAAGTATTGTCTTGTCCTTAAGAAAATTTTAAGATCAGATGTTATACTATAGAGTTATGTCCTTGAAATCAACTAAAATGTCAACTCCCTTCTTTTGCTTCAAAAAATAGCCTTTTTATCTAAGAGCTTTGCCAACCTTATGCTTTTTTGTTGCTTCTTCCTCCCCACATTTCTTCCCTGTCTAGTGTGGCACTAGAAATAGGAGAATAGATGGATGGAAGATGAGTGGAAACCGTATAACTCCATTTCCCCTTCTAATATCTATGTACTTGTGAGATCTTCGAATGATGGCTACATAATTATAAAGGGGGTGTGGCTCCTTTCTCTTTAACTCAAGTGTTAGCTCTTCCCATCTTTTCTACACAAACTTGAAGGCTTCATTAATATCTCTTGTGGCTAATCCATTCATCCTTATATAATCATGTTCTCTAACATTCATTATTTTCTTTCCCACACCTCTATAATCCAAAAGCTCTAACCATTGTTCTATGGCTGCATTGGGATTCGTTGATTATTTTCTAAGCTGTAAAGCAATAGATTTTTACTTTTTATGGTATTCTTATAAAATGTTGCCCCTCTCCTATTCATTTATGATATAAGAGGCCAAATCAAAGATTTGTAGATTTCCTACAAAAATCAAGGGATTCCAAGTAGTTTCATCTGAAATAATATAATTGTGTAGATATAATTCACATAGTTGATCTTGCATTTCTAGTGTGAAATCATGAAAAGTTTCTAAAAATAAGAATTTTCTATTAATTGTTACAGGAAGATCACTATTTAATTGTATAAACTAAAAGCACAAAAAATATTCTTGCAACAATAGAGCATAAACCCTATTAGGTAGCCTGCACTTCAGTAATTATGTAGTTTTGTCTGTTATCTCTTCAATTTTCATCTTTAATCTTTTCACTTCAATTTCTTGTTTCTCCAATTCCTTGGTGTGATTGGAAATCATTTCATTTTTCTACCTTGCACATTATTTCTCTTTTTGGGAGAATTCTTGTATTCTTTTCCAAAGCTCCACACCTAGGGAAACCACAGTTGGTCCAGTGGGGGTTTTGATTCAAGGAATTGGGCCTTGGGATATTGGTTCCTTCCTTTTTGCTTCTACTATAGCAAGTTGAGCCAATACCTCTAGTTTTGACCCATGCTCAAACTTATAGAGCTTCTCCTCCAATTCTTTAATCCTGACATCCCTCTCAGTGTCGTTTTGTTGATGTGTCTTTAACAATTCTTCCAGTTGATTTATTCTTTCCATTGCTTCTTGAAATTCCTCACTAATATTTGTTTATTCAATAAAAAATTCTTCATCTTTTTCCAAAATTTGTTCATCTCCCATTACACTTGTGTATTCACAATCCTTCGAAACAAGGAATTTTAGAGACCTATTCCTTTTCTTCTTAGTTACAAAATATCTTCTAAATCTAATTTAGAAGTGCTAGAAAAACATGATGGTTGCACAATTGATAGTTTTATTTCATCACTAGGGGCATTCCCCTCTGAATTTTCATTCGTTTTTGTTTCATGATGAAGGGTATTCCCTTATGAATTTTTATTTGTTTCTACCATCACAACATCTTCTTCCTACTTTTCCTCTATTTATTTTATTACAACATATTTTTTCTACTTTTTAATTGATCCTCTCATGGACCCCTTCTTCTTTAGGTGTTGTGATTGCCTCTTGGATTTTGTGGGCCTCTTTTGCTCCCTTGTGGGTGCAGAGGTAGAATCCATACTCTCCCTTTCTTTGCTTTCTTTCCTTTCTTCTGCCCCTTTACAGGTGTAGAGGTAGAGGTAGAGGCTTCACTATTTCTCTTTTTACCTCTTGGTGGCCTCTTAAAAATAGGGGTTTCCTAATTATCTTTTGCTCCAAGCTACTCATCAAAGGCTATAGATTGGGTTTCTTGAAAACCTTCCTCTTTTGGTTCCTTCATGCTGCGAGGAGGTATTGTAGTAGGGGAACCAAAGGGCATTTCTTCCTCAGGAGCAATAGTAGTCTCTTCTATTATTTGTTCTTGGTCTCTGTTTCCCTCATCAAGCATTTCAAGGATATTGTTGATATTGCTACAATTAAGAAAGTTTTCCCAAGAAACATTTGGGAATTGAGCCCTAAGAATCCTCTTTACCAATAATGCAACAAAGCAAAAACGAGACAATTTTGAGTTGTTTCTTTTTCTCTTGTATTCAACAAAGATTCTCTTTAATAGATTGTACAAGAAATTAGGAACATTTACATGCCTATCATGGCGTAGATGACTTAATAGTTTGAAATGAACTATATATAGCAATAATTGTCTCCCATCACATGTCAAGTAAATAACTATATAAGAAGCAACAAAAACCTAAAGCGAAGGCAAAGACAATCGTTTAGTACCTTGTGAAGAAGAATCCAAGTTTTCTCTTGGTAGGGAGAATTCATTTCTTGTTGCAATGATGTCTACCCTAATTGGAAACTACTCTTCTATCCTTGGAAATCCAAATACTTCAACTATAGCTACTTCTGAGGCATCTACCCTGGAACCCATAATAATTGCCTCACCATTTTGTAATGTGGCTGTGAATTGTTGGGTCATTACCTCATTAAATTCTATCTAAAAAAATATTGTAACCAGCTTGCTGGAAAATGGGAAAACATTACTCGTCATCTAGCAGTTCGTTATGTGTTGTTGGTTCCCTACGTATGATGTCACCCTCCATTACAATGCTTCTATAATTTTACAATTACTTCATAATTATGCTTTGTTCTATTCTTGATCTATCACCCCAATTACACTGCTTGTGCTCTGTTGTATGCTATAACACCCAAATACACCTCTTAATTCTTATTCTAAGCTCTTTTTTCTTGGTGATGGTGGAAAATATAACGAAATAACTTTTAAATGGCACACAAAAAACTAAGGAATAATGAATACCCTTCCCCCAACTAAGCCTGCCAAATGTCCCCACTTAGCTCGTACGAATAGGGTAGAGTTATAAATAGAAAGTAGTGGAAATTTAAAATATGTTATTTGACATGCTTGAGTGAACAAAAAATATTTATAAAATTAGTGAGTTTAAATAATAATCATGATTACTAAGGCAGAGTGTACCTGGAGTTATTATTTGAATTGATTTACAACTCGTGTGTAGAAGCTGAATTGCGCCATGCAATTTTTTTTTGAAAAGACTTGTTGTGATGTATATGAGCTGCTTGTAGTTATGATATGTAGTGTATGTATGACATGTGGTAATTTTAGGATGGATTGATGGATGAAAAGAAAAGGTTGTGCTTAGTATGCTTTGGGTGAAGTGATAGTTATTATGGAGTACAATAGAAATGAAAATGTGATGTGATGGAATTGGTTGTATGTAATAAAGTGGGCATGTATATGACTACATGTGTGAAAAATATGATGTAAATTTAATATTAATGGATGTATATTATGATGGATATGATGATTCTACAGGTGCATATAACAACAAGTCCCTGTGTGATTGCTCATTTGGTTCGTGTTGTTATAGGTCCCTTCTACATCTGCTTGTTGTTTGAAGAAATGAATATTGTTGATTTTCACTTGTGAAGTGTGTGCACATGAAATATGTGATGAAATTATACCTATGGAACATCAATGAGTGAATTGTGTAGCTCGTCTACTAATACATTTGTAGAACTTGTTGATTTTGTAGTTGAATTTTCTATGTTAGGTTCAAACTACTATTATAATGTAAGAAGGAATTCATCCTTTTGCAATGGTTTCTTATAAAGCTTCAACTTGTGACTAGTGACTAGAAATGAGAACCTTACTTCATCAATTATCAATAGTTGAACTGTTCCATTCAGAAAGATTGTCTTTATCTCATATTGCCCAAGCCATCTAGTTTACAATTTCCCTTTGTAATCTTTGTATCTGGAGTAATAAAGTAGAGCCCAGTCACTTGCATTGAATTCCTCTATCTTAATAAAGTGGTCATGCCAATAGATCCTTTGATTTTGGATAACTTTAATATGGTGTTTGGCTTCCATTCTTATTTCATCTAATGCATTCAGGTTGTGCAATCTCTCCTACTGTGTTGTGGACAAATCCATGCCCAATTTGAGTGTTGTCCTTAATGTTTTATACTCAAATTCTATAGGAAGTATTGTATTTTTACCATACACTAGTTCATGTGGTGTAAAGCCCATGGTTGTCTTCCAAGTTGTTCTATAAGCCCAAATACCTCAGGTAACCTGGCTGCCCAATCCTTCCTATGAAGTTGCATTGTCTTTGTGAGGATATTTTCAATTTCCCTATTAGTGACTTCCACTTGCCCATTTTCTTGACGGTGATAAGGTTTGGACTTTATGTGTCTAATCTCATATTTTTGAACTAATTTTATGATAAGATCTAATGTAAATTGAAGTCCTTGGTTTGTGACAATTTCTATTGGAACACCATATCTTATGAATATGTCTTCATAGAGAAACTTTGCCACATTCCCATCTCTTGCAAACTATAAAACCTTAACCTCTACCCATTTAGTAAGGTAATATTTGCAGAATAGTATGTATTTGTTATTGTTTAATGTTGGTGAGATGGGGCCAATAAATTCTAATCCCCATTTGTCAAATGGTACTATTGCTAGTTGTGGTTGTAATGGAATTTCATCTATTTTGTTCGCCTTCCCATTCTTTGACATCTATCACAACTCCTAATATATTTTACAACATCTTTATGAAGAGTTGACCAATAACAACTAGTAGTCAAAATTTTAAGAGCTATCCTCTTTGCTGCAAAGTGTCCCCCACAGGGTTCATCATGACATGCTTTGAGGATATCACATACCTCATCTTCTCAGATGCATATTCTCTTTATGTTGTCTAGGTTTGTGTAGAATAAGTATCCAACTATCCATGAGTAGGTAAAAAAATTCTGAACTAAATGCCCCTTCTCCCTTGGTGAGAAATGTGGTGGTGTGTTTCCTGCTACAAGATAGTTGGCAATATGTGCATACCGAGGTGTATGTAGAGATAGAGCAAATAAATGATAGGAATGACTCATCAACAACATATTCTTTTGATTTGGTTGGTATTCTTGATAGAAAATATGCTACTACATTTTCCTTACCTGACTTATCTACAATGGTAATGTCAAATTCCTAGAGTAATAGTAAGCACCTGACAAGCCTACCACCAACCATTGGTTAGTTCACGAGATACCTTATTGTTGTATGATCAATGTGTGTGAACACTAAATACCCTATAGTGTAATGTTTGAATTCAATTATTAAATAAACCACTACTAACATCTCCTTTTCGGTCACTGTATAGTTGAGTTCCACCCCTTGAACATTTTTATTGATATAGTAAATGTTATACTCAAGGTTCCCATCCTTATTTCCTAGCACAACTCCTATTGCAAAATCAGAAGCATTTGTATGGATGTGGAACGGTAAGTTCTAGTTTGGTCCTCTCAAAATAGGAGTCTTGGTTAATGTTGTCTTGAGGTCTTCAAAAGAGTGTTGACAAGTAGTTGTCCATTCAAATGCTACATCCTTAGACAATAGGACAAATAGTGGTGTTGTAATCTTGCTAAAATATTGTATGAATTTTCTATAATAGCCATCATGGCCAAGGAAACTTCTAACATCCTTTTGTTTTTGTGGCATAGGGAGTGTTCATATGACCTCAATTTTGTTGGGGTCTACTTGTATTCCTTCATTAGACATAAAATATCCCAAAACAATTTCCTCAATCATCATCATGAAGCATTTCTCGTGACTCAGGGACATGTTATATTATTGACATCTCTTTAGGACCTTCTCCAAAATGCCAAGTGCTTCATCATAGGTATTCCCATAAGTGATGAAATCATCCATGTAAACCTCCATGGAATCATGTGCAAAGTCTGAGAATATGTTCAATACTGCCCTCTGGAAGGTGGCTGGTGCATTGCATAGCCCAAATGGAAAGACAGAATAAGTATATGTACCTCAAGGGCATGTGAAACTTGTCTTGTCTTGGTCTTCTAGGGCCATCTTAATTTGATCGTAGCCACTAAATCCATCCAAAAAGGAAAAGTACTTCTTGCCTAGTACTGAATCAAGTAATTGGTCAGTGAAGGGAAGTGGAAAGTGATCTTTCCTTATTCTAGCATTCAACTCACAGTAGTCTACACACAATATCCATTTCCCTCCTTTCTTATGTATAATTAGTAGTGGAGACACCCCTGAACATCAAAGATAGGATATCTATAAATCCTACATCTAGCAATTTTTTTAATTATGATTTGACAATGTCTCGAACTACAAGGTTCATTCTCCTTTGGGGTTGTCTAACCGAATTGAAACCATCATTGATGTAAATCCTATGCATGCACAAGTATGGGTCTATCCCCTTCATATCATGATAATCCCATGCAAAGGCTGCTGCATGTGCCTTCAACACAATCAACAACAAGGTATGTTGTGTAATAGTTAGTTGACTATTTACATTCAATATTTTGGCTGATATAATCTCTAAAGTCAAGGATGATGTTTGGATAGATGAAATGTCAAGTCATTCTATGTTCAGAATACAATGATGTGGTAACAAAGTATGGAAAATTTGGGGAATTGAATCGGAGGAATTGGTAGGGATTATATTATGCAGAGGATCTTGCAGACATGTTAGACAGTCATGTTGTTGGGAGTCCTTGCCATAGTTGTTCTGCATGATATTTGCAATTAGTTCATCTTCATTTTGGTTTTCTAACAAGGGGTTGCATTCAATAGTCATCATTTTTTTAAGTACTAATCTTCCTCATCTAGGGTAGGCCAGATAATTTGGTCTAGGTCTGCATGTGGCTAGGCTGGTGGATAAATAACTAATTTCTTAGTCACATTTCCATTGGAAATGATCATATTTCTAGACCTATAACCTATGAAGGCATCTTTTGTTTCCAACCAAGGTCTCCCTTAGATGAGGGGATTTCTTGCAAGATTAGCTGCTTTAAGTTACAATACCATAAAGTCAGCAGGGTACTCTCATGAATGTAGTGTTATTACCAAGTCTTCAATGATTCCCTTAGGTTTAATTGTGGACCTATCTGCCAACTATAGCACAATAGGCGTAGGTTTGAGCTCCATTAACTATAATAATTTCATGGTTTCTTTGGTCATTACATTAATGGATGCTCCTAAGTCAATTAAGGTATTATTTACGAGAGTGCCATTTATTTTGACATCCACTATATGGCTCCCAAGATCTGCGTACTCAGGGAAAGTTATGTTTCCCAACATAATATCTACTAGTTATCCTAAGACATGTATAATCTGAGGGTCCTTTCACTTCCTACTTGGATTTTTGAGGCATAGGTCTCTCACTATTTTAGCATCGATACAAAATTTATTAATAGGCTAGATGAGGGGTATTTTAATGCGAACATCCTTGAGTTGTCCCAACAAATCAGTTTCAGCTTGTGATTGATGTCTTTGGACTATTAATCACTCAAGGAATGAAGGCTCTGGACTCATGGTTATTGGATTGGCCTAATTTGAGTCGGGTTCCTTAGGTTGTTTGTCCATGGGCTCAGTTGGGAGTTTCTCATCAACCAATTTAGTGATACGAGGAGATGAAGGCCCAACTAATACCTTCCCTTATCTGATGTGTACATCACTCACTTCAACCCTATAGGCGGGGTATTGCATGGTGTCATTAGCATGAGCCTATTGGACTAGCTTATTATTTGGGTTAGGTGCTAGGTTATGCTAACAATTGAGGTGCTCTTGGTGGATTTGGTGCAACTGTTGAAGGACTTGACATTATAGCTTGGTGTTGTGGCTATCGTGGCTATTGATAGTTAGGATTTTGATTTTTCCATTATTGACTTCTTTGCCACTGAGGTTGCCATTGATTTTTTTGGGATGGCCACCTGAGAACTATAATTAGGTCCTTAATAATTATAACATGGCCACATGTTTTGTTGTTGTTGATTCCAATTAGATTGAGGTATTTGCCATTGTTGGTTTTGCATATTGGTCTAAGATTGAGAGTTCCAACTAGGAAAAATTGCATTGTTACCAAGAAATGAAATTTTATAACTCAAAGGATCTTGGGGCATACCTTGTCTTGGTTGCCATGGTTTGCATTGAGATATTTAGAACACTTGACTGCCTTCATAGGTTCCAATGTATGAAGTTCTAATGTCCCTTGCTTATCTTCGGAGATACTTGCTACCTTCTTGCACTTGCAATTAGTATTTCTCTATCTACAATGTGGGTTGTATTTTGTAAGGGCTGCTTTTGCTTCCTCTTGCTTTTTCTTGATGTGAAGGGTATCTAATTGTGTAGCCAAGTGACTTATTATATCTTCCTTCATGTTTGAGAGAAGATTGCTTAGATCCACCTTCGAAACTCCAGTGGTTGATTTGTTGATGGAAGATGTCCTATCTTATCTAGCCCTCTTGGTGAAAGACCTTGAATAGTTCCTGCATGCTTTCCAAATTTCTTCAAATGGTTCCTGTGAGATGTCTCCTACCCCAACGAGGTTAAGCACATCCATGCAATCCTCATTAACTTCTTTCAAGAATATCAACTTTAAGGATTCATCTGATAGTTTATTTTGTTGGGATTTCTTAAGGCATAACTAAAACCTCTCTACATAGTCTTCCAAGGATTCATCTTCCTTTTGTGACATCCCAAGGATGTCATCCCTCTTTCTATCTATGCCTCTGCAATAATCTTGGTATTTTTCCAAGAATTTTGCCTTCATCGTGTTCCAATTGGAAACAACATCTCTTCCCAACCCCATGAACCATCTTAGAGCATCATCCTTTAGTGTTGTTAGAAATAATTTGAGCATGTGTGCATTTGTGGTATAGTAATAAATTCTATGTATAGCACATCAAACTCAAAAAGGAAGGTGTTTGGATCCTTCGTGACCAACCCATAGAAGACAGGTAGTGCAAAAGGAGGTATATTTTTCAAAGTAGTAGCTCTCTCCTGGTTGGCTATACGAAACTCAAACATGACATGCTCTGGTGGATCTTCAACTGCTGCATCAACCATGATGTTGATATGTGTATGGGAAGTATCCTCTATTTTTGGTGTAGGTACTGGTGTTAGGGATGATTCTTCTTTAGGAATACCCCCGCTCTATTCACTGTGTTCACTAGTGTCTAGCAATGCTTCATTTGCTGAAGGGAGAAATATTCATTGAGTGTCTCATTTCCTTCACATACAATGATTATGACTCTTTGAATCAGTGGTTCCTACACATTGTTAGTAAAGTGTGTTTGTGTTGATAGCTAAAACCTTATTTACCCTAATGCTGAAAAAAAAACACTAAACTATGAAAGCTTGAAAATACACAGTAGAATCCTGGATATAGCACCGTCCTCGACAATGGTGCCAAAAATGTAAGGCATTTCTAACATCTTATTAACTTGGTGTTTGCAAGTTGACAAATAATTTAGAGGACGGGTTCCTAATTGAACAGTTCACCAAACTTTGACAAAAGGTTGCATTTAATTATCAACTAGGGTTTATAAGCTTTCAAAAATGCTGACACTATATGTGCATCCAAGGATTGTAACTATGCTCTATATCGATGGAACATAGGTGGTCACATATGTACTAAAAATGGTAAAAGATTGGAAAAGGAAATAAATCATAAAATTTCAAAACATGGTACTTAACATAAATCTATTGCTTATGCTATGGGTACTTACTGCTTAATACTATAACTACTAACTATTGATCTAAACTTGCAACTAACCAATACTCCTAACTTCTAACTTCTTCGGAGAATAACTCAATGTAATGTTACAGGATGTAATTCACGCTACATATTAACATTCATGAAATTCACATGCATATAATTGAAAACTTATCTTAAATGGATTTAGTAATGTAGCATCTAATCTAGTAACATAAAATAAGGTGGGTTGGAAGTACCTCGAGTGGCCCTTGCTCGAGTTGTTGCACCCACAAAAGATACCAAATGTGCACTACTTGATCAATAAATCATGACAACAAACTAAACTCCTTTATTGCTAAGGATTTCTCATTCAATAGTACATATCTATTGCAACTTGATAATAGAAAACTAACAACAACTAACTATTAACTAGTAAAAAAAATCAGACTGCTAGATTTGCTCGTCAACCACAAAACCCATTATATAGGCTCAAGAGGAGTCTTATGCATTCTAGGACTAAAAATAGAATATTAATGCATACATCCACTCTCCCTCAAGGATAGGGAGAGGACTAGTCTTTGAAACATAAATCCATAAATATGAAATAGAAGAAGAAAAACCAAACTAGGATTCTACCCCTAACAGTTAACTGCCATGACAAGGATGTGTTTCATGGAAACTATCATGCCATGGGTCACTCTTATTTGGAACAAGTTTCTTCTTCCAGTTTCCTTATTGGTGGATAAAAGTGTAATTATGGCAACTCATGGCTAACCATTCAATAACCACCTTTGCTTTCCTTTGGAATTGTCGCACTTCAATCATTTTGGCTGGGCTACAGTCTTCTTGGCTGTAAGATTTTAGTTTTTTTTACCAAGGCATTCACATCATTAACAATCACAATTAAATCATAAAACATACTAAATCTTATGAACATTCATACATCCACACAAGCATATATCAATACATTGTATTTATGTTTTCACATATTTAGGTTTGTCAAAGTGCATAAAAGGCATATGGATGATGTATGAAGTCTTGGAAATTTTTGTGAAACTTGGAAAATAAAATGATAAAAAGCATAAACCGATGAAGGAAAAAATAGCCATTATCTAGACCCATCAACTATAACAATAAATAAACAAATCCAACCTAGTTGATAGAATGATTGAATTTCTAATGTGTTTGACTCTATCCTATAGTTTATGAAATAGAATGTTGATGCCTTAGGCATGCTTAGCCTTCTTAGTTGAAGTGAGGAACATGTTTAGATTGGTCTAAAACTCTCTTAGGTATACTAGAATAAGCAACCATTCAACTCATTTTGAGATTATCGATCTTTCTAGACTTTATATAACAAGGATATAGACTAAATAATAATGAAAAATTACATGATTGCAAGCTTTATACATAGATAGGTTGAAACTTCTTCTAAATGTGCAACCCTACGAACCTTACACCTACATGCTATCTACAACAATCCATTATGTTTTATGATCTAACATTTTATATTTCTATCAAGAATTCAATCCATTATCCACAATTCTAAATTATAGATAATTTTAGTTGTTAGTGACTTACTCGTTACTAACTGCTCTATATGTAGAAGCTTAAGCATCCATATAATTCTAGTACACATGACAATAATTGCCAAGCCTTTCCCTTATTGCAACCCTAATAATTTATTTTGTGTCTAACAACAGTGCTAGAAAATGTTGAATGACCTTGTAGGATTTGAAAGAAAGTAATTGATCCCTTCACCAACCCTTGCATTGAATGTAGGCACAATGTTTGAAAAACTGATGACATAGCCATTATCTCCTTCTGTTTTACTTGAATGCATATAATTGATATATTTAAGTGAAATATATTGACGACTAGTGTGCATCACAATTTCAAGTATAGCACATTCCTTTAAAACTACAACACACAAAGCATTAGTGATGGAAAAGACCTACCAAAGGTCAATTTTATGTTTCTATCTTTACACCTACCTCCAGTGAAGACATTTGTGTTAGGCTTCAACTAATAGGAGCTCATTGCATTTGTTGGCTTGATTAATGTGGGTCCACTAAACAACATTACACTATGCATTTTGATAACTAGGCCATCGTACACAACAATATTTCACCCTTTAATCCCTATCACACATTACACACATGAAAGTGGGGTCCATATTAAAAATTATGATGCAAGGGCCTCAATGATGTAATAGTAATTTGTCATTTATCTACCGTTGAATATAATAATGCCAAGTTGGAATACATATCAACATATCTTCAAAAAATATAAATTCATCTCACATCATGGGAGTGAAGTGGGGCACTCACTCAAAACTGTGATGTGAAGGAGTTACATGATACAATATGATGCCACCAATTATCACAAACCAACAAAACTTTTGTAATTATTTAGTGAAGTGCACACAAAAGCATTAATGGGCCAATCATAAATTGTGATTTCAACACAAGGACAACACAACATTTTATGAGCTAGTAAGCATGACTCCTTACTCAAGAACATGTGGTGTGGTATTGCTAGCTCATTATTCTAATAAAAATACTTTGTTCAAAATTTGATGTGAAGGACCCTCATAATGCAATAGGAAATTGATACATGAGATGCTAGTTGGAGCTCAAAATTATAATGTGAGTGTGGCTAAGTAATATAAGGAATAAGGTGAGCATGGGCAAATATTGATTAGCAAAAACAAGGGTTCAATTGAACCATGACATTCAAGGGGATTAAACTACAAACTTAAGTGAATAGATTGGGAATACTAGTTAAACATTAAAATAGAGTAGAACAACAATGATGCCCATAAAGACCAAAGTGCAAAAGAGCTAGGGTTTACTCCATAAAGATGTGAAAGAAAACTTTAAGAACTAGGATGACTAAAACCCTAAGGATCTCATTAGAAAAAACTGGAACACTCTAACAAATTCAATGTTAGATTTGTTGGTAGGTGATTTCTTGATTCTCCATCATATTGTAGTATGTAAGTTTGAACACTTTGTGCTTAAATTAATAAATAATGACTAATTTGAAAATTTGAAGATGGAATCTACAATTATAATTCCATTAGATCCATGTTGCTAATTTTAATCTAAAATAAAAAATAGAAAAATAAAAACTATACCTAAATTTTTATAATATCTAAAATTAGATTAAATCAAAAATCATATAATATAAAAATATATAAATTGTAAACTAATAGTTATGTAAAAATATATAAATTGTAAACTAATAATTATATAAAAAAAGAAGGTGAATCCAAGATGAAGGGAAAGAGTGCATTGGCTAATAAGCCTACATATTGTATCGATGCTTATAAATGTAAGATTTATTGAAATTGCCATTAACGTTGATGATTTGGAGGGAAATCGGATAGCCTAACTTTGATTGAAGTTCTTTGGTGGAGACAAGTTTGGCAAAGGGCTAAATTTCTTGAAGGCGAAGATTCTTTAAGGTTGTAACTTCAATTTTGTTGACAACGGGGTTTGTATGCCGTAGTTTTAGGTTGATGGTTTTCTTTTCAATGCGGTTTTCTGAACGGTGATTTTTAGCGAGACTGGTCATTCAGTTATTTTGATTAGATAGAATTAGCTTCGCCGTATGACTGGATGCTACAGATAGGTACTGTGTTTTTGCTGTAGGATACATCACACTAGAATTTGAAGATGATTCGAGCAGTGCATCTGTAAACTGTTTTTATTTTCCATTTTCCAAATAGGAATGAGGAAATTTGCAGCTCCCTTTAAGCACTCACACATAATAACACTAATCGTTTTATTTGCTGAAATAGTGGAATGTTTCTAAAAATTTGTAGCAGGTATTACGGTAATATAAATGGGTGACTGACATGATGATAGCAAGGGCCGGGTGTATTGTTTCCAAACTCTCCTTCTCTGCTACTACCAACTTCCACTTCAAATCTCTCCCTGCGAAAACTTTATCTGTTTCCGTTGGGGTTCAAGAGAGGACATTTTGTAGAGTTAATTGTGAGAAAATGAGCATGACAGTCCAATTGAGGGAGAGTGTGGAGCTGACTGAGGTGGAGGAGAAAATTTTTGAGAGATTGAGGAAGGTGCTGCTCCATTTCAATCTTCCCACGCAACTCCGCGTTGCTGGAGGATGGGTTCGTGACAAGGTAACATTATTCATAACATACCGCTTCTCCTTTTTTTGAAACGAAATTCAATTTCATATAATTGTGCAAGACTAGCTATAGCAATTTATTCATACATGGGATGCTCACAAATCAATGGGAATAATGGATTGGCTCGGTTGATTGGTTGTGGATAAGTATGTTTTGCTTGTTTGGCCTCCCCCCCTTTTGTGCAGCTTAAAAGTCTTAAACTTTTTCCTTTATGCAAACATCTAAAAATGCTTTTGCCTTAAGTCTGGAAAATGTACGCTTTGGAATTACTTCTACCAGTAGAAATATCCTCATATCTTTTCCATTATTTTCTATTTTGCACATGTTCTAACTAATCGATTAGATTGCTCATTGAAAATTCTGTTTTTGGAGTCTTCCAACAAAAGTAAAAAGATTCGCGAGCATATTCAGATTTTCTGTTTTCTACGTTTGGATTTAGATTTTTCTGTTATCAGACACAGGGATTACAAGAGTTGTAACAATTTTAAGTTGTGGGTACAACATATTACATGAGAAATCTTTGTCTCATACGTCCTGAGACTCAAACTCTTAGTCTCATTGGCTGTTTTGATGAATAGAGTCCGGGCCTTGTATTGACACAATTGGCAGTGTGCTTGAAAGCAGTGTGTAATTTGGTTTTCCTTGAATGTAGGTCCATTATACTGGGACCAGCTTCTGTCCCTAACCTGCATCATCAGACACACCTTCTTTCTCCTTCAGAATTCAACCCCCATCTCTCTGAAGCAGTCTAGTTCACCCCTTCTCTTGTGAGGGGTCCATGGCCTGCTCACTCAACTCCATCCCTCCAATACCATCAAATCGTTAAGATCTGCAGATTCCCAAGGTCCAAATCAGATTTACAGGGAAAACCTTGTAAATTTCATTCAGCATCATGCAAAAAGGATGATCATGAGCCCAGTTACCTACAAAGAAAGAAAATGGGTGCCGCCTCTGCATACAGAAGCCTCCCAAAATTTCCTTTTGCATTGGCAAAATGGAACAATGAATATGGACTCTCTAGGAGAGAGCTTTGTAATGGTGATTCACAGGAACTTTTCATTGAACCAAAACCTTGAAATTTTAGGTTCAAGGGAACTGGAACCATTATGATCCATATAAATACTTATGGTGTCAAAAGAATATTAGGTTGTCTTTTCAAGGAGAAATTAGTGTGACCATCTTTCAAGGGAGACCTTGGGTCATGAAAAAGTCTCTAGATTATTTGCGAAGTGTTGGTTTCTTGCTTCCGGTCCAACTGAGGACATACCTGATACAAGTTCCAGTTTTGGTTTGGCTGCCCCTTATTCCTATTGAATTCTGGCAAGAATTTTCCCTCCAAAACATAGGTGATGACATTGATGAGTATATTACATCCTTTAAATTCACAAGAAACAAGGTTTCATAACTTTGGAAGAATCTTTGTGAACGCCTACTTTTGGATTTTATGATCTTTGGCATGGGAACACATTCAGATTATGAGAATATCCCCTTTTGCTGTAGACAACATGATGAATATGGACACCTTGCAAGGGTTTGCTCTACACAAGAGAAGCAAAAACATTTTGAGCCACAGAAAAGTGTATCAGTGAATGAGGATGAAGATATGCTAACCGAGACAACAATAGAAACACATACATCACAATCAAATGAATGCCAGCAAAGCCACATTAATCCCAAACAGGAAGAAACAAGTTTCAGAGGTCTTAACCAGAAAAGATAAAGCCTCCAATGAAAAACGACAATTCTTTTCGGGATCACAATCTTTTGTTGCCCTTGAAATACTGATCTAGAATAAATCTCTGAGAGGCAGGCCTCTTTTGAGCATATCCAGTTTAACTCACTGCTGTACACAAGAAGGCCTCGAACAAGAGTAGAAGGATGAAGGTTAAGGAGATCCCAGATATCATTCCTAGAAACCTCTAAATATGGGACTCCAAAAGCAATAAAGGGTAAAAAAATAAAGAAGAGAAAGTGACAGTTGAGGAACATTCTGATGATGGTAGCCCACAAAGGAAAAGACTCTTACTAAAATAGTTCAGATGTGGACCCCCAAATATAGACGGGCAACTCTGGATTGAGTGCTTTCACCTCACAAAGATACTTCCTTGGAACATTAGAGGTATTGGCATGTCAAATAAATGTCACTTTCTTCAAGCATAAGCAAAAATCACCAAATCGAATCCTTTATTTAGGAGACAAGGAAACTAGAACACAGATTGATTTTTTAATAAAAATGAAGTTCTAAGGACTTTTAATTTCAAGTTATACAAAGAGGCTTAAACTACTCAAATTTTTTGAATAAGATATTCATTCTCTACAATAATGTTCTCAGGCTTGAATTCTGCAAAATATAGTTTAAAAACTCATGACTAGGCAAACCTTTGCAGATCCAAATTTGACTGAGACTTGGCAACCCACCAAAAATTTGCCAAAACTTGGCAAATTTTCCAAACATAGAAAAACACATATATTTACAAAATAATCTTAAAAAACATGCATAATAAATCATAAAACTGATTGTAGAGAACTCACAAGTAATAATTGATAAATACTAATTTACTAAGTAGTTTTTTATTTGTTTATGATTTCATAGATAAAAAAAGCTCAATACACAATTACACAACATTGAACATTGATCATTCACAGTTTAAATTTCATAAGTTCATAGTTATTACTCATTAGTAATTACTAACTAGAGTCAGGTTGAATAGTTCAGTCATATGATCATAAATCTCAAAATCATGGATTCAAGATCACAGTGGCCAAAAAAGCATCAAGTTTGAAAACACATCATAGTGGCTGCTGGACGCTACATCTCCGGCCACTACATCTGCTGCCAACTATCCTCATTTGAAGAAAGGAGAGCCATAACCTGTTGTATAACATTGGGCTTTACTTCCTCACAAAGTGGAACATCTCTGAACTAGGAATTTATGCAAGATGATATTTGAAGTAGTCGATGCCTTTGATCTTGTTTTGACATTAATGACACACTAATTGTCTTGTTTCTCCCTCTAGGGTTTCCTGCTTCAAAATAGGGTCATGGTTTGCAGATACTATATTTAAAAAAAACACAAGACAAACTGAATTTGAAATTGTAACATAAATTAAAATTAAACATTATAAAATTTAAGCCTTTGAAGCTAACTAGCTGGCAAATAGTAGGGAAAAATAATAAACTAAAGAACAATATAACCCCTAGAATGAGAGGGAAAAGCAAAACAAAAATCTGAAACAAAAAACACAGCAAGGATATTGTTAATTGGTTACATTAAAATGTTACATATACCCTGCTAATGCTGCCAAAAATCAGTCCAAGATCACGCAAAATCAATTCCAAATTGCATTGAATGTTGTCAACGGGATGAAGAGTGAGGTGGAAGAAGAAATTGTGAAAAATGAAGTTTTTAAATGCTTTTCTGGCTGAGGAATGTATTTATGCATTTGTAGGCAATTTTTTAGCTTGGACACGTAGATTTTACAAGCTAACTTACAAAAAGCTCATCAAGTTTCTACAAAAAATCACCTGGGAGTAAAATTATGTGTGACTCACCCATTTTTTTTTTCTTGTGAGTACTTTTGAGTTGGTGATTTTTCTGGTGATTTTTTAATCTACTCTTCCAAACAATACAGAAGAAATATTTTCTAACCTTTCTTTGCTTATTATAGCAGAATATGAGAAAAATGCATTTTGTCAAACACTAGGGCAATTTTCTCCATCCAATTTCTTAGTAGGATTGGGAGATACATTTCAAAACTTTATTTGTTCTCCATATTGGCTGAAAATTAATCCTCCTTCAAGTGGCTTGGGCATCCTTGTTTTGGTTTGCCTTTGCAAATTTCTCTGCTGTTCCATTAAATGTAATGCCCCCACTCTCTGCTGTTCCATTAAATGTAATGCTCCCAATTAGACAACCTTTAGGAAATATAGAATTTTCCCTAATGTGTGCAAGCTGAAATGATGAAAAATACAAAATTAGATCCCAAACCCCAATGAATAAAATGCTGATCAACAATATAAGTAGCAGCAACAACTTAGGAAACCCTTATTTACACCTCATCATAATCATAAATAACAGTTTTGATAAATTAATGCTGATATTGCAGCCAATAAATCGGCATCCTAATCACTTAACCACATCAATTTACAATTCAGCAATTGTGGTGCTAAAATATACTGATTTATTCTGGCAAATACACAATCAACAACAGCAATAAACCTTCACAAAACATCTCTGATAGAGATCTGCAATTTGGCACCAACATTTATTTATTGTTTTCAGTGAAAACCACAATTATGATATTATCTACTCACAACTTGTGTGGATTTGGTTGGAGAAACATGCTGATTGCAATTTTATGTTGTAGTCGTCCAATACAAGAAATGTATGGACCTAATGTACAGTGATCATCCAATCGAGGAAATGATAGGGTACTACTAGGAGTTATATGGTGCTGATATTAATAGTATGACAGCCCTTGATGAATCAAGTAGTGCTTAAATTCTCCAATAATCAGTAGCAATGTCTGCAACAGCACTTCAAACCCTTGAAATCCGGTAGATTTGCTTGCAAATACTTCATTGACCCAATCCCTTGACAATCAAATCTTTAATCAATCTTCAACAAATCAGCACAAATGCGATCCTTGGGTGGAATCACCTCTCATGGACAATAAGGTTTTCGTCTTTTGTATTTCCCTCACCAAGGATTTTCATCTTTGAATGCTTCAATCTCCAAAATGGAAGGATAATGAAATGACAAAAAACGGATCATTTGCTTTGGGCAAATGACCTTTTTGGCCCATCCATTTGAATTTACTTTTCGGGTTGAGTGTTTAAAAATGCTTTTAAAAATAAATATGCCCTATAATAATATTTAAGTTGCCCTTTTCAAAATAAAGCGATTGGGACTAACTTAAATTATTTTAAAAAGGGGACATGACATTAAACCGAGTTCGTTTTCTATTTTTTAAGAGGTAATCTCCTCTAATTTCCTTCCTCATTGATGCTTTTACACTCAACCATCATGAAAAATGTCGTTGATCCCAAATATGGACGTGGTTGGATGAGTTTTTTTGCTCCATAACTCCTGTTTAGTGCTGCCCATTCAAAAAAAGATCATTTCTATTCCATCCTCATGTCCATGACACTACAATTTCTTGTGGGATGGTCCAGTGACTTCAAACCTCCACCCATGCACTACAGTGCCTTTCACAAGGCAAGATTGTTGTTTTTCTTTAAAGAGGGATCCTTTTAGATGTTTGTGAGTTTGGATATGCAATGACCCTAAAATCAGGCCATATTTTTTTAAGGATCTATATGAGAAGATCCTAGCAGATGTCTATCAAAAGAATGCAAACAACGAACATCATGTTTTCTTCTTTCATGCATGCAATGTATCGAGAGTCTCACTTTTGCAAGTTTTCGATGTTCATATGTCATGTACCCGAAATCGTGACATTGAAATAACGGAGAGCATACTTAAAAGCTATTAACCATTTGAGTATCGTTATAGGTATAATTGTCAAAACAATATTATAATTATAATTATTATGTATGAATATTAAAATATAGATATTAAATGTTTAAATATTATCACTATGCTATACTATAATAGATATTAAAATTAAAGATATAAAATTGATATAAAACTAGAACATAAAATAACTATCAAATACACAATGACAATTGCGGTTATTATATTTTAATATAATATATGGGACATTACATGTGTCGGGCCTTGTAGCTAGCCGCCCTTCACTGTTTCATCGGTTATTCTGAGTTTTGCATATTGTGTGGGCGATAGTCTGAGTTTGGCATATTGTGTGGGTGATATTCTTAGTATCAAGCTAGAGTCTCCTACCTGCCACGTCAAAGATTGTTCACTTCAGAACTAATCGCTATATGAACAAATGACGATTTCCTAACTATAGCTATCAATGAATGCAGCGAACTCTCTTAGGCAGGTTGATGATTCTATGAATGGATAATATTAATAAAAAATAATTATCCCTTGAGCAATTAAGGGAAGCAATACTTAATTAAGATAATTAATAGGCATGACTGTTGATGAATGCATAACTCTCAGCCTCCGTAGGTATAGAAAAGGAGTAGAGTTCAATAGCAAAATATCAACGAATTCCGGAGTAATTTTTATCCCATTTGGGTAGGTGTTAACTTTCTTATGCTGGGCGAGTTTCTCAAACAACATACCAACAAAATTTGCTGCCATTGTTGGTGTTAGGCATGTTGAATCCCGGGGAATAGAAGAGGGATTAAACAGATTTCAAGGTGCAACGATCATCATAACTCAGGGCAGCGCCATGAATAAGGGGCAATGATTACTTAAGAACCTACCTAAACAAAGGGCATCAACGAATAAGAAGTCAATTAGAAAACCCAGTAGGAACGCTGACAGAAAGAAGGGAACCAAGCAACGATTTCAGGTGATGTACTCACTTAGCCTTAATATTTAGCAATCTCCGAATATCAAAACAGAAAAATTCATTCAATGATAAATGCTTGGATATGCGATGCACTAGTCTAGAGCCTGTGTTCTATTTAACACGTCCAATAGCCTATTCTTTAAGGACCGATCAGATTGCTTTTATGCTGTGTCTAACCCTTGAACGTCTCTATGCTTATAAGTCTGAACTTGAATAGGCAAGCCTTGTCTACAGTCAACATAATCTGGTTATTGAGATTATTGCACTTTCTGAGATAGTAATTCTGACCTCTATATTGATAGCACCATTGTCTTTTAGCAAATATATATATTCATGATGCTATGTATCAGTAGAAAGAAATATTGGTAGGGCTACAGTCAACCCTTTCATGCTGTGTCTAACCCTTGAACGTCTCTATGCTTATAAGTCTGAACTTGAATAGGTAAGACTTGTCTACAGTCAACATAAACTGGTTATTGAGATTATTGCACTTTCTGAGATAGTAATTTTGACCTCTATATTGATAGCACCATTGTCTTTTAGCAAATATATATATTCATGATGCTATGTATCAGTAGAAAGAAATATTGCTAGGGCTGCAAATAGACATATATATTGTTTTTCCATTAATTTAAAATTGAATGTACATACTAGTTGTTGCTGCCCTAATTATTAGTGCAATGCTTTCTTTAGTGTTATCATGATTATATTTGTTCTAGGCCATGATCTTTACGTTGACTTAAAAGAATTAAAGATGAATGCAAATGTATTCAATTACTTAAAGATTGTCTTCTGAGTGTTTTCAAACCTACTAGGGTGGAAGGGCTTGAGAAAAGTGGTGCCTAGAAACCCCACTCAAGATTCCGCCCCCGGAACCCAAGGCAAGGATGGGCCATGGAGGGGTGGAAATTCCACTTAAGATTCCACCCAATCCAAAGGCATAGGTGGGCCATGGAGGGGTGGGGGTCCCATTCAAGATCCGCCGAGGCCATGGAGGGGTGGTAGGCCTAGATCACTTATAAGCTCTGCTGGTTTCACTTAGTAGGTTAAGTGTCTTCTGAGGTGATGACATGGGTGGAGAAAGCAGGTACTAAGTTGCCGAGAAGAGAGGGTTGTGGTATACAACCTCTTGGGCTTGGCAAAGGACTTTAGGGTGGATCTACCCATGCCACTCCTCATATGTCTTAATAACTGCTTTGTGATTATGTTCATATTT